>JABMCL010001991.1:515000-535000 GCA_018857735.1 Alviniconcha marisindica | reverse complement strand
AAGCAACTGTACTCTCTCCACAAACGTGCCATAAAATTCTTAATGCCAAGTCCTAATATGGACTACACTCAAAGTGCTGTGCTCTCAAACTACTCCCTCAAGACAAACAACTATTACTCAGTAAATGTGTTTTAATGCAAAAGGTTGTTCATGGCAAAGCCCCACAGTACCTGAAAGATTTCATGATTCCTTCCGAACGTCTTCACATTCATGGGAATAAACAGCTTTTGCCCAGAACAAGGATTGATATCTTTAAAACGAGTTTCTCCTTTTCGGGCTCTTTAGCGTGGAATAGTTTACCTCATCATCTCAGATACCCCATGGAAGTAAAAACATTCCAAAGGAAAGCATTTCACGCACTCACCCCCTTGGTACGTTTTTTTTCTTTTCCCCCCATTCACCACACACCCTGAAACAAAATGTATTGTATTTTCCCCCCTTGCGTGTTCTTGTCAAGTTTTACACTTGTATTTCACACAAAAATCAACTTTTAATAATTGTATGTGTTTTCATGCTTTGTCGTACCCTCTTTCACTTTCCTTGTGGTCATCATTTTAATGCGTTATATATTTTATATATATATATATATATATATATATATATATATATATATATATATATGAGTGTATCCGTTTAACTTCCAATCTTGCTAGATTTTGTTGTTGTTGTTTTACAGTATATATAGATAGAGAAATATTCACTCTTCTGTCGCTTTCCTTTATTCGTTTAAAATGATTTTGTAATTATCTTCTCTCTCTCTCTCTCTCTCTCTCTCTCTCTCTCTCTCTCTCTCTCATCTCTCTCTCTCCTCTCTCTCTCTCCCCCCCCCTGTTTTACTTTGCTGATTTCGTATGTTGCGAAGATTTAGACAGTAATAGTTTTTTTGTTTGTTCTTAAGATGTATTTTAGTTCGCCGCAATTATTTGTATTGTTTGACGTATTGAGTGTTGCTGTGTTTGTCATCAGGGACAGATTTGTCAAAAAGCCGACTTGTGCTTAAATCTTTATCCTTGTGTAAAAAAGTATTATCTATCTATGTCCTCTCTCTCTCTCTCTCTCTCTCTCTCTCTCTCTCTCTCTCTCTCTCTCTCTCTCTCTCTCTCTCTCTAGCTAGCTAGGCTGCAGGTAGAAACACCTTTTTCTTTTAATGGTGGTAGTGATCATGTTAACGCTGCATGTTTTCAAAAGGCGATAAACGCTGATCAAGCTATATCATTCGTTACTTTCAATATTGAAGGTTTATGGAGTGTCTGCAACGAAGTAGATCTGGCGTCTTTTGTGCTCAAGTATGATTTTGTTCTTCTGGTAGAAACATTTACTGAGACAGTTCCGGACTCGATGTTCCCATCTCACAAGCCCTTTGTTTCGCCTGGTGTGAAAGTTTCTAAAGTTACATGGTCGCCTTTCTGGAGGCGTTGCCCTATTAGTTAGAAAAGAGTTAGTGAGTATGTTGAGCGGATAGATATTGAAACTGACAACATTATAGCACTGCGGCTGTCACATAGACTACTTGGAACTCCAACAGACTGTTTGCTATTTGGGGGCTTATTTGCCACCCGAGAAGTCGCCGTATTATGAAGAAACTACATTTACATTGGAGTCTCCTTACTAGAAGACTGTCTGCTAGACTTGATAAGGGTGTGTGGCGACATCCCATTTATTATTTGTGGTGATCTTAACGCACGAACTGCATCTATGAATGCCTTTCAGGTGATTTCACGTATATTTCACAAACGGGATGTAGTTTGGTCGATTATTTTATTATATCAGCAAGCATGCTTTCAAAGTGCAGGCGTTTTAATGTTATTCCTATGGTAGAATCAAAACATTTGGCAGTAGAATGTCAATTGTCACTGTTAATAATTATGTTACTGTAAAAGGAACAATACCTAAAGCTTTTTCAGTAGTGAAATACAAATGGGATGAAGAAAAAAGTGTAAATTTTGCCAATATGATGCAAACTGACCCGTACAGGCCCTACTGGATGAAGCTGAGTCATTGATAGATTATGATATCAACCAAGCTCTTTCCAAATTTAACGAATGTTTTGAATATGCTGGCGACTGTATGAAGAAAACAATATTTATTGGGAGTGAAAAAAGAAAAACTTGGTTTGACCTAGAATGCAGGGAAAGTAGAAAAATTCTTAGACAGCGATTGCGGAGGTTTTGTAAGTCTAATTGTGACAAAGACAGGCTTAGTTATTCAAAAAAAAAGAAGAGAATACAAAGAACTTTTGAGACAGAAAAAAAGTCCCACAAAAATAATATTCTTCATTCTTTGCAGGCTCACATAAAAGACCCCAAGGGGTTTTTGGGACACTGTTCTTCGGAAATTTGGGAACATTCTGCTATAACAAGTGAAAAATGGTATAATTATTTCAGTAGCATATTTAATTCTCCACCGAGTGAATCTGAACCAACTACTGAAGACTTAGGGGATGCGGCATTTGCTGATGACGAAATGAACTGTGAGACCTTGAATCAGCCTATCACCGTAGATGAAATCAAAACGGCAATAAGGGCATTAAAAGATCAAAAGCAGCTGGTCCTGATGGACTTATCGGGGGTTTTATAAGAATAGCAAGTACACATTTTGGCATTTCTAGTTAAGTTCTTCAATTTCATCTTTGATCATGGTTTATTTCCTGACGAATGGTCGTTGACAATCTTACATCCGTTACATAAGAAAGGGAATATAAACGTACCGGATAATTACAGGGGTAATCCTTGCTCAACATATGCAGTAAACTGTATAGTTTTGTGTTGAATAAGCGGATTACCAAATGGATAATGATAAGAGATAATTGGAGAAGAAGGCCGGTTTTGGCGGTTATTTTTCCATTTTTTTTTCCCCTTTTAAACAAAATTTTCCCCTTTTTTTTTGTTTTTTTTGGGGGACATTGAAAGTGGCAAGCATGGCATCCATTAGCTCCTGATTTGATTGAAATTTCTATTTTGTTATTTGCTGACGACGTCGTTTTGTTGTCTGATAGTGCTTTGGCTTGCTCCCGAATGTTCTTTTAACACTGCCAAGCGTCTCGATTTGTTGTAAATTTTTGGAAAATCTAACATAGTTGTTTTTAGGAATGGGGGCCCTCTTCTCTGAATGAAAATGGTCTTTGGTAACGGGAAATTGAAGTTGTAAAAATGTACAAGTACCTGGGAGTCTACTTTAAAAAGGCTCACGTTCTCACCTACTCTAAACGACCTTGCCGATCGAGCCAGAAAAGGGGAAAGCTAGCAATTATGAAACTTTTTGGTCCATTTGGGGAGCATTCACCAGAAATCTTTTTTTAAATGTTAAAGCCAGAAACCTTTTTTACTTATGGTTCCGAATATGGGGACTGCAGATAACCAGGAAAGTATCGAAAGGGACTTTACAGCTTTTAAAAAGGGTTTTTGGGGGTCAACCAAAGTCCCCCAGACATTTAATATTGGCGAAAAGGGTAACACCCCCCTTTTTTAAACACCTAGCCAGATGTATAAAGTTTTTGGTGGCCTGACGTGTATGGATGACAGAAGGTACCCCAGAAAAGCTTATAATATGTTTTAAATCTTCAAGGGAAAAACTTTCTACATGGGCTTGCAAAGTTCGAAATGTTTTATAAAATTTGGGTTTGTGTGGTTTTGGGGAAAGCAAGGGGTTGGTAATGTAAACTTGTTCATTAAAGAGTTTAAGTTGAGGCTTTAGATTGCTTTAAACAAGACTGGCATGCTGCTCTGGGTTCACACGATTTTTATAACGTATACTCTAATTTCAATCAGTCATTAGTACTCAGTCAGTATCTTCGAACTCTTAACAACATAAGCGTGCGAAGAGTATTTACTAGATTCAGAATTGGAATGTCTGCATTAAAATGTCATTACCTACAGTATAGATCCTTTGCTCGCGACAGGGATATAAATTGTCCATTCTGTAATACGCCAGAAACAAAGTACATTTTTTATTTTAGTATTCCAAAGTATACAGCCTTGAGAGATGAACTTATTCCTACCAAAGTACCATAGACAACCATCCATGTCTTAAATTTTCCTTATTATTAGCTAGCACGAACGCACCCACCATAGAGAAATTATCCACCTTCGTTTTTAAAGCTTTAAACACTAGAAAACTGAGTTTAAGTCCGTCATTGGATCCATGAGAATTCGAATTGCCTGAATGTTCACTCCTGTTGTAATGGGCCGGAGGCCTGACAATAAAATAATCTTGTTTTGTCTTGTCTCTAGGTCTAAATGAACCTAAACTACAATCCTTGGAAATAAAGTTTTCGAGTTCGAGTGCTCTCTCTCTCTCTCTCTCTCTCTCTCTCTCTCTCTCCTCTCTCTCTCTCTCTCTCTCTCCCCCCCCCCCCCTCTCACTCCTCTCTCTCTCTCTCTCTCATCTCTCTTCTCTCTCTCTCCTCTCTCTCTCTCTCTCTCTCTCCTCTCCTCTCTCTTCTCTGCCCTCTCCTCTCTCTCTCTCTCTCTCTCCCCTCTCCTCTCTCTCGCTCTCCTCTCCTCTCCCTCTCTCACTTGGAACACAGTTCACCGTAACGTGCAGTCGCACAGATTTTTCGGCTCGTCAAGATTTCATTAATTTTTGTCTGTAATTGGACTAATTACACGATGTCTTGTACATTGGAGTGCTACAGGACGCTCATAGGGGCATTCTGTTCCGTTCTGCAAAAAATCTTGACGAGAAAAGCCAGAATAGCAGCTGGAAGAGTAAGGGGGCTTCGTGTGAACTCGTACGCAGCAAGTATTGCAATGGCGACACTACTTGTGTTGTTGATGATCGGCGGTGTTGAACCCCATCCTGGCCCAACTGATGACAAGATCGCAAACGGAAAGAGAGACAGCACTTCTTCAGCAAATGACGGCAACCACAACGACCGTGGCAACGCCATTTCCCCTCCAACAGTCGACCGACTGTTTGCTGCGATCAGCGAACTTTCCCAAGCTGTCAACCGTGTAGAAGCAGCACAGGCCGCTCTGAGCACACAGCAAACACACGACACGGCGGCAGTTCAACAGCGGTTGGCCGAAGTGGAGAAGAAATTGGATGAGCGGTTGAAGACTCTAGAAGACAGCAACGATGTCTTGTCAGCGGATGTAGGAGAAATGTCTACCAAGGTAGAACAACTGGAGGAGGAAAACCAGTTCATCAAAGACAGACTGAGAAATCTGGAAGAGAAACTTGATTCAGCTGAGAACCACTCGAAGCGAAACAACCTGTTGTTCTACGGGATACCGACGGCAGCGGGAGAGACGTGGTCAGACTGCGAGGACAAGGTGATGAACATCATTAAAACGGACATGAAGATCACAGACGGTGTTGCAACTGAAAGAGCTCATCGGGTCGGCAAAGCGATCATAATTAAGCTCCTGTCCTACAAGGATAAAGAAAAAATACTGAAGGGAGCCAAGAACCTGGCCAGCACCAACAAAGACATATCGGTTAGAGAGGACTTTTCCCAGCCCGTGCAGACCAAGAGGAGTAAACTGGTGCCAATGATGAAGACCCTACGGAAGGACGGGAAGCGAGCCAGACTCCGGTTTGACAAACTGGTGACAGACGACGGCACCTTCACCTTTAACCTGCAGACCAACCTGATCGAGAAGCTGGACGGCGATCGAAGAAGCAGGAGTAAGACCACAGCGGACTGGAACGGCAGCGGAAACACAAAGCGCTACAATGAGGCCGGCGACAGCGACAGCGACAGCAACGTGTGGGGAAACCTACACAGATCGCAACACAAGAGCCGCAGCAAACGACACACTGGTCGGGATGGCAGTCAGATCAACACACCTAGCACGAGCACGGAGCGCCGACAGTGGTCACGCGTCTTGAGGCCAGAGGTCAGGCAACAGTACACACCAGTGTCCAAGCGTCGAGCAGGCGCCAGAGACCATGGGTCTGCGGATGCGGGTGGAGCGCACCCACAGAGAATGGATACCGACCGGTCTGCATGACGGGTAGGCCGGCCTCTTAGGAGCCATGGAGCTGCTGACAGTGCTTATGGAAGTGGGGACCCCAGCGACGGAATTTCCAGGGAAAGAGAGCAGTCTCCGCACGCAGCTAACGGCACTAAACAGTGTCCGCAAGCAGAGTCGGGAAATGCTAGTGACCAGCCAACTGCGGGCAGTGACATTTCTGGTACGGACATATCTGGGAATGACGAGATAAACAACACCAGGGAGCAAAGGGACGTCCAGCTAGAAAGCCAGGCTTCCCCCGCTGAGTCGTTTACCATCTGTGCAGTGGAATGTGACTGGCTTGTTGGATAAACTAGCAGATCGGGAATTTCTCAGGTACGTTCAGTTATTTGATATAGTATGCCTTGGTGAAACATTCCTCGATTACCTAAACACTGAGACTTTTCCAGAGCACTTTGTGTTTGTTAAACCAGCGGTTAAGCTCAGTCACATGGGAAGGAGATCAGGGGGTGTAATTACGTTGGTAAGAAAACAGCTGACGACAGCGGTCGAAAACATTGAGGTTGGCTTTGACAATATTCTTCTCCTCAAATTGTCCGGAAGTGTTTTCAATGTGGACAGAGATGTGTTTCTTATCTGCTGCTATGTATGCCCCCAACATTCCCCGTATTACAGAGACAAAGACTTCAAGTGCGGTTTACAACTGGTGGAGGAATGCATTATGTACGTAAACGAGAAATATGACTGCCCTTATGTTTTTGTCTGTGGGGACTTGAATTCTCGCACTGCCGATAGAAACAACTATTGCAATAACGATGTCCCCGACGAAAATTCAGACAGTGAATCTGAAGGCGGGGGTAGGAAGTCCATGGACAAAACAGTGAACACTTTTGGGGCAGAACTGCTTGACATGTGTTACATTCACAAAATGCGAATTTTGAACGGGGACTGCGATGGTGACAGAGAGGGAGAGTTCACGTTTGTGTCACACAGTGGGTCCAGCGTGAATGACTATTTTCTTGTGTCCTTGGACTTTCCCGAGTCCAAAATAGTGCAGGTCCATGTCTCTCCACGTGTTGAATCGCAGCACATGCCGGTGTCACTCACTCTAAACACGGCACGCCAACACGGAGCACGTGCAACTGCTGACCAAGCCACTGTAGTCACAAAACTCGTCTGGCAAGACAACCTGACACGAACTTTCCAAAACAATGTCAGGTCAAGTGTGTTTACAAATACTCTGGGAGAGGCCACTGAACAGATTGCACGTGATCCGAACAAGGCGCTTGACATATTTGTGTCTGTTTTGCTGAACGCTGCTGAGCCAATGAAGAAAACGTTTTTCAATCGCAAGGGAAAAAAGCAAGGGGCTCCATGGTTTGATAATGAATGTAGGCAGTCCAAACAAAGTGTGAAACGATTGTTGAGACGATGGAAAAGAACCAAGGGTGGTAGCGATAGGGTTACTTATGTAACAGAGCGGACAAAACACCATAGTTTGCTCCAAAAGAAAAAAAGGGAATACGAAGAAAACAAGTGTGAAGGCTTGACGAAAAATCTTCGGGACCAGCAGTCGTTCTGGAAAGCAGTCAAGAGTATAAACAGGGGGGCGGGCAGAGGCAACGATATTTCCTTAGAGGAGTGGTTAGCACACTTTAAATCAGTTTTTGGTACAAACTCGTGTGAGGATAATCTTTCTGAAAACACAAGTGAGGATGATAGTGATGATGATACATATGCCTCTGAGTATGACGCAGAACTGAACCAGGACATTAGGGAAGACGAGGTACGGGCAGCGATAAAAAACCTTAAGAATGGCAAGTCACCAGGCCAAGATTGTGTGTTGGGCGAGCTCTTGAAAAACTCGCAGGAGACTGTAGTCCCTTTCTTGACAAGCTATTTCAATCACCTGTTCAACAACAGCCTCTTCCCGGAACAGTGGTCAAAAGCGCTGCTGGTCCCCATACACAAGAAGGGAAGCATTAACGACCCGGATAACTACCGTGGCATATCCCTACTTAGTATTTTGAGCAAGTGCTATACATATGTATTAAATAAGCGACTTGAAGTGTGGGCGGAAAGTCAGGGGAAGCTGGTAGAAGAGCAGGGTGGTTTCAGGAAGGGACGGTCAACTGTGGACCACATTTTTGTTATGATTTCGATGGTAGAAAAGGTCCTGGCAAAATCAAAAGGCAAGCTGTATGTTGCTTTTGTGGATTTCCGTAAAGCATACGATTCCGTGAACAGGAACATATTGTGGGATGTCTTACGAAGGGCGGGGGCGGGGGGGAAGATGCTAAGGGCACTGAGAGCAATGTACAGCTCTGTTGTGGCTTCTGTCAGAGTGGATGCAGGCTGTACGACAGAAGAGTTCTCCTGCCCAGTCGGGCTCAAGCAGGGGGAGTGTAGCAGCCCATTATTGTTCTTCTTCATTAACGAGCTGGCCACAACCGTAAGGGACAAGGGTACTCACGGGGTTCAGTTTGTTCAGGGCATGGCAGAAGTTTTCTTACTGCTGTTTGCAGATGATGTGGCGCTGGTGTCTTTAACACCAGGGGGTCTGCAAAACCAGCTGAATAACCTCAAGGCCGAAGCAGATAGACTAAAACTGGAAGTAAACCTGGCAAAAACCAGCATCATAGTGTTTAGAAAAGGGGGACACCTGTCTCGACACGAAAGATGGACTTACGGGGATGTACAACTTGAAGTAGTCAACTCGTACAAGTACCTAGGCATAGCGTTAACTACTAAACTTAGCACAACGCAAGCTGTAGCAGATTTTATACCAAAGGCTAAACGGAAGATTATCACCATTTTGAAAGCACTCAGAAAGATAAATTGCACAGATTGGGGAGTGTTCAGTAAGATCTTTGATGCCCAAATACAGCCAGCGCTTTTGTACGCCTCTGAGATATGGGGTACAGGGAGAGTGGAAACAATTGAAAAGGTTCACTTATTTGCCATCAAGAGGTTCTTGAGGTTAAGCAACAGAACTCCTAGCATCATAGTGTATGGTGAAAGCGGTAGGTACCCGCTGGCCGTCAGCTCCCAGATACGCAGCATAAAATACTGGCTGAGACTCCTGAAACTGAATCGAGATCGGCTGCCTTTTGGGGCGTACCGATGTTCTCAGAATCTGGCGGAAAGGGGCAAGGTATCTTGGGCTGGAAGAGTGAAAGAGCTGCTACTAAAGCAAGGCTTCGGCGAAGTGTGGTACAATCAGGGAGCAGGGGACGAAAAGAAGTTTCTTAGGACCTTTTCTCAACGCTTAAAAGATTGCTTTGGGCAAAGCTGGCATGACAAGCTCGAATCAAGTGACAGGTTCTTTGAATACAAACTCATGAAACAAAACTTTGGTATGGAAGAGTACATCTGTTCAATGAGAGGACACTTGAGAGACGCATTACTAAGATTTAGGGCAGGAGTGTCGTGGATAAAAGTCCACAGATTCCGTTTTAAGCCTGGAGCTGATACCTCATGCCCGTTTTGCCCACACGAGACAGAGGACGAGCTGCATGTTCTGTGCAAATGTACAACGTACAATAATATTAGACCTGACTTTTTAAGGCGTGACGGTCTGCGGAGTAGTGTTCCTTACCATTCAGTTATGGAAACAACTAATCAATGCCGTTTGCAGCAGATTGCATTGTTTCTTATCAAGGCAGGGAAAATGAGAGATAACTGACTGATTTGGAATAGTAGCGGCACGTAGTTGTATGTGTAGGTGCTGTGTGTGTGTGTGTGTGGGGGGGGGGGGGGGGGGGAATCAGTAAACTCTTTGTCACTAGAAGCATGTTTAAAAAATGTATTGTGCAGCCTAAATATGCAGTGTGTTCATGTTCTTTGTGAAAGAGGCTAATGGCCTAAAAACAAATAAACTTTCTTCTTCTTTTGTTCTTGTTCTCTCCCTCTCTCTCTCCCTCCCTCTCTCTCCCTCTCTCTCTCTCCGTCCCTCTCTCTCTCTCTCTCCCTCCCTCCCTCCCTCCCTCTCTCTCTCCCTCTCTGTCTCTCCCTCTCTCTCTCCCTCCCTCCTCCCTCCCTCCCTCTCTCTCTCTCTCTCTCTCTCTCTCTCTCTCTCTCTCTCTCTCTCTCTCTCTCTCTCTCTCTCTCTCTCTCTCTCTCTCTCTTTGTCTCTCCCTCTCTCTCTCTCTCGCTCTCTCCCCCCAAGTGCCTGGGACCGGTTTGCGTTGCTTATGTGGTTATATTTGGCAAAACCCGAATGTTTCCACACGGATTAATTAGTAATTCGATTTTACCATGCCAAGCGCACAGGGTCACTTCCGGGTCATTTCTTACGCGGCAGTCGCGATATTAATGTGTTCACTACGTCACTTTTGGATCTGGACAAATCAGAAGTCTATTACATTCACTCGAACTCTCGTAAGATATATCACCCGAACTGTACATAAACCAAGAGTTTAAACAACAACACTAGCAACACACAGTAAATCTAATGCCAGAGAAAAACAAACCGCAAAAACAAAACAAAACAAAAACGACCACATTCCAGAACATGCTGACAGCTTTCCAAAGCTTTCATCGTAACAGTAAAAGACATAGCTAATTGTACCGTCTTCTTCGATTCTTCGTTCAAAAATCTTTGCTTCGGTTTTTTTGTTTGTTTTTTGTCCTTAGTTTCAGCTAGTGAATATAGTTTTTCAACGCGAAAGGACGGAAAATGATGCGAGTAATGTTCAAGGAAATACCAAATATAATGGCGTGTACTTAAAGTGTGTGTGTGTGTGTGTGTGTGTGTGTGTGAGAGAGAGAGAGAGAGGTGTGCGTGCGTGTCTGCGTGCGTGTGTGTGTGTGTGTCTGCGTGCGTGCGTGTGTGCGCGTGCGCGCGCATGTGTGTGCGTGTGTGCGCGCACGCGCGCGCGTGTGTGTGGCGTGTGTGCGTGCGTGCGTGCGTCTGTGTGTGTGTGTGTTACTTTTTTGTCACTGTTTCTTTGTTTTTTGTTTGTTTTCTCCATATGAAGCTGGAAACTCCTGTTTCCTGGGAGGTTTTCCTGTGTGTTAAATACGTGCGTGGGAACAAAGGCTAGCTCCCACCCATTTAAGTTTCAACCTTACCCTTTTGAAACCTTTATGCAGAGATTGAAAATGTCTCTTTTTCTGTCTGATCGAATGTCTGATGTTTCAGTATTCAGTTCCAATTTCTTCAACAACAACAAACATCCTCTCTCTCTCTCTCTCTCTCTCTCTCTCTCTCTCTCTCTCTCTCTCTCTCTCTCTCTCTCTCTCTCTCTCTCCCGATGCAAGACAAAAATGGTTCCAGGCATGTTCTTGGGGAGCCTTGTTTAGGATAACCTGCGTAGTGCATTTTACCCTTCTTAAGGAGATCAAATTAAAAATCTTTCGTCCTTTGTAAAGAGATCGAATTGTGCGTATATTTAGACTTTATTATGGCCAGAATTGTGAGTATGTTATTTATTCGTCTGTGTTTGTGATTTAGCGACTTACTTTTCGCCGAGATATCGAAGTTTTCTAAATACATGTGATTTAAGACAATTTTGTCTTCGTCTTGAGCAGCTTAAAATCCTCTCTCTCTCTCTCTCTCTCTCTCTCTCTCTCTCTCTCTCTCTCTCTCTCTCTCTCTCTCTCTCTCTCTCTCTCTCTCTCTCTCTCTCACACACACACACACACACACACACACACATATATATATATATAACGTGCGTGCGTCGTGCGTGCGTGCGCGCGCGTGTGTGTGTGTGTGTGTGTGTGTGTGTGTGTGTGTGTGTGTGTGTGTGTGTGTGTGTGTGTGTAGTAACTTTGTACACTGTTTTATAACTATGTACCTGTTTTAAATTATTGCAGTGTGATTATGTTTTATAATAATTACTTTGTCCGCTATTCTACAAAAACCTGTTTTAACTCTCAGTGCAATTTATTAAGTATGTAATGTGCATTATGAGATTGCGTGTATTTAACATGACAGTAAATGTAAATGGTATATGTACATGAATGTGAACAAGCGCGTTGAGCTCGCTTCGCGGTGAATAGCACTATATAATATTTATGTATTATTATTATTATCATTACTTACCCCTACACACCCCGATATATTTACTTACCCATACCGGCCCAGACACATTTACCTGCCCATGTGCACCAAGACGTATGTACCCACATATACACTCGAAGACACATTTACTTACCAATACACACCCTGACACATTTACATACCTTCACACACAAAGACACATTTACGTACCCCATATACACCCAGACACATTTACGTACCTTTGCACACATAGACGGATTTCCGTACCCATACCCACCCAAACGCTTTTACGTACCCATACCCACCCAAACTCATTTACGTACTCATACCCATCCAAACATATTGACATACCCATACGCACTCAGACACATTTACATACCCGTACACACCCTGGCACATTTACTTATCCATACCCACCCAATGACATTTACATACCCATACACCCTAACACATTTACTTACCCATACCCACCCAAACACATTTACATACTCATGCACACCCTGACATGTTTGCTTACCCATACACAACTAGACACACCTTCAACAACTCGTACACACTTCCACACACTGGTACAGACCTTCAGACACCCCCATACACACCCTTAGCACATCCATACGCACCCTCAGACACACCCATGCACACCCTCACACACACCCATACACACCTTCAAACTCACCCATACACACCCATACACACCCTCACACACCCATACACACCCTCAAACTCACCCATACACACCCTCAGACACCCCCATACACACCCTCAGACACATCCATACTCACCCTCAAACACACCCATACACACCCTCAAACATACCCATACACGCCCTCACACACACCCATTTACACCCCACACACACACACACACACACACACACACACACACACACACACACACACACACACACACACACACACATTCACACCCTCAAACTCACCCATACACTCCCTCAGACACCCCCATACACACCATCAGACACACCCATACTCACCCTCAAACCCACCCATACACACCCTCAAACATACCCATACACGCCCTCACACACACCCATTTACACACCTCACACACACACACACACACACACACACACACACACACACACACTCAAACTCACCCATACACACCCTCAGACACACCCTCAAACACACCCATACACACCCTCACACACACCCATACACACCCTCACACACACCCATATACGCCCTCACACACATCCGTACACACCCTCACACACACCCATACACACCATCACACACACCCATTCACACCCTCACTCACATCCGTACACACCCTGACACACACACATACACACACCCATGTACGCCCTCAGACTCATCCATACACATGAACAGTCATGCACGCGCACGTTAGCCACACGCGCCCACACAACTGCGTCCGGTCAGGCCAGACACTGCTCGCTCTCCCACCCCATCCAACCCTACCTCCTCCAAAACCACCCCCCCCCACCCCTTCCACCCCTTCCTGACCACAAAGGATGAGTGCTGTATAACCAGATATTCAACCACAACTCCTGCCATCGATCAGGGCGCAGTGCTCTCCCTTTCGTCTAGCCGGATTTAATTTGTGCAAATATTCGAAGACCACGACGAGCTCTTTGACAAGCGAACCACATTTCATTTGCCAGTAAATCAAATAAAAACTGTCTCTTTTCCCCGCCAAGTTTACTTACTCCGGAAGGAGAAGACAGCTCTCTGTCTTTGAAGCAGCCGGTTCGGGTGTGCCATATACTTTGCTGCCGTCGTTCGGTGTCTGTGGCGATGGGTATAATTATGCACAAAACAGCACGGCTCGCTTTCACGAGTTGTAATAAGTCGTAATAATAATTAAACGGCATAATAATCATTAAAGTATTTATAACGCAGAACTGAATCTTGTCCGTAGAGACTGTTCTAAGCGCTTACACGCACGCAATGCTCTCACCCACCCACATCTTATAAACATCCCTAAGATTCAGCTCTACACACACACACGCACACACACACACACACACACACACACACACACACACACACACACACACACACACACACACACACACACACACACACACACACACACTGTACATAGATAGATAGAAACACACACGCGCGCACACACACACACACGCGCGCGCGCGTGCCACTTTATTCCCTGTACACTAGTTTGTTCTTCTTCTTTTTCACTGAGCAAAAACTTGTCATGTCCAGTGCCGCTGTTCCATTTCCGGTCGATTGTAACCAATCCATCCACTCCTTCCATTTCCGACCCGCAGTCTCTGCTGTGAGCTCTGCTTGGCGGCTTGTTCATTTAGTTTCACGTCCACACTGCACTCTTTCAAATTTGCGGCGCACTTTGATGGTGAAGATGCAAGAACTATAGTTATTTAGTTCTTTGGGTTTTTTTTATTCCGCGTCAACCGAGCAGGGCCACCCCAGGACGAATCACACATTCACAGTTATTTTCTCCACACCAGGTTGAAACGCTAGTCATCAAGATCCAAACATATAAAAGGCTCAAAAGAACGCTGTTTATTAGGACAAAAACACAGTCTGCAAACTTCCTGGCTAATCCCCTTGATCAAGCTACAAAACGACAATTAAACAAGAGCTAAACGGTGGAAAATGATGAAAAATGAGATGAAAAGCTAAATCACTTGTCTGTTTTTGGTTGAGCTATGTTGTTTTCCTGTCCAGTCTGTACATAATAGCGTTCTTTTCAACCTTTTATGTGTTTGGATCTTGTTTTAGAACGCTAGCAGTCATTCTTGTTTCAGATTTTTGCCAGCCATCAAAACACACACACAAAGCTGACTCACAGTCCTACACACAACACAAACAAGTCAATAATCAGAACATCTTAATATTTACATTTCACTTATTTACAGCTTAGAAAAATACTGCCAGACAGGCTGCATGAGATGCATCCTGTACAAAATTCAAACACAATTCATCAAATCACAAGTACGTCTAATTCACTGTTAAGTGAAAGAACGAAAACGCTGCTTCTTCTGCGTCTTTCTTCTGTCTGTACTTTTACAAGACAGTACCGACTGTACTCTTACAAGACACAGTACCGACTGTATTGTTACAAGACACAGTACCGACTGTACTCTTACAAGACACAGTACCGATTGTACTCTTACAAGACACGTACCACTGTATGTTACAAATAGACTGACTTTAAAGCGTACCGACTGTACTTTACAAGACACAGTACCGACTGTATTTTACAAGACACATTTACTACGTACTGTTACATCCAAGCCTCTACAAACTGACAGCTCAAAGACCTGTATTCCGTCTGTCAAACTCTGGTAATCCTTACAAGCACAACAACACTTAACAAGACTACGTACATGTGTACAAACAGACGATGTATTACAAGACACAGTACTTGTACTCTTACAAGACTACTCGACTGTATTCTGTACATAGAACAGTACCACTTATCTTAGACTGTGTATTGTTACAAGCACAGTACCGACTGTACTTTTACAAGACTATTACCGACTGTATCTTACAAGACACAGTACCGACTGTACGTCTACAAGACACAGTACCGACTGTATCTTTACAAGCACAGTACACGACTGTATCTTACAAGACACAGTACCGACTGTATTGCTTACAAGACAAGTACCACTGACTCTTACAAGACACAGTACCGATGTACTGTTACAAGACACATACGCTGTACTGTTACAAGACAGTACCGACTGTACTCTTACAAGACACAGTACCGACTGTATTTTACAAGACACAGTACCTGACTGTACTTTTACAAGACACAGTACCGACTGTACTCTTACAAGACACAGTACCGACTGTATTGTTACAAGACACAGTACTGACTGTACTGTTACAAGACAGTACCGATTGCACTCTTACAAGACACTGTACTGACTGTACTCTTACAAGACACTGTACCGACTGTATTGTTACAAGACACATACCGACTGTATCCTTACAAGCCACAGTACCGACTGTATCTTACAAGACACAGTACCGACTGTATTTACAAGACACAGTACTGACTGTACTCTTACAAGACACAGTACCGACTGTACTGCTTACAAGACACAGTACCTGACTGTATGTTACAAGACACAGTACCGACTGTACTCTTACAAGACACAGTACCGACTGTATTCGTTACAAGACACAGTACGACTGTACTCTTACAAGCACAGTACCGACTGTACTCTTACAAGACACAGTACCGACTGGCCTATATGTTACAAGACACAGTACCGACTGTACTCTTACAAGACACAGTACCGACTGTATCTTACAAGACACAGTACCGACTGTATGTTACAAGACAAGTACCGACTGTACTCTTACAAGACACAGTACCGACTGTATTTTACAAGACACTGTACCGACTGTACTCTTACAAGACACAGTACCGACTGTATTGTTACAAGACACAGTACCGACTGTATTGTACAAGACACAGTACGACTGTACTCTTACAAGACACAGTACCGACTGTACTCTTACAAGACACAGTACCGACTGTATTGTTACAAGACACAGTACCGACTGTACTCTTACAAGACACAGTACCGACTGTACTCTTACAAGACACTGTACTGACTGTACTCTTACAAGACACTGTACCGACTGTATTGTTACAAGACACAGTACCGACTGTATCCTTACAAGCCACAGTACCGACTGTATGTTACAAGACACAGTACCGACTGTACTCTTACAAGACACAGTACCGACTGTACTCTTACAAGACACAGTACCGACTGTACTCTTACAAGACACAGTACCGACTGTATTGTTACAAGACACAGTACCGACTGTACTCTTAAACAACGACGACAAAGTACCGACTGTACTTTACAAGACACAGTACCGACTGTACTCTTACAAGACACAGTACCGACTGTATTTTACAAGCACAGTACGACTGTATCTTACAAGACACAGTACCGACTGTACTCTTACAAGACACAGTACCGACTGTATTGTTACAAGACACAGTACTGACTGTACTGTTACAAGACAGTACCGACTGCACTCTTACAAGACACTGTACTGACTGTACTCTTACAAGACACTGTACCGACTGTATTCGAAATACGAGATTACACAGTACCGACTGTATCTTACAAGACACAGTACCGACTGTATTGTACAAGACACAGTACGACTGTACTTTACAAGACACAGTACAGACTGTACTCTTACAAGACACAGTACCGACTGTATTGTTACAAGACACAGTACCGACTGTACTCTTACAAGACACAGTACCGACTGTATCTTACAAGACACAGTACCGACTGTACTTTACAAGACACAGTACCGACTGTACTCTTACAAGACACAGTACCGACTGTATCTTACAAGAACAGTACCGACTGTACTCTTACAAGACACAGTACCGACTGTATCTTACAAGACACAGTACCGACTGTATGTTACAAGACAGTACCGACTGTACTCTTACAAGACACAGTACCGACTGTACTGTTACAAGACACAGTACCGACTGTACTCTTACAAGACACAGTACCGACTGTACTCTTACAAGACACAGTACCGACTGTATGTTACAAGACACAGTACCGACTGTACTCTTACAAGACACAGTACGCGATAGTACTGTACTCTTACAAGACACAGTACCGACTGTATTGTTACAAGACACAGTACCGACTGTACTCTTACAAGACACAGTACCGACTTTAAAACCGACGCTACTCTTACAAGACACAGTACGACTGTACTGTTACAAGACAATCCGACTGTACTACAAGCCACAGTACCGACTGTATTGTTACAAGACACAGTACGACTGTACTCTTACAAGCACAGTACCGACTGTATTACAAGACAGTACCGACTGTACTCTTACAAGACACAGTACCGACTGTACTCTTACAAGACACAGTACCGACTGTATTTACAAGACAGTACCGACTGTACTCTTACAAGACACAGTACCGACTGTACTTTACAAGACACAGTACGACTGTATTTACAAGACAGTACCGACTGTACTCTTACAAGACACAGTACCGACTGTATTATACAAGACAGTACCGACTGTACTCTTACAAGACAGTACCGACTGTACTCTTACAAGACACAGTACCGACTGTATTGTTACAAGACACAGTACCGACTGTACTGTTACAAGACACAGTACCGACTGTACTCTTACAAGACACTGTACAGACTGTACTCTTACAAGCCACAGTACCGACTGTATTGTTACAAGACACAGTACCGACTGCACTCTTACAAGACACAGTACCAACTGTATCCTTACAAGACACAGTACCGACTGTATTGTTACAAGACACAGTACTGACTGTACTCTTACAAGACACAGTACCGACTGTATTAATACAAGACAGTACCGACTGTACTCTTACAAGACACAGTACCGACTGTACTCTTACAAGACACAGTACCGACTGTATTAATACAAGACAGTACCGACTGTACTCTTACAAGACACAGTACCGACTGTACTCTTACAAGACACAGTACCGACTGTATTAATACAAGACAGTACCGACTGTACTCTTACAAGACACAGTACCGACTGTATTGTTACAAGACACAGTACTGACTGTACTCTTACAAGACAGTACCGACTGTACTCTTACAAGACACAGTACCGACTGTATTGTTACAAGACACAGTACCGACTGTACTCTTACAAGACACAGTACCGACTGTACTCTTACAAGACACAGTACAGACTGTACTCTTACAAGCCACAGTACCGACTGTATTGTTACAAGACACAGTACCGACTGCACTCTTACAAGACACAGTACCAACTGTATTGTTACAAGACACAGTACCGACCACACTCTTTACCGACTGCACTCTTACAAGACACAGTACGGTTGTGCGTCTTGTAAGAGTTCAGACAGAGGAAAGAAGCAGAAAGTATATCTTTTGAATTGTCATATTAAATCGGCGTTCCTTTTAACCTTTCACGTGTCTGGGTCTTTTTCTGCATCGCTGCTTACTTCCTAGACCGGAAAGTTTTCCCGCTTTGAGAGGCGGGAGTGAGGGGAGAGGGGGTGTGCGGGGAGAAAAACTTCGAGATGGAACTGGAGGATTAGAGGATGCATTGCAGCCGCAACTGGTAATTAATTGGATTCCTGCGTGGATCGTGCAGAAGCACCCGCTCCAGGGAGACTCTTCCACTCTGGAATTGCCCAGGGGGGCGGGGGCGGGGGGTGGAGGTATGAGGTGGGGGGGGGGGGGCTGCTTTCTGTCGGTACTGTGTCTTGTAATAGTGCAGATTAAAGAGGTACCATGAGACTGCATAAGCCATTTATGGCACAGTTACAGCCAGCAGAAAGAAAACAGAGACGGTGAGAGGGAACAGGTGAATTGATTTTTATCCAAGAACACGATGAGATACGTAAACTGCAAAAGAGACAAGCCAGCGAGTAACTTGTTGTTGTACGCCTATAGTCACAAGCTGAAAACGGAATGCTGAAACACAAAATGCATTTAGTTCTGCACACAGACAGAGAGACAGACAAAGAGACCGACCGACAGACAGAGACATAGAGACAGAGAGACCGACCGACAGACAGAGACATAGAGACAGACAGAGAGACAGAGACATAGAGACAGACAGAGAGACCGACAGACAGACAGAGACATAGAGACAGACAGAGAGACCGACCGACAGACAGAGACATAGAGATAAAGAATGAAATATAAACATATGTATGCACACAGACGGAGAGACAGACAGACAGACAGACAGACCAACAGACAGAGACAAAGGGACCAGAGATATAGACAACCAGCAGCAGTATGATCCAAACACTTAAAAGGTTAAAAAGAACGCTATTTATTAGGACAGAACACAACATGCCAATTTTCGGGGTAAGCGCCTTTATCAAGCTACAAAACGACACTTAAACAACAGTTAAACGGTGAAAAATAAGATGTAGAATTAAGACACTTATCTGCTTTTGGTTGAGCTCTGTTGTTGCTTTTTCAGCGGTACGAGTTAGACCGCTTCTGGTGGACAGTGTTGATTATTCAGTCACACACACTTTCCTTCCGCGTGTTCAA
>JABMCL010001991.1:502500-510000 GCA_018857735.1 Alviniconcha marisindica | reverse complement strand
TGTGTGTGTGTGTGTGTGTGTGTGTGTGTGTGTGTGTGTGTGTGTGTGAGTGTGTGTGTGTGTGTGTGTGTGTGTGTGTGTGTGTGTGTGTGTGTGTGTGTGTTGTTTTTTGGTTTTTGGTTTGTTTTGTTTGTTCTGGCACGCAAAATTGACGTAGGTCCTGTTGCGGAACGTTTTGTCACCTCGACACATTTTTTTCACCAGTGACAGAGTGACACAACGTGCAGCGAGGCCTGGACGTTTTGTCACGCACGAGAGGTGACAAATCGGGCAGTCGTTGCACCTTTCTTTTATGTAACTTGAAAATCCGTGGATGTAATCAAGTGTGTGTATGTGGGTGGGTGGGTGGGTGGGCGTGCGTGTGTGTGTGTGTGTGAGTGTGAGTGTCGGGGGCGTGCGTGCCTGTATGCGTGCGTGTATGCGTGTATGCGTGCGTGGGTGTGTGTAGGTTTGTGTCTGTCTCTGTTCTGACGGTCCGGCAGATTGGTACTGCGGACGCAGAAATTTACAGCATCTCTGCCAAGAACCCATGTTATCAAACGTTCCCTTTTAGATCATGTGCACACCTCTGGGGGATTGTCTGCACCTTACACTTACCCGTATGTCAGGCGACAGTTACTGTAGGCTATTAGGTCTCACTTGCGCTTCTTGTAATATATGACGTCAGTTGATCGCTGTTGATTCCCTTTGTTGTAGATTTTCTTACTAATAGCCTTCGTGAATCCTACTAGTCAAATGTATACCATCGCAGTTCATTCAGCTTAATTTTTCTTCGCCCTCTCTGCACTTTAGGGGATTTTATGTATTTCATATTTACTCGCATGCCAGGTGTGAGTGAACTTTCTAGCGATCGGTGCACGCACCCCCGGAGAGAAAAAAAGTAGCCTGGGTGACAAATCGTACCGGGTGACAAAACAAACCTGGGTGACAAATTGTACCAGGTGACAAAACGAATCTGGGTCACAGATCGTACCGGGCTGACAAAACGAACCTGGGTAACAAATCGTACCAGGGTGACAAAATGAACCTGAGTGACAAATCGTACCGGGGTGACAAAACGAACCTGGGTGACAAATCGTACCGGGGTGACAAAACAAACCTGCGTGACAAATCGTACCAGGGTGACAAAACGAATCTGCGTGACAAATCGTACCGGGTTGACAAAACGAACCTGGGTGACAAATCGTACCTGGGTGACAAAACGAACCTGGGTAACAAATCGTACCGGGGTGACAAAACGAACCTGGGTAACAAATCGTACCGGGGTGACAAAAACGAATCTGCGTAACAAATCGTACCGGGGTGACAAAACGAACCTGCGTAACAAATCGTACCGGGGTGACAAAACGAACCGGGGCGACAAAACGTGAGAGAGATGTCATTTTCGATCGAGAACGAGAGCGATGTCATTTTCGATCGAGAGAGAGGGAGAGAGAGGGGGAGAGAGAGAGGGAGATGTCTTTTTCCCAGAGAGTTACATTTTGAAATTTAAATACATAAATTATTTAATAAACAATTTCAAAATTCAGTGCAAACGATCGACAGTATAATTATGACTTTTTAATTTTCAGTAATTTAGTTACAAATCTAGGCCATCGCTGATCAACC
The DNA here is from genome assembly GCA_018857735.1 of Alviniconcha marisindica. Taxonomy (NCBI): domain Eukaryota; kingdom Metazoa; phylum Mollusca; class Gastropoda; family Provannidae; genus Alviniconcha; species Alviniconcha marisindica. The sequence continues at coordinate 508,392 of JABMCL010001991.1, read as the reverse complement.
TTTTTTTTCTTTCTTTCTATTGTCTCCTTCGCTGAGAGCATTTAAGTAGTACTAGGTAATAATGTCATCCCATATACATGACAAAGGCAGCCACGGTACCAGTGGGTCTTTTCTGAATGTTGACGGGTTTATAAAAAGTTTTTTAAAAATTTCATCCGTGTATGATCGCCGCTGAGCCACTCCATCGCTCTCCTCGGGCGATCAAAAACAAAATCGGATCTTTCCAGGTTAATTCTTCAGCAAGTCTTTCCTCTTATCGGGTCGATACGATCCCGTTTTCTGGGGCTTCCCAACGGATTGCATCTGGCACAAAGATTTGAATCTTACCCGGAAAAGGCCTTTTGCTACCACGTTGGTTAATTCACTCTCAAGGGGAGTAGATTTCTTCCTCTTCTTTTTTCTTCTTCTTCTTCTTTTTCTTCTCTCTCTCTCTCTCTCTCTCTCTCTCTCTCTCTCTCTCTCTCTCTCTCTCTCTCTCTCTCTCTCTCTCTCTCTCTCATATCTAACCTGTACACACACACTCCCTCACGCTATTCCAACTCTAGGAACTATCACCTTAGTTTGCCTAGGCCAAGGACAGACATTTTCAAAACAAGTATATCCTTCTCTGGTGTTTATCTATGGAACAACCTACCTCTGACAGTCAGATCTTGTCAGTCACTCAGCTCTTCAAAGCGTAAACTTCGTGCACACCTTGAAGTAGTTACATAGGATGGACTGTGACATAATACTCCGCCCAATCCTTCCGACTGCTTGTGATAGTACCCCCCCCCCCCCCCCCCCCCCACCCTCTCCTCTTACTGTTCTTTATAAGATAAGCATTGACTGATTTTTTTCTACTTTTCTTCTTCCAATACCGGTGTTGAATTGATCAGATATGTTCTGCTGCCTTAATTACAGGTTGTATGCTCATAATGTATAACTGAGTGATGTATGCATTTGTACATCTTGCGCTGTGAACACGCCATGTTTTGTGTGGAAAATCTGATGTATCAAATTTCACTCACTCACTCATGCCTGTATGTATATAAATTATGCCTGTAATTTTATATTTACTCATCAGTAGCTTCGCAAGGACTATTTGTTCGACGGGTTTTTATCTGAACCTAAACTACAATCCTTGTAAAATAAAGTTTTAGAGCTCGAGTTCCAGTTCTCTGTCTCTCTCAGAGAGAGAGACAGAGAGAGAGAGAGAGGTTTTCGAGTGATTGCCATTGCAGTGACTGGTCATTTGAGACCTGTTTTATACACCCATACAACTCCGCCCAGTCCTTCCGACTGCCTTCCGACCCATCCACCCACCCGTTGTTGTTGTTTTCTTCCGTTTTTTCTTTTTCTTCTCCCCACCGCCACCTCCCCCTCTCTCCTTCTCCCTTACTGTTCTTTATAAGATAATCATTGACTGCTTCTGTTTTCTTTTCCGATACTAGTCGTATGAACCGATCAGATGTTCTGCTGCTTCATTTGCTCATAATATGCTTTACGTATGCTCATAATATGTAACTGAATGATGTATGGCATGTGTTCATCTGGCGCTGTGAGCACGCTATGTTTTGTGTGGAAATTCTCATGTATAACGTTTCACTCACTCATTCATGCCTATATGTATATAATAATGCCTGTAATTTGATATCTGTTCATCAGTAGCTTAGCAAGGACTAGTTGTTAGACAGGTTTTTGGAATGAACCTAAACTACAATCCTTGTAAAATAAAGTTTTCGAGTTCGAGTTTCTCTCTCTCTCTCTCTCTCTCTCTCTCTCTCTCTCTCTCTCTCTCTCTCTCTCTCTCTCTCTCTCTCTCTCTCTCTCTCTCTTTTTTTTTTTTTTTTTCTTTTTTTCTTCTTCCCCTTCTTCTTCTTCTCTCTCCCCCCCCGCCCCCCACGTACCACTGAACCATGTTATGTTTTCGTGATTTACAAATAATTGCGAGATACGTCAACACCATTTTTGCTATGTATACATCTTATTTATTCATTGTCATTTTCAAAGTATTTTCAATGATTTTGCTGTTCCTGTATGTTTATTACTATTAATAGTGGTAGTATATTTTATTTGTTTATATATTGTTTATCCTGTTTAAATATTAATCGAGTTTGTAAAACTTTATTTTTATTTTTATATAATTGTTTCTCCAGTTTTCACTTATTCGACAGCTTAGCAAGGACTAGTTGTTAGACAGGTCTAAATGAACCTAAACTCCAGTCCTTGGAAAATAAAGTTTTTCGAGTTCGAGTTCTCTCGCTCTCTCAAAGTATTTTCACTGATTTTGCTGTTCCTGTATGTTTATTACTATTAATAGGGGTAGTGTTACATTTTATTTGTTTGTATATTGTTTATCATGTTTAAATATTAATCGAGTTTGTAAAGTTTTGTTGTTGTTTGTTTTGTTTTTGTTTTCATATAATTGTTTCTCCATGTTTCACTTATTCAGTAGTTTAGCAAGGACTAGTTGTTAGACAGGTCTAAATGAACCTAAACTACAATCCTTGGAAAATAAAGTTTTCGAGTTGAGTTCAAGTTCTCTCCTGAGCGTGCAAACAGTTTTTAAATGGTGTCCAGTACGTACTATTTGCAAAGCACACTACGTACTGGATTATGCTCATCAAACGCAGTGCCTTACATTCAGGTAAGTCCAGTTTTCCCATTTACATAAAGCGTGCGTTCGTTGTCTCTTTCTATGCATGCCTAATTATCATACACAGGAAGTTATAAGTGATTAAAAGTACTTTTTTTGAGGGCGGTGGGGGGGGGGGGGGGTTTTTTTTTTTTTAAAATTGATGTATGCATTTATAGTAATTGGGGCCCTTTTTTGATTGTCAAGTGGATTTTGATGTTGACAATGTACAGCGCCGCGAGCTTGTAAATGTTCACGGGGTATAGCGCTGTGTAAGAGTCATTATTATTATTGTATCAAAGAGCGTGAGACTTTCAGGACATTGCCCGATTCCTGACCGTTAAACCCTTTTTGTAGAATCTTTTTGCCTGAAAAAAACCGGGAAAAAATGCTCTCTCCTCTCCCCTCCTCTCTCCTCTCTCTCCTCTCATCTTTTCCTCTCTCCTTTTTTTCTCCCCTCTCCGTCTCTCTTTTCTCTTCTCTCTCTCTCCTTCCATTTTCCCCCCCCCGGGAAATTTTTTTGTAGTACTGTTTGATATGTGAGTCGGGGCCCTTTTTTTCTAATATCTTCCCCCGTTGAGAAATAAAGTTTCCAAACAATCAATTAATAAAATCAATCTCTCTCTCTCTCTCATCTCTTCTCTCTCTTCTCCCCCCCCCCCCCCTGGGCCCCTCTCCGTCTCTCTCTCTCTCTCTCTCCCCCCCCCCCCTTCCCCCCCCACAACCACAAAAGTAGGTCCTCAGTCCAAGCCGAGTTGTCCTCTCGCACTAGAATGCCCGTCTCTTTGAGCTCCTCCAGAGCTTCTCCACCAATCAGGTTGCTTACTGCTGAAGGAGCTGACCAATGAGAGTGAAGCGCAAGTCTCGACGCTCACAATTACCTGTTTCAGATCTCCGCCACTTTGTATAATCTTCGTCGGCTGTGTCTCGCATCTTTGATCTCCTCCACTGCTTTTTCAGTTTTCAGACTTTTGATTACGGTCTGGAGTGCGTCTGGGGCTCTTTTGTTAAAACACTTTCGTCCCTCCTCCCCCCCCCCCCCCCCCCCCCCCCCCCCCCCCCCCCCCCCCGCACCCCCACCCATCCCCGCGATTGTCTCATTACTCTGCCCGTTGGAGTGTCTTTGTATTCAGATTGTGTCTGTTTCGTACTCGTCGTGTGGTTTGCGTACGTGTTTCGATTCTGTCCCTGTCCCTCTCTCTGTGTCTGTGTCTGTCACTGTTTCTGTCTCTCTCTGTCACTGTCTCAGTCTCTGTCTCTCTCTGTGTCTCTCTTTGTCTCTCTCTGTCTCTCTTTTGGGCTCTCTGTCTTTCTGTCCTTCTCTCTCTCTCTCCCTCTCCCCCTTTACCCTTCTCTCTCTCTCTCTCTCCTCTCTCTCTCTCTCTCTCTCTCCCCCTCCCCCCCCCCTTCACCCCCCCCCCTTCCCCAACCCAAAAAGGGCCTCAGTCCAAGCCGAGTTGTCCTCTCGCACTAGAATGCCCGTCTCTTTGAGCTCCTCCAGAGCTTCTCCACCAATCAGGTTGCTTACTGCTGAAGGAGCTGACCAATGAGAGTGAAGCGCAAGTCTCGACGCTCACAATTACCTGTTTCAGATCTCCGCCACTTTGTGTGATCTTCGTCGGCTGTGTCTCGCATCTTTGATCTCCCCCACTGCTTTTTCAGTTTTCAGACTTTTGATTACGGTCGGGAGTGCGTCTGGGGCTCTTTTGTTAAAACACTTTCGCCCCTCCTCCCCCCCCCCCCCCCCCCCCCCCCCCCCCCCCCCCCCCCCCCGCGATTGTCCTTATCTGCCCTTTGGGAGTGTCTTTGTTTCAGATTTGTCTGTTTCTACTCGTCGTGTGGTTTGCGTACGTGTTTCGATTCTGCCCCCTTCCCCCTCTCTCTGTGTCTGTGTCTGTCTCTGTTTCTGTCTCTTTTTCTTCTCTGTCTCGTCTCGTCTTTTTGTTCTCTTTTTCCTCTTTTCTCTCTCTGTCTGTCTGTCTGTCTGTCTGTCTGTCTTCTCTCTCTCTCTCTCTCTCTCTCTCTCTCTCTCTCTCTCTCTCTCTCTCTCTCTCTCTCTCTCCCCCTTCCCCTTCCCCCCCCCCCCCAACCCAACCCAAAAAAGTGGGTCCTCGGCCAAGCCGAGTTGTCCTCTCGCACTAGAATGCCCGTCTCTTTGATCCTCCAGAGCTTCTCCACCAATCAGGTTGCTTCTGCTGAAGAGCTGAAATGGGGTGAAGCGCAAGTCTCGCGCCCCTTACCTGTTTCAGATCCCCGCCACTTTGTTATCTTCGTGGCTGTGTCTCGCATCTTTGATCTCCTCCACCTCTTTCTTTTCAGACTTTTGATTACGGTCTGGAGTGCGTCTGGGGTTCTTTTGTTAAAAACTTTCTCCCTCCCTCTTTTCTCTTTTTCTCTGTTTTTTCTTCTGTTGTCTTCTGTCTGTCTGTCCTTCTTCTGTCTTCTTCTTCTTCTCTCTCTCTCTCTCTCTCTCTCTCTCTCTCTCTCTCTCTCTCTTTTTTCCCCTTTTTTCCCTTTTTTCCCCTTTCCCTCCCTCTCTTTTAGCTACGTGCCCATTACCGTGTTTTCAGGCACTAACACGGCTAACGTGGGACTGTTTCAGTTGACGTGCCGCAGTGTCCACACGTGTTTTCAGGCACTAACACGGCAAAGTGGGACTGTTTCAGTACGTGCCGCAGTGTCCACACGTGTTTTCAGGCACTAACACGGGCTAAGTTGGGACTGTTTCAGCTAACGTGCCGCAGTGTCCACACGTGTTTTCAGGCACTAACACGGGCTAAGTTGGGACTGTTTCAGCTAACGTGCCGCAGTGTCCACACGTGTTTTCACCTAACACGGGCTAACGCTCTGTTTCAGCTACGTGCCGCAGTGTCCACACGTGTTTTCAGGCACTAACACGGCTAACGCTGGGACTGTTTCAGCTGACGTGCCGCAGTGTCCACACGTGTTTTCAGGCACTAACACGGGCTAACGCTGGGACTGTTTCAGTTGACGTGCCGCAGTGTCCACACGTGTTTTCAGGCACTAACACGGGCTAACGCTGGGACTGTTTCAGCTGACGTGCCGCAGTGTCCACACGTGTTTTCAGGCACTAACACGGGCTAACGTTGGGACTGTTTCAGCTGACGTGCCGCAGTGTCCACACGTGTTTTCAGGCACTAACACGGGCTAACGTTGGGACTGTTTCAGCTGACGTGCCGCAGTGTCCACACGTGTTTTCAGGCACTAACACAGGCTATTGCTGGGACTGTTTCAGTTGACGTGCCGCAGTGTCCACA
>JABMCL010001991.1:457500-495000 GCA_018857735.1 Alviniconcha marisindica | reverse complement strand
ATCCTCAGTATGCAGTCGATTGTTTTGCCGACATCAGCGTACCAGGAAGTGTGCGCCGTTACTCGGACACTAGATCTGGACCAAATGTCTGAAACGAGTGAAAGGAGAATGCGCATGCGGAAAGAAACAAACATGATAAAACTCACCTTTTCTTGCTAATTTTGGGTTTATTCGCTTGACATGACCCTGTGTGGCAATCCTGATGATATTTGTGACCTAAAATGGCGTATAAAATGTCCCAGGAATTTACGACAGCCTCCGGAGAAGGTCGTGAATTCCTGGGACATTTTATTCGCCATTTTAGAACCGAGGACCGAAGCGCAGGGAAGTGAGTTTCCGTGTCTAGCATAAGCGAACTCCAAGAGTCGGTTTACGGCATCCTTTTTTCCGGACCGCTGCCGAATTTGGCTACACCCTAGATCTCTGGAAACTGTTAGCTGACTTGAGCTGGTGCTCAGACTGAATTGTGTCGGGGTTTGGCTTTAAAAGCCCCAGTACAAATTTGTGTCCGGAGTTTGTGTTATTATTATAACCGTTCACAATGTTTACGCCAGTACAAATAAGATTGTGTCCGGAGTTTGTGTTATTATTATAACCGTTCACAATGTTTACGCCAGTACAAATAAGATTGTGTCCGGAGTTTGTGTTATTATTATAACCGTTCACAATGTTTATGCCAGTACAAATAAGATTGTGTCCGGAGTTTGTGTTATTATTATAACCGTTCACAGTGTTTACGCCAGTACAAACAGGATTGTGTCCGGAGTTTGTGGTATTATAACCGTTCACAGTGTTTACGCCAGTACAAATAAGATTGTGTCAGGAGTTTCTGTTATTATAGTCGTTCACAATGTTTACGCCAGTACAAATAAGACTGTGTCCGGAGTTTCTGTTATTATAGCCGTTCACAATGTTTACGCCACTACAAGTAAGATTGATGTGTCAGAAGTTTCAGTTTTTATAACCGTTTACAATGTGTGCGCGCGCGTGTGTATGTGTGTGTGTGTGTGTGTGTGTGTGTGTGTGTGTGTGTGTGTGTGTGTGTGTGTGTGTGTGTGTGTGTGTAAGACTGAGAGAGAGACAGAGACAGAGAGATTGTTATTGGTGAGACTGCTGGTGTATTGTAACGTAGTGTTTCGGTTCGGCGTATTACTGTGCTGTGGTATCTATTGAATGCTTTGTGGGATTGCTTGTCACGATCTTGTACGCGTTTTTGGCTTTAGTGAAAGGTTAGGTGATCTAATTTCCTTCTTCTTCTTCTTCCTCTTCTTCTTCTTCTTTAAATACGGTTTGTTGTTGTTGTTGTAACTACATATGAACGCTTGTCGACAGCCTCATCTCAAAATGAGCCCCAAGCTCTCCCCAGTGGCTGCTAACCTGTATAGCGCTATTCTCTGCTTCAGAGTAGACCCACTGCGCTATAGTCGTACATGGCACTCTGAACGAGTGACTGTAACCATACACAGCGTGCCTCAAAAAAACTGTAACCTTACATAGCGTGCCTCAAAAAAACTGTAACCTTACACAGCATGCCTCAAAAAAACTGTAACCTTACACAGCGTGCCTCAAAAAAGAAAAACCTAACCTTACACAGCGTGCCTCAAAAAAAATGTAACCTTACACAGAGTGCCTCAAAAAAAGAAAAACCTAACCTTACACAGCGTGCCTCAACAAAACTGTAAACTTACACAGCGTGCCTCAAAAAACCTGTAACCTTACACAGCGTGCCTAAAATAAAAAACCTGTAACCTTACACAGCGTGCCTCAAAAAAAACTGTAACCTTACACAGCCTGCCTCAAAAAAACAACTGTAACCTTACACAGCGTGTCTCTAAAAAACTGTAACCTTACACAGCATGCCTAAAAAACCCAGCTGTAACCTTACCTAGCGTGTCTCAAAAAGACTGTAACCTTACACAGCGTGCCTAAAAAAAAAATGTAACCTTACCAGGTGCCTTCAAAAAAAATGTAACCTTACCAGCGTGTCTCTAAAAACGGTAACCTTACACAGGGTGCCTCAAAAAAAATGAAACCTTACCTAGCGTGTCTCAAAAAGACTGTAACCTTACACAGCGTGCCTCAAAAAAAGAAATGTAACCTTACCTAGCGTGCTTCAAAAAGACTGTAACCTTACACAGCGTGCCTCAAAAAAACCGGTAACCTTACACAGCGTGCCTCAAAATGACTGTAACGTACACAGCGTGCCTAAAAAACCTTGTAACCTTTACACAGCGTGCCTCAAAAAAACTGTAACCTTTACACGGGTGCCTCTAAAATAAAAAAAAATGTAACCTTACACAGCGTTCCTCAAAAAAACTGTAACCTTACACAGCTTTGCCTCAAAAAAACTGAAACCCTTACACAGCGTGCCTCAAAAAACTGTAACCTTACACAGCTGCCTCAAAAAACTGTAACCTTACACGGCGTGCCTAAAAAACTGTAACCTTACACACTGCCTAAAAAACCTTAACCTTACACACCGTGCCTAAAAAACTGTAACCTTACACAGCGTGCCTCAAAAAACAAAAACTGTAACCTTACACAGCGTGCCTCAAAAAAACTGTAACCTTACACAGCGTGCCACAAAAAAACTGTAGCCTTACACAGCGTGCCTCAAAAAAACTGTAACCTTACACAGCGTGCCTAAAAAAAGAAAGACCTAACCTTACACAGCGTGCCTCCAAAAAAAACTAACCTTACACAGCGTGCCTCAAAAAAACTGTAACCTTACACAGCATGCCTCAAAAAAAATGTAACCTTACACAGCATGCCTCAAAAAAACTGTAACCTTACACAGCATGCCTCAACAACAACAAAACTGTAACCGTACACAGCGTGCCTCAAAAAAACTAACCTTACACAGCGTGCCTCAAAAAAACAAAAAATGTAACCTTACACAGCGTGCCTCAAAAAGCAACCTTGAGGAAACTTTGAAGAAAGGTGATGAGCGCAGTGTGTTTTTATGTCCGAGCCCCTAGATACCCATGTACTTACCTGTACTGAACTGAACCTTTTGAGGATGTAAGTGAACATGGTGCTTAACGTCCACAGAAACCATAAGGCTTATTAGGGACGGGGAGATGGGGGAAAGGGGGGCATGGAGTTGGGGGAAGAGGGAGATTATATACCTTTCGCTACACTGTCACCACCAGAATGACTCCTGCATTAAAATGGGCAGCGGTGAGAGCCATTTTAACGTTTCATTAATTGTGAGGGACAAAGTCACAAGACAGTGTCCACAAACCACAACCTTTGAAGAGAAAGGACAACCGAAGCAGATTCGAACTGTGGTCTTTCTGCTTACCAGCCTAACGCCTTACCGCTAGGCCAAACCGGCTCACTTGAGGATGTACCTCTGGTGGAGTTTATGTACCTGGTATTTACTCGCATGCCAGGTGAGAGTTACCGTAGGCGATCCTCTGGAACGTAATTATAAGGTACGTAAACTCCACCAGAGGATGTAGCACTAATGCAGTTTAAGTACCTTGTATTTACTCGCATGCCAGGTGAGAGTTACTGTAGGCGATCCTCTGGTACATAATTGTAAGGTACGTAAACTCATCCAGGTGAGAGTTACCGTAGGCGATCCTCTGGTACATAATTGTAAGGTACATAAACTCAGCCAGGTGAGAGTTACCGTAGGCGATCCTCTAGTACATAATTGTAAGGTACGTAAACTCAGCCAGGTGAGAGTTACCGTAGGCGACTTAGGTCTTTTGCTGCTGTGTTTGTGTGACGTCTTTCGAGCGCTAAGAAACTCCCTTGTGTGTTGATTCTGTCAAGGCGGATGTTGGTGATCTTGCAGGTTTCTATGGACCCTACTGCCAGGAACGAGTGGGGAATATGTGCGACGCGGTCACGTGCCGGAACAATGGCACGTGCAGCGGAAACGCCACGCACTTCCGGTGCGCTTGCGCAGCTGGGTTCCGCGGTTCGCATTGCGAGGTGAACGTGAACGAGTGTGCCTCCGACCCCTGTGTCAACGGTCTGTGTGTGGACCGCGACAACGGATACGCCTGCTATTGCAAGCCTGGTAAGTCTGTTACACCACCATCTTCAGCAGGATGGAGAGGAGGGGGGGGGGGGGGCCATCCTTTTATGATGATGTTGTTGTTGTAGATTGTTGCTTTACGTCCACAGAAACCGTAGGCTTATTAGGGACGGGAGCCCAGGACGGCCACCTCGACTTTCACACAGCTCCTGAACTCTGATATGAGGATGTACCTGTGGTGGAGTTTATGTACCTTTTTTTTTTTACCCGCATGTCAGGTGAGAGTTACCGTAGGCGACTCGGGTCTTTGTTGCTGCGTTTGTGTGACGACTTTCAAGTGCTAGTTAACTCATTTGGTTTGTTGATATTGCGTGTGGTGCTAATGTTTGTTGATTCTGTTACATCAACTTTACCATCGTCGTCTGTTTCAGTAAGCAGGTGTAAATGTCGTCGTACAGTTTCAGTAAGCAGGTGTACATTTCGCCACTTCCTGTGAGCAGGTTTAAATGTCATTTTCTGTGAGCAGGTGTCAGTGTCGTCACTTTCTATAAGCAGGTGTAAATGTCGCCCTTTTCAGTGAGCAGGTGTCAATGTCCTCACTTCGAAAAGCAGGTGTAGATGTTGCCAATTTCAGTAAGAATGTGTAAATGTCGCCATTTTCGGTGAGCAGGTGTCAGTGTCGCCGCTTTCTGTAAACAGGTGTAAGTGTCGTCACTTTAAGTAACAGGCATGGGAATTGTCTGCGAAAACGCAAATTTCCGCGGCAGTGAAACTGACTTTCCGCGGAGAAAAAAAAAAATGTCCGCGTGGAAAAGAAATCGGCGGTACAATAAAAGAAATCGGCGGTACAATAAAAGAAAGAAAGAAAAAAGGAAGCACCGGTTTGGTTCCGCACCGAATACCCGCGAAACATACGGAGCGCGTTCACGTGCGGCTATCGCCCGTCTTGGTCGCGTAATTGTGAGCACAGTCACGTGTTGTTACTCTCGCGGGCCGCTGTTTCGGCTAAGAAAAAGCGAATGTTACGAAAGTTTTGAAAGCGAATTTTCCAGGGGGGGGGGGGGGGGGGGGGGGGGGGGGGGGGGGGGGGGGGTCGGGGGGGGGGGGGGGCTAGATTTCAGAGTTTTTCTTTCGAATCAATTCCTATGCCTGAAGTAAGTGTAAATGTCGCCACTTTCAACACACCCGTGTAAATGTTGAACCGACCAAGGACAGAACGACAGCAAAACCTTGAAGCGTCGTCATTCTTTGCTTACCGTAGTAGTTCAACAGCTAGGCAGAAAAAATGACAGCGACAGCCCGATCACTTTGAAGGGGATAGGAAAGGGACCGGCTCTGTCTGGGCAAAAGCGGTGAAACCCTGCATGAGAGTTCCAGTCCAGCGTTGCTCTAAGTCCACAGAGACCAGGTGGACTATTAGGGACGGGGGGTCCAGGACGGCCACCTCGACTTTCACACAGCTCCTGAGCTCCGAGATTTACCAAGTTCAGCGTTGCTTTACGTCCACAGAGACCATAAGGACTATTAGGGATGGGGGGCCCAGGACGGCCACTTCGACTTTCACACAGTTCCTGAGCTCTGCACAGGAGACCTGGCGTGTGGAAGTAGAGATTGCTGTGCGAGTCTTTCAGGAGACCTGACGTGTGGAAGTAGAGATTGCTGTGCGAGTCTTTCAGGTGACCTGGCGTGTGGAAGTAGAGATTGCTGTGCGAGTCTTTCAGGAGATCTGGCGTGTGGAAGTAGAGATTGCTGTGCGAGTCTTTCAGGTGAAAACCAGACTACCGCCATCGTCACAGGCAGGACTGTAGGAAGGCTCAGCGATTGGACGCTTCAAGTCCGGAGACTGCATCATGCCAATTCAGCTCTTCGGTCTGCCATTAGGTGCAGTGCGGAGCTGATAAGTCCGAGGGTTCGTTCGATCTAACGGCCGTGATCACCCGCTCCGCCTGACAAGGCGACTTAGGAAGGTCGGATTGCTTATTCGTCCGGATCACGCATACATGAAATTTAGCTTTCGGTCTGCATTAGGTGAGTGCGGAGCTGATGGTAGTGCGGGGGATTGGGGGGTGCAAGGCGGTGATCCTGTAGTGAGAGAGTCCTTTGAGTCGGATGCTATCGCTCCCACACGAAACGATGACACCTTGGGCCGGTGGGGCGGGTGTGGGGGGGGGGGGGGTGGAGAGAGAGAGAGAGAACACACACACACACACACGCGCGCGCGCGCGCGCGCACGCACGCTCGCGCGCACACACACGCACACGCTCACACACACACACACACACAACACACACACACACACACACACACACACACACATTGCACACACCGCTCAGAACTTTATTACAAAGGATTAAGATTTTAGGCTATTGCCTATTCTTACAAAGGCGGGGGTGGGGGGGGGGGGGGGGGGGGCACAGACACAGTTGACTGGGTCAAGGGAACACACACATCGTAGGCTTTGAGGGAACATACCATAAAGGAACGGATCCATAGAAAATATGCCTGGATGAAATAAACCAGAGATATACAGACTAGCATGACTATGTCACTGATAAACCCTGCCGGTCCTTCTTTTTCTTCTTCTTCTTCTTCTTCTTCTTCTTCTTCTGCTTCTTCTGCTTCTTCTTCTGCTTCTTCTTCTTCTTCTCCATAGTCCACTACTGAACTCTGACATGGACTACAGGATCTTTAACGCGCGTATGTGATCTTTTTGCATGCGTATACACACGGAGGACCTCGGTTTATAGTTTTGTCCGAGGGACTTCTGTAGAGTCTGCACAGAATTTGGCTCCGGAGAAATATCGTGGCGGGGGCAAAGCCTTGCACGTAACGGTCACCCACCCAATTCAACAGATAGTTGCAATTTCGTCGCCAGACAGCTGACATTGTCGTTGGCGGTTTCAGAAATGGGAAGCCGCTGCAGGACGGAAAAGAAACCTCGCGGGAGACAGCCTCCGGATATGAAGTGACCGTTGGCCAGCTTGTAGCCTGCTTGCCGTGATCCGCGGATTGCCCGGTGTTTTTTTTCTTTTCTTTTTTTCTTTTGTTCTTTTCGTGTGTGTTTTTTTTTCGTTTTCTTGTTGTCTGCCTGATGGCTAGCTGTCATGGCGACGTGCACAGAATGGCCATGCGCAGCTTCCGATGTTGGGGGACGTTGTCATTGTTACACGAGTGCCCTCCTCCTTGTACTAGTTCAGTTCAGTTCAGTTCAGTTCAGTTCAAGATGGTATCCATGGGCTCGGAAAAGCCCATATGCGCTGGACCCGTTGTTCTTTCTGATCATCCGCAATACCGCACCTCTTGAGTTGGGAGACAATGTGTTACTGTGGCGGGGGGCGGGGGGGGGGGGGGGGGGGGGGGGGGATTATTTCACGAGACCGAGACGCCTGAATGATTGTAAGTAGTCTCCGTTTGAAAAGTAGTGCTGATCGACCTGTACGAAACGCACTCAACACATAGATAATAAATACTTCGTTTTGATTGCTTGTGTGTGGCCGGGGTGGGGGGGGGGGGTTGCGCTTGCGCGTACGTACGTGTGTGTGAGAGTGTATGTGTGTGTGTGCTGTGTGTGTGTGTGTGTGTGTGTGTGTGTGTGTGTGTGTGTGTGTGTGTGTGTGTGCGTGCGTGCGTGCGTGCGTGCGTGCGTGCGTGCGTGCGTGCGTGCGTGCGTGTGTGTGTGTGTGTGGGTGCGTGTGTGTGTGTGTGTGTGTGGATGTGTGTGTGTTTGGGAGGGGAGGGGGGTTAGTTGGTTGTTGTTTATTTTTTAGACGTGAGGAGTTGTGCTTCACCCCCCCCCCCACCCCCACCCCCTCCCCACCCACCCCCCTTGTGCACCATACCCTCCTGTCCGTGGCAAACACGAAGACGTTTTTCTCAAAAGCTTAGCACGTTGGTATTCCACGAAAAGGCCTTTCGCGTGTCGTTCTAATTCCATTTTTCGTTTGTATCCCCGCCGCCACGTCCCTGTCGTCACGACTCGTTGTTCCAGGTTACCACGGCGAGCGCTGCCAGTTGGATTATGACGAGTGCGCCACTGCGCCCTGCGAGAATGGCGGCTTCTGCCAGAACCTGCAGGACAACTTCACCTGTCACTGCCACCCTGGCTACAAGGGGCGTAACTGCAGTACAAAGGTGGGTGACTCGGTGATCGTTCCTGGGTTGTGGCCACTGAGCTGGTGTTTCTAAACAGCTCAGTGGTTGTGACGAGTGTGCTTCTCTCCCTTGCGAGAATATCATCTTCTGCCAAAACTTGCAGGACAACTTCACGTGTCGCTGCCACAGTGGCTACAAGGGGCGTAACTGCAGTACAAAGGTGGGTGACTCGGTGATCGTTCCTGGGTTGTGGCCATTGAGTTGTTCTGTACAATTAGTAGCTCAGTGGTTGTGACGAGTGTGCTTCTCTCCCTTGCGAGAATATCATCTTCTGCCAAAACTTGCAGGACAACTTCACGTGTCACTGCCACAGTGGCTACAAGGGGCGTAACTGCAGTACAAAGGTGGGTGACTCGGTGACCGTTCCTGAGTTGTGGCCACTGAGTTGTTCTGTACAATTAGTAGCTCAGTGGTTGTCACGAGTGTGCTTCTCTCCCTTGCGAGAATATCATCTTCCTTCAAAACTTGCAGGACAACTTTACGTGTCACTGACATCCAGGATGCAAGGCACATAACTGCAGTGTAAAGGTGCGTAACTCGCTGAGCATTGCTTGATTGTGACGAGAGTGTTTCTCCCCCTTGATAGAATGTTGGCTTCTGACAAAAATTACAGAAAAAGCAAACAAAAACAAAAAGCAAACAAAACAACAAAAGCACATGAAACGTGGCTACAGGAGATATAACTGCAGTACAAAGGTGGATAACTCGGTAATGATTTCCTTTACCAAAATGGCGGCCTCTGTTCACTCTTACAAGACCACTTTGCGTGTCACTGTCATTCTGGATATACTGAAGTGGACAGGGGGAAGGGTGGGGGGTAACTGCAGTGCAAAGGAGGTAAATCAGTGATCATTACTGCTGACGAGAGTGCTTCTTACCATTCCCATCTTTTCATTAAGGAAATGTCGGCGTCTAACAGAACTTACTGGACTTTTGCGTGTCACTGACATCAGGGATGCAGGGGACAAAACTGTAGTACAAAGGTGGGTAACTCTGTGATCATTGCTGAATTGTGACGAGTGCATTGCCCCTCTGCCCCATGCGAGAATGGCGTGGTCTGGTTTTACATGAAACCAGAGACGTGTGGTCAGTGTTGTCTTTGGTGTCACTGCCAATCTTGAGGCAGGGGACGCCACTGCAATACCAAAGGTAGGTAACTCATTACCAATGTTTTGAGTGAAGTATTTTTCGATTTCTCTAATTTTTGGGTCAGACAAAAGATGCAAGGGATGCGTTGTTACGTTACGTAGCTAATGACGAACAAAGATGTGCAGTTGTTAAAAACCACGTAGGCCTAGTGCACGCCCTCATCTGTATTCTCTTCTTCTTCTTCTTCTTCTTCTTCTTCTTCTTCTTCTTCTTCTTCTTCTTCTTCTTCTTTATTCTCTTCTTCTTCTTCTTCTTCTTCTTCTTCTTCTTCTTCTTCTTCTTCTTCTTCTTCTTCTTTTTCTTCTTCTTCTTCTTCTTCTTCTTCTTCTTCTTCTTCTTCTTCTTCTTCTTCTTCTTTATTCTCTTCTTCTTTTTCTTCTTCTTCTTCTTCTTCTTCTTCTTCTTCTTCTTCTTCTTCTTCTTCTTCTTCTTTATTCTCTTCTTCTTCTTCTTCTTCTTCTTCTTCTTCTTCTTCTTCTTCTTCTTCTTCTTCTTCTTCTTCTTCTTTATTCTCTTCTTCTTCTTCTTCTTCTTCTTCTTCTTCTTCTTCTTCTTCTTCTTCTTCTTCTTTATTCTCTTCTTCTTCTTTATTCTCTTCTTCTTCTTCTTCTTCTTCTTCTTCTTCTTTTCTTCTCCTTCTTCTTTATTCTCTTCTTCTTCTTCTTCTTCTTCTTCTTCTTCTTCTTCTTCTTCTTCTTCTTCTTTCTTCTCTTCTTCTTCTTCTTCTTCTTCTTCTTCTTCTTCTCTTCTCTTCTTCTTCTTCTTCTTCTTCTTCTTTATTCTCTTCTTCTTTTCTTCTTCTTCTTCTTCTTCTTCTTCTTCTTCTTCTTCTTCTTCTTCTTCTTCTTCTTCTTTATCTCTTCTTCTTCTTCTTCTTCTTCTTCTTCTTCTTCTTCTTCTTCTTCTTCTTCTTCAATCCCGAGGTGACCCTGTGTGATTAAAAGAACGTTCAAATCCAGTCACTTACTTTTCCTTCTCCTCTTCGTTTTCTCCTCCTCTTCCTCCTCTCTCTGCTTCTCCTCTTCCCTCCTCCTCATTCTTCCTTTCCTCTCTTCCTTTTCGTCCTCCTCGTCCCCTTCTTACTCCTCCTCGAGTCTTCCTCCTCCTCCACTACCACGACCTCCTCCGTCTTCGTTAGAAACCATTTACTTACTTCCTGCTCCTTCACCTCCCCCCCCCCCCTCCACCCTCCCCCCCCCCCTCCCCCCTCCCCCCTCCACCCCCAACCTCTATTAGACCTCCGCCGCCTGCTCCTGTCTCTCTTCACGTCTTTCTTCTTAGTCCATTTCTCACTAAGAGGGCTTAATTGACCCATGTAATTAGCGTCGGAATCCTCGTGGGGGGGGGGGGGGGGGGGGGGGGCACCGACTACCAAGTGAGAGGTAGACTGCAGCGTTGCTCGAAGCGTCGTCACATGATCTGACGTTTTCAGATCCACGCATGCGCCGCTCTCCACCCCTGCGTGAACGGTGCCGCGTGCCAGGAAGTGACCTTCACCTACACCTGCCTGTGTCCCCGAGGGTTCACGGGTAAGCGCGGTCCGACTCGGTGACTTTGTACTTGTTTGTGCGTACGTCTGTCTGTCTGATTGTTTGTTTGTCTGTCTGATTGTCTGTCTCTGTCTGTCTGTCAGCTGCCTGCCTATCTGATTGTCTGCCTGTTTGTCTGCCTGCATGTCTGTCTGTCTGTTCGTCTTCTGTCTGTCTGTATGTCTGCCTATCTGTCTGCCTGCTTGCCTGCCTGCCTGTCTGTCTGCCTAATCTGTCAGTCTGTCTGTCTGTCCATTTATCTGTCTGTAGCACCTGTCATGGTGTGTATTTGTGTCTGCCTGTATTCCTTCTCTTTTTTGACATGCCACCGCTTTATTCTGTCTGTTTCATCTGGGCCCCTGCAATAAAGAGGTTATACGTGTGTGTATGTGTGTGTGTGTGAGTGTGAACGGCAGTGTGTTGCCCTGTGCAGGTGTTCACTGTGAGGTGCTAACGGCGGTGTGTTGCCTGTGCAGGTGTTCACTGTGAGGTGCTAACGGCGGTGTGTTGTCCTGTGCAGGTGTTCACCGTGAGGTGCTAACGGCGGCGTGTTGTCCTGTGCAGGTGTTCACCGTGAGGTGCTAACGGCGGCGTGTTGCCCTGTGCAGGTGTTCACCGTGAGGTGCTAACGGTGGTGTGTTGTCCTGTGCAGGTGTTCACCGTGAGGTGCTAACGGCGGTGTGTTGCCCTGTGCAGGTGTTCACCGTGAGGTGCTAACGACGGTGTGTTCCCTGTGCAGGTATTCACTGTGAGGTGAACGTGGACGACTGTGTGGGCAACCCGTGTCTGAATGGCGGCACGTGTGTAGACAAGGTGGCGGGCTACACTTGCCTGTGTCTGGACATGCACGCTGGACCCAACTGCCAGTATCCATGTAGGTCACTGCTCTGTCTGTCTGTCTGTCTGTCTGTCTGTCTGTCTGTCTGTCTGTCTCTCTCTCTCTCTCTCTCTCTCTCTCTCTCTCTCTCTCTCTCTCTCTCTCTCTCTCTCTCTCCTCTCTCCCTGCCCTTACTCTTCTCTATCTTATAATTACACTGCTCACACTACACACACACACGCACAAATACACGCACGCACACACACACACGCACAAACACACACACACACACAAACACACACACACACACACACACACACACACACACACACACACACAACACACACACACACAAACACACACACACACAAACACACACACACACACACACACACACACACACACACACACACACACACACACACACTCACTCACAAACCACACACACACATACACTAACATTTTTTTTTCTTCTCCTAGTCTTATTTATCCCTTGACTCAGCAATCGCCACCACTCTCTGATTTTTAATTTTGATTCTTCCCCTATCCCATCACCGACCCTTTTTTGAGCCGTTGTCGTTGTTTGGATCTCATTTAAAATAATAATAAAATAAAATTTAAAGCAGTTACATACTTACTCGCTTCTCTTTCAGTGGACATGTTCGGACCCATGATTGACATCCGGGGCATTCACGAGGGCGGAGCCGACGAGCGCGAGTTTCACGTGCGGAACATGTACGTGGTGAGCGGCACGCTGTCATGCGCAGTGGTGGTGGTGCTGGTCGTGCTGATCACGTGCTACTGCCGCGTGCGCGCCACTCGCCCAGTCAATGCCATCCTCCGTCGACACAACAACTACACCAGACACCATGAGTGAGTTTATTTAAAACCCAAAATGTCAGCTCCATTCTCCCTCCACACAGCAACTACACCAGACACCATGAGTGAGTTTATTTAAAACCCAAAATGTCAGCTCTATCCTCCCTCCACACAGCAACTACACCAGACACCATGAGTGAGTTTATTTAAAACCCAAAATGTCAGCTCCATCCTCCCTCCACACAGCAACTACACCAGACACCATGAGTGAGTTTATTTAAAACCCAAAATGTCAGCTCCATCCTCCCTCCACACAGCAACTACACCAGACACCATGAGTGAGTTTATTTAAAACCCAAAATGTCAACTCCATCCTCCCTCCACACAGCAACTACACCAGACACCATGAGTAAGTTTATTAAAACACAAAATGTCAACTCCATCCTCTGTCAACACAGCCACAACAGACACCCAAAATGTTAGCTCCATTCCCCGTCGACACAACAACCACACCAGACACAATGGGTAAGTTTACTTTTAAAAAACAAATGTCAAGTCTATCCTCCGTCACACAGCACCATGACAGTAATTTCTTTATTCTAACCAACCACATCCAGTAACATGGTAAGTTATGTAGTGTAGTGTGTTGTGTGTGTTTGTGTTTTGTTTCCGCGATCGTAGTGCGTGTGTTGTGTGTGTGTGTGTGTGTGTGTGTGGTGTGTGTGTGTGTGTGTGTGTGTGTGAGGAGCGTGCAAGCGAGAGAGAGAGAGAAAGAGAGATTCTCCGTGTGTGTGGGTATGTGTGGATATTTTTGGTTGTGTGCGTACGTGTGTGTGCTTTTTACAGCACCTGTGTGTGTGTGTGTGTGTGTGTGTGTGTGTGTGTGTGTGTGTGTGTGTGTGTGTGTGATGAAATGAGTGTATCCTTATGTCTTTGTAAGCGCTCTGGGCTCTCACGAGATGTGGTGCCATAAATAATCTGTTATTATATCATTATTGAGTTTATGTTGACACAAAATGTCAACTCCATCCTCCGTCCACACAACAACTACACCAGACACCACGAGTGAGTTTATTTAAAAACCCAAAATGTCAACTCCATCCTCCGTCCACACAACAACTACATCAGACACCACGAGTGAGTTTATTTAAAAACCCCGATGTCAATCCATCCTCCGTCGACACAACAACTACACCAGACACCACGAGTGAGTTTATTTAAAATCCAAAATGTCAGCTCCATCCTCCGTCGACACAACAACTACACCAGACACCACGAGTGAGTTTATTTAAAAAAACCAAAATGTCAACTCCATCCTCCGTCGACACAACAACTACACCAGACACCATGAGTGAGTTTATTTAAAACCCAAAATGTCAACTCCATCCTCCCTCCACACAGCAACTACACCAGACACCATGAGTAAGTTTATTAAAACACAAAATGTCAGCTCCATCCTCTGTCAACACAGCCACAACAGACACCCAAAATGTTAGCTCCATTCCCCGTCGACACAACAACCACACCAGACACAATGGGTAAGTTTACTTTTAAAAAACAAATGTCAAGTCTATCCTCCGTCGACACAGACACCATGAGTAAGTTTCTTTTTCTTTTTTTAACCAATCCATCACCAGTAGTACATGTATATGTAGTGTGTGTGTGTGTGTGTGTGTGTGTGTGTGTGTGTGTTGTGTGTGTGTGTGGTGCGCTCGGGTGTGTGTGTGTGTGTGTGTGTTGTGTGTGTGTGTGTGAGCGCGTGCGCGAGAGGAGGAAGGGATTCTCCGTGTGTGTGGTGTATGTGTGTGTGGTTGTGTGGTGTGTGTTGCTTTAGAGCCCTGTGATGTGTGTGTGTGTGGTGTGTGTGTGTGTGTTGTGTGGTGTGTGGTGTGTGTGTGTGTGTTGTGTGTGTGATGAAATGAGTGTATCCTTATGTCTTTGTAGCGCTCTGGGCTCTACGGATGTGGCGCCATAAATGATCTGTTATTATATATTATTGAGTTTGTGTTGACACAAAATGTCAACTCCATCCTCCGTCCCACAACAACTACCCAGACCCACGAGTGAGTTTATTAAAAACCCAAAATGTAACTCCATCCTCCTCCATACAACTACACCAGACCCCGAGTGAGTTATTTAAAACCCAAAATGTCAACTCCATCCTCCGTCCACACAACAACTACACCAGACACCACGAGTGAGTTTATTTAAAAAAACCAAAATGTCAACTCCATCCTCCGTCGACACAACAACTACACCAGACACCACGAGTGAGTTTATTTTATTTATTTAAATGTCAGCTCCATCCTCCGTCGACACAACAACTACACCAGACACCACGAGTGAGTTTATTTAAAAAAACCAAAATGTCAACTCCATCCTCCGTCGACACAACAACTACACCAGACACCACGAGTGAGTTTATTTAAAAACCCAGAGTGTCAGCTCATCCTCCGTCGACACAGACACCATGAGTAAGTTTATTAAAACACAAAATGTCTGCTCCATCCTCCGTCAACACAACTACACAAGACACTGTGAGGTAAGTTTACTGAAGAAAAAAAAAATCTCGCTTATGTCAGGCGGTATTTCAAGTATGTCCTTTCTCAGCGTTATTTCCAAGGCTGTGTATGTCAAGCGATATTTCAAGTGTCCTGTTCTCAGAATTACGCCCATCCCCGTACGTTTGTAAAATGGAACTGTATATCATGTTTCAGTGTGATGCCCACCCTGCCCATAAGCGTGTACATTTTCAGGTTTCAGTGTGTTGCCCCATCCTGTCCGTTCTGTGTATGTAAAGTGTCATGTTGTGTCTTATTCTCAGTGTGTCGCCCCACCCTGTGTGTACGTAAAGCGGTATTTCGTGTCCTATTTTCAGTGTGTCGCCCCACCCTGTGTACGTAAAGCGGTATTTCATGTCCTATTTTCAGTGTGTCGCCCCACCCTGTGTGTACGTAAAGCGGTATTTCGTGTCCTATTTTCAGTGTGTCGCCCCACCCTGTGTGTACGTAAAGCGGTATTTCGTGTCCTATTTTCAGTGTGTCGCCCCACCCTGTGTGTACGTAAAGCGGTATTTTGTGTCCTGTTTTCAATGTGTCGCCCCGCCCTGTATGTCTGTAAAGCGGTATGCTGTGCCCTAATTTTCAGTGTGTCGCCCAACCCTGTGGACATCAGTTCGGTGTCTAGCCCTCGCCTGTCAGTTGACGCTATCTGGGAAGCCACCAGTCTCAACTATGACGTCACTCAGCTCAGATCACCCGTCAGACGCAACTCCCTCA
This sequence comes from Alviniconcha marisindica, assembly GCA_018857735.1. NCBI lineage: Eukaryota > Metazoa > Mollusca > Gastropoda > Provannidae > Alviniconcha > Alviniconcha marisindica. Next base: position 479,265 of record JABMCL010001991.1, on the reverse strand, counting down.
AACCGCTGGATGTGTGATGCAGCATGGGATGTGGGTTGATGAAGAGCAAGGGCTGTGGATGTGTGCAGAACAAAGGATGATGGATGTGTGAATAAAAGGGACATTGGATGTGTGAAGAACAAAGGGACTGTGGATGTGTGAAGAACAAGGCCGGTGGATGTGTGAAGAACGGGGACATTGGATGTGTGAAGAACAAGGACGGTGGATGTGTGAAGAACGGGGACATTGGATGTGTGAAGAACAAGGACGGTGGATGTGTGAAGAACAAAGCCGGTGGATGTGTGAAGAACAAAGACGGTGGATGTGTGAAGAACAAGGACGGTGGATGTGTGAAGAACAAGGACGGTGGATATATGAAGAACAAAGACGGTGGCTGTGTAAAGAACCAGGGAACAGTGGCTGTGTGAAGAACCAAGGAACAGTGGCTGTGTGAAGAACCAAGGAACAGTGGCTGTGTGAAAACCAAGGAACAGTGGCTGTGTGAAGAACCAAGGAACAGTGGCTGTGTGAAGAACCAGGAACAGTGGCTGTGTGAAGAACCAGGGAACAGTGGCTGTGTGAAGAACCAGGGAACCGTGGCTGTGTGAAGAACCAGGGAACAGTGGCTGTGTGAAGAACCAGGGAACAGTGGCTGTGTGAAGAACCAGGGAACAGTGGCTGTGTGAAGAACCAAGGAACAGTGGCTGTGTGAAGAACCAGGGAACAGTGGCTGTGTGAAGAACCAAGGAACAGTGGCTGTGTGAAGAACCGTGGCTGTGTGAAGAACCGTGTGAAGAACCGTGGCTGTGTGAAGAACCGTGGCTGTGTGAAGAACCGTGGCTGTGTGAAGAACCAGGAAGCAGTGGCTGTGTGAAGAACCGTGGCTGTGTGAAGAACCGTGGCTGTGTGAAGAACCAGGGAACAGTGGCTGTGTGAAGAACCAAGGAACAGTGGCTGTGTGAAGAACCAGGGAACAATGGCTGTGTGAAGAACCAAGGAACAGTGGCTGTGTGAAGAACCAGGGAACAGTGGATGTGTGAAGAACCAAAGAACAGTGGCTGTGTGAAGAACCAGGGAACAGTGGATGTGTGAAGAACCAGGGAACAGTGGCTGTGTGAAGAACCAAGGAACCGTGGCTGTGTGAAGAACCAGGGAACAGTGGATGTGTGAAGGACAACAGGCCTGTGACTGCCCCTAAAGCAGTGTTCCCAAAAGCAGTAGGAATCGTTCCAACAAGCAGTTATCTGTCCAGGAAAGCAGTCGCCTCAGAGAAGCTGCCTTGTATCCGTTCAGTCCCCGGCCTTGTTGTGTCATTGAACTTAATACGTGCATTTTACTGGTTCCAGCATAACTCTGGTGCAGCATCATTAGGTATTACAGGTCCGGCTAAGGGTAAATGTTTCCTTCATCAGATTGTTCCAGTGCTGAAGCGGCCACGACGCCAGGAGACCACAAGACTTTGTTCTGCAGTTTACAGTTCAGTCAATCGATTTGAAACCGTGCCACACGCCACTCACCGAAATTGCCCTATGCATGCGTCGCGCGCTGAAATTGCCCTATACATGTGTCACGTGCTCACATTGTGCCACGGATCACGTGCTGAAATTGCGCTACACGAGCTTCGCGTGCTGAATTGTGCTACACTATCACATGCTGAAAATGTCGTATACACTTAATTGTCACATGCTGAAATAGTCCACTACATTTGTCACGTGCTGAATTGCGCTACACTATCACATGCTGAAAATGTCCTATACACTTAATTGTCACATGCTGAAATAGTCCACTGCATTTGTCACGTGCTGAAACAGTGCCGCACAACCGTCACATACTGAAAATCTGCCACGTGACACATACTGAAAGTCTGCCGGTTACACTGAAAGTGTGTCACTCACGCGTCTCATTGTGCTGAAACTGATGTTCATCCTGCATGTGCTCCAGCCGTAAACAAACTTCAAGCGAGACGTTTTGCTCTGTTGAATGACAAGTATGTGTTTCAGTTTATTTAAGAAACCGGGTTTAACTGTTCTCGTTTGAAGTTTCGTATTGTTTGTCTGTTTCGCTCGCCCTGGTGTAACCGTACTGGTTGACTGGGCGTGAAACACCAAGTTACTTGTCTGTTTTCTCTCGCCCTGATGTAACCGTACTGGTTGGCTGGGCGTGAAGAACCAAGTTACTTGTACTGGTTGACTGGGCGTGAAGCACCAAGTTACTTGTACTGGTTGACTGGGCGTGAAACACCAAGTTACTTGTACTGGTTGACTGGGCGTGAAACATCAAGTTACTTGTACTGGTTGACTGGGCGTGAAACACCAAGTTACTTGTCTGTTTTGCTCGCCATGGTGTAACCGTACTGGTTGACTGGGCGTGAAACACCAAGTTACTTGTACTGGTTGACTGGGCGTGAAACACCAGGTTACTTGTCTGTTTTGCTTTGTTCTGTTTGCAATCGGTACTCTTGTCGTGAAGTTACTGTTTCGGGTTTGTCGTTCTTCTTGTTGACGCCGGGTGATATTTTACCATCTTCACGGATGATGGGAGTTTTTGTGTTTTAAACTTAAATTTTCAGCTGATCGAAATTTTGTAGGTCTTAAAAAACTGTTCAATTTTCTAGCTGATCGAAACTTTATAGCTACATTAAAACGGTGACATTTGCTATAGAAATATTATGCCTCCGTTATAACGGTGATATTTGCTATAGAAACATTATGCTTCCTTTATAACGGTGATATTTGCTATAGAAACATTATGCATACATTATAACGGTGACATTTGCTGATAGAAACATTATACATACATTAAAATGGTGACATTTGCTGATAGAAACATTATGCCTACATTATAACGGTGACATTTGCTGATATAAACATTGCACCTACATTATAACGGTGACATTTGCTGATAGAAACACTATACCTACATTATAACGGTGACATTTGCTGATAGAAACACTATACCTACATTATAACGGTGACATTTGCTGATAGAAACACTATACCTACATTATAACGGTGACATTTGCTGATAGAAACACTATACCTACATTATAACGGTGACGTTCTTGGCCAGTACGTGTTGACTGCTTGAGCTGAGAGCACACCATGGAGAGCTGTCCCGACTCCACACCATGGACTAATACGTTCCGTATAGAACCTGCACCCTAACAGCTTCTACAGTTTCAAGGGAACCAGCACTTAACATTTGTGTTGTGTTGATATCAGCGAGCTTCGTGATCAGTTCAATTACGCCGTCTTCATTTTCACACGTGTACAGTTACCGTTTGTTGCTTGTGGTCGCCCTGATATAACCGTAATGGCTGACTGGGAGTAAAACGCCAACTTACTTACTTGTTACTTCGAGTGAAAGGCAACTTTGCCGGTAATTGAGCTCTTTCTGACTAAAAGGCGTTATGTTAATAATAATAATTTGTGATGAACTATTTGTCAGCTCGAATCTCTAACATAAAAGGAGAGTTCGCTGCGCTTTACAGAAATCAAAGTGAAACACCCACGTTGAGACACCACAAGCAGAATATAATTACAATCAATGCAAGTAATTCGCACACGCACGCACGCACGCACGCACGCAGATACACGTACACACACGCGTGTGCACACGCACGCTCGCATGCACACACCCATCCACCCACCCACCCACACACACACACACACACACACACACTCACACTCACACACACTCACACACACACACACACACACACACACACACACACACACACACACACACACACACACACACACACACACACACACCACTTCAGTCAACTGAAATAATTTCAAAACAAGTTTGGGGGGATACGCGCTTCTTTTGTTGTTGTTGTTTGTTTTTTTTTTTTGTTGTTTTGCGGGGTCACAGTGTAGTCTTAGCTTAGTAGATCAAATATATATAATGTACAGCTAGTATAAGATGTACCTCTGGTGGAGGTTATGTACCTTGTGTTTACACGCATGCCAGGTGAGAGTTACCGTAGGCGACTCGGGTCTTTGCTGTGGTGTTTGCGTGACGTCTTTCCAGCGCTGATTAACTCCCTTGTGTGTCGATTCTACAGGTAGGGGGCTCGGTTTGCCAAGATTGCTTATTAATTATGCGATACGCGATTTTCATTGACTTCTGACGGTTCATGTCAGATCAGAATCAGATGGAAACGACGAAAGTCTGAAAGCTACATTGGACGATTAGACGGTCGACTGAGACATCACATTTTCTTGTTTCCACGGCAACTGATCGTAAATAATACATTCATAATCATGTCCTCGATATAAAATTAATTATAGCCTTAAACAAGGTGTTTACATATTCTTTCCCTGTTTTCATTTCTTACGACGAAAGCTGTCCACTGATCGTATTTAATGCAGTCATATGTACTTGATCTAAAATGGACGATAGCCTTGCTTAAGCAGGGTGTTTACACGTTCTTTGCCTATTTTTATTTCTTCATAGTTCCACGATGAAAGCTGTTCATTGACCGTATTTAATGCAGTCATATGTACTTGATCTAAAATGGATCATAGCTTTAAGCAAGGTGTTCGTTCACACGTTCTTTGACGGTTTTCATATCTTCTTAATTTCACGATGAAAGCTGTGCACAGATCGTATCTAATACTGTCATATGTACTTGATATAAAATGTATCATAGCTTCAAGCAAGGTGTTCGTTCACACATTCTTTGACGGTTTTCATGTCTTTAGTTCTACGATGACGGCTGTTCATTGATCATATTTAATGCAGTCATAATTATGTACTTGATCTAAAATGGACCATAGCCTTGCTTAAGCAGGGTGTTTACACATTATTTACCTATTTTTATTTCTTCTTAGTTCTACCATGAAAGCTGTCCACTGATCGTATTTAATGCAGTCATGATATAAAATGGACCATAGCTTCAAGCAAGGTGTTCGTTCACACGTTCTTTGACGGTTTTCATATCTTCTTAATTTCACGATGAAAGCTGTGCACAGATCGTATCTAATACTGTCATATGTACTTGATATAAAATGTATCATAGCTTCAAGCAAGGTGTTCGTTCACACATTCTTTGACGGTTTTCATGTCTTTAGTTCTACGATGACGGCTGTTCATTGATCATATTTAATGCAGTCATAATTATGTACTTGATCTAAAATGGACCATAGCCTTGCTTAAGCAGGGTGTTTACACATTATTTGCCTATTTTTATTTCTTCTTAGTTCTACCATGAAAGCTGTCCACTGATCGTATTTAATGCAGTCTTTTGGATATAAAATGGACCATAGTTTCAAGCAAGGTGTTCGTTCACACATTTTTGGACAGTTTTCATATCTTCTTAGTTTCACGATGAAAGCTGTCCACAGATTGTATCTAATACTGTCATATGTACTTGATATAAAATGTATCATAGCTTCAAGCAAGGTGTTCGTTCACACATTCTTTGACGGTTTTCATGTCTTCTTAGTTTTACGATGAAAGCTGTCCACTATATTGTACGAGGGCTTCCTTGTGAGTTTAATCATTGCCTGTGTCCTTACGTAAGCTGGTACGGTGTTCCTGTCTGTCCTGAGGTGACCCTAAGGGGTTGACGGGGCGTTCAAATCCAGGAAACTAGCCTAACTTGTTTGCATTTATTTTTGTCTGATTTGTGCGATGAAAGCTGTCAACTTGCATCGTACGAGAGATTCCTTGTGAGATGTGTGCTTGCGTGTGCAAATAAGGTAACAACACGTACTTCGTTTTTATTTCATTTTATTAATTTTCTGTGTGGGGCTTCACGGAAGCTGCGCTCTAAAAGTGTATAAATATAATATAGAGCGTTTGACGCTGTTGTCACGTGCGCTCGAAACTGCACCCAGGTTGAGCAAGGTATGGTTGCCGCTTACCTCATCAGGACGATGGACTAACCGATTTGTTCTTGACCTTCATTTAACGCCCAGTCAGCGGGGAAGGTCATGGGTCTCTCAGTACGAAACACAAGTCATCAGATCACAAACAGAAGTCTAGCCCCCTCAGCAAAATTCGTCATATCACAAGCAAAGTCTGGTTCACTGTTGTCACACGTTGTGCTCTTTGAACAACTTAAATGACTGACACGGAATCTTGAAATTAGAAGGGCCGAATTCTTGGCAACACGCGAAGCACGAAAGGCTATATTCTACGCTAGTCCAGACTCTGAAGAGAAAATCTTTTCACAGCTCTCGATTTTCTGCAGAAGGAAAGGAAAACCTTAATTTCTGCGTCCGCGGCAAACTTTAGATATGATCTCAACATCTACTTGTAACTATGAGACACGACTTCATGTCCAGCACACGTTTCGAAATGTGTGTGGGACATGACCACAACATCTCCGTGTACCTGTGAGACAGCACAACGGCTGGGTTTAACAAATAATCCTTTCTGGAGTAGTCAAGGTTTCTGGTCTGATCCTCCTACTACGTGGTTTGGCCATAGGTTATCCTTTTAGCGTTGTCTTCCAAAGGATATTGAGGTGTAGGGTTATAGTGAGGTATTACTGTATAGGATCTGGATTATGAGGGAAAGCGGAGAAATAAAAATACAGAAAATACGTATTCTCGGCTTTGAATTTTGCTTGTATGAGGTTGCATTCGTTGGTCTCTCTCTCTCTCTCTCTCTCTCTCTCCTCTCTCTCTCTCTCTCTCTCTCTCTCTCTCTCTCTCACACACACACACACACACACACACACACACACACACACACCACACACCAGCACACTCACTCATCACTCACTCACTCACACACACACACACACACACACACACACACACACACACACTCACCACTCGCACGCACGCACGCACGCACGCACGCACGCACATCACTCACACACACACACACACACACACAGATCATACCAAAATGAGTCCCATCAGTCTTGTTTAAATACAAATCTTTTATTTAAATTCCCTTAAAATATTATTTCCATAGTCATACATGGCTGTTGTGTGTTTGCAAGTACTTAATAATCATAATTTAAAAAAATAAAAAGTCAGTGACAGTTCAAAACAATGCCTTTGTGACAAACGAAGCTGTAATCGTTTTCAGAAAATGCCTAGTAGTTGTTTTTAAAAAAAAAAAAAAAAAAAAAAATCCCAGCTGTTGCTGTGAACACACGAAACAATCACTGTTGCTACATTTAGAATGGCAAACATGGACATAATGGTTTGAAAAGTAAAGTGTTTGAACTTTTTTTGTACAAAGAGTAAGTACAAGATAATAATAATACACTGATGTGTTCTTCATTCAAACTGACAGATTATCGCCCAGTCACATCACTCGCAAACACCATTTACACGTTTCACAATCATTCTGTATCAGTGCTGATTTTGCTGTTTCTTTTTTTTTTTCCCCCATCAAATTCGTGGATACGGGGGACACTATATAGCAAAAAAAGAAAGACAAATCGCAATGGGGAGGGGGGGGGGGGGGGGGGGGGCTGTAACAGGATGGACAACTAAACACGCGTACCCTCTTTTATTTTTCACAGAATTACAGTGGCAAAAACAAATGCTTGAAGTTATCCTGGAACATGCTCTATAATGGCTACAACAAAACGAGGCTAAGAGCGCTCGTACAGAATCAACACACAAGGGAGTTAATTAGCACTCGAAAGACGTCACACATGCACGACAGCAAAGACCCGAGTCACCTGGCGTGCGTGTAAATACAGGATGAGGATGCACCTCTGGCGGAGTTTATGTACCTTGTATTTATACGCATGCCAGGTGAGAGATACCGTAGGCGACTCAGATCTTTGCTGTTGAGCTTGTCTGACGTCTTTCGAGCGCTAATTAACTCCCTTGTGTGTTGATTCCATAATGGCTAGTCAACTCACAAGTAGCAGGCAGAATAAAAGCAAGTCAACCTGCCGGTAGTAGTAGTGGTGGTAGTAGGTGCTAATGGCTTTAAACAACCACAAGCAACAGGTGGGAAATGGCTAGTCAAATCACGACTAGCGGGTGGAGCTGTAAGCAACCACAGGACTAATGGCTAGCCAGTTTGCTTTAGCTAACACTGGGAGCGGTGGGGTCTATTTTCAATTGTACTCAAAAGCCAGTTAAAGGGGTTATCTCATTAATTCCTTTCTCATAACCAAAAAAAGAAGAAGAAGAAGAAGCACAATAAGGGGGGGGGGGGGGGGGGAGGAGGGTAAAGATGGTGCAGAACGCTCAAGAAATCATTTTAAAATTGTTTCTATACCTCTGTCTAAAATTTGAATCAAAACACACTTCAACTCAAATCGCCCTTCATTGCCTACATAGTGTTAAAAATCAATTCACAACCTGTGAACTTACACTCTGCTTGAATATAATCAAAAATGAAACCAAAAAAAACAAACAAACAAAAACTAAATCTTTCCACACTCAAAAAATCAATGTACAAAACACTGACTGCAAACAGATGAGTTATTCATTTACATAACAATTCACAAAAGTGACTGAACAAGGAGACTGCACCGACTAACATTGTAACAAGGACTTCTAGAATAAAACTTTGTTACAGAGCATTTCTGCCTCACTTATCAAAACACAGAACAAAAATTCAAATTCACGTTCTTGTTGAATTACTAGAAAATGCCAATTTAAAGGGCTCAATTAGGTGATATCAAGAAGTTAACTACCAGTGTGACAGAACACCAGCATAAATAGTTTTTAAAAAAAATTTTTAAAGGGGTGGGGTGGGGGGGGGGGGGGGGGGATTTAAAAGAATCACAGAAACTCAAGGATATGGTCACAGTGTAATGTGCATCAGTCAACACAGAGCAGATCTACGTCCTGACTAATGAAGTACTTTTCCCCCCCTTCATTTTTGTTCAAAATCTTAAAACACAAAAATACCCAGAATAAAAAATAAAAGTTTTAACAATAACGGCAACAAATAACACTGGCCAGCTGTCGTTCCTGACTAAATAACTTTTCAGGTTCAATGCACATGACGTACTCAGCACATGCAAAATGAGGTGGAAGGGGGGGGGGGTGGGGGGGGCGGACTTTTGTTTAAAAAAAATTACAACCAAAAGGTTTCTGCAGGAAAGAATAAAAACCTGTATGAAAGGTGACTGAAAACGTTAACATTATTCTGTCTGTTGTCATAACATTATTCTGTCTGTTGTCATAACATTATTCTGTCTGTTGTCATAACATTATTCTGTCTGTTGTCATAACATTATTCTGTCTGTTGTCGTCACCGAACAGCCAGTGCCCTCCTGAGTTGGGAGTGGACTATTAAACATATGCAAGTCGTCTGTAAAACACGTGTACGTTAATGTATACGAATCGTACGTCAAATTGTGCACGCTTGTGTATAACCAGATCATCACGTAGAGAAATATACAACTGCAACTCAACCTCCAAGCTACTTTGAGAACGACCAAAACAAGTGACCTTCACAAGTGTGTCAACTTTAGAAGCTACCATACCACAGCACAGAATAACAAAGTAATTTTTTAAAATCAAAAGGGACAATCTTTCAACGGTAACTACTATGTCAGATACAACCAGAGCACAACAGAAGCATAAAAAGCCATGTTTCAAAAGACTACTAAAATCTGTCAGATTTGGCCAAACATAGAGTACACATATAAAACACAAGCCTAATGTAGGCAAAGGCTTGCAACACAGTCCAAGTATGTCACCTTTGGCAAACCATAATCAAAGAGGTCAGGTGCACAGTTTACACACACACAAGACCAAAGTGTAAACGAAAACGACAAAAACATTTTTCAAGCTCGATGCTCATAATAATATATGTACACGAAAGCAGCCCCACCTCCATTGTGTCTTCTTTTTTTCTTTAACTTTTTTTCTTTTTTCTTTTAAACATGCACACAATAACAAGCTTAGTGACAACAGAACATAACAGATTCAGACACAAGGACTAACAGTAACACACAGCACACAGCTGTAGAAGATGTTCACTCCGTGTTAATTTGGCTTCCACTAAGGCGCGAGAGAGAAAGACTGCCACAAAGAGGAAACAGGTCAAATACTACGTAGTAATGAAGGAGCTAGAGAATGTTCTCATTCCACAAGACAGGGGAGGGGAAGGGGGAATAACTTACACATGGACAAACAGCTGGAGTTGTCTGTGTTGGAACAAGAAGCACACTCCCAAACACAACCAGAATTGATTCAATCCTTGAGTTTGCACATCTTCTCCATGCATATCTGACAATCACTCTAACAGATACAATATATATATATATATATATAAAATATTTAGCATCAAAATGCATGTCTCTGAAAAGGACTAAGCAAAGGCCAGTACAGGTCTGTGTTGTTGTTTTGCTTTTCGTTTTTGTTTTGCTTTTTTCATTTTTGTTTTACATGTATATCATATAATAATAATAATAATATAATCATATACTGTATTTATGAAACTATACAGAAGTAGTGCGGACTTTACACATTATCAGAATCATTTTATACACAGTACGCGTTGCAAACCAAAATCAGTGGATGACGATCTAAACACATGGAAAGACACTGACAGAGTCCAAGCATGAAGTGCCCATCAAACCAATACTGGGGTTTCTTTTACACACAGCCACAGACAGGCATGGAAAATATATTAATATATGTCTGTGGAGGTGGCAACCTGTATACATAAAAACAGTGAGAAGAGCGATGATTGACTATCCATCACTCGAAGCACAAGGCAAGTCTCTGAGTGTGCCGGAAAAGAGGATTTTTGTCTGGCATTTCAAACATTTACCACAGCAACAACATATTTCTGAGAGAAGGGTATTCATGACCGCAACAGCATGAGAAGTGTTTTCTGTTTTCTCTGCTCTGTGGCACTGGGTAGTTTGTGCCATTCTCTCAACAGTCTTAGGCAACAACGTGACAGGCACATTCCCACATCTGTTCTGAGAAAGAGATTTGATGTGGGCGCATTCCCACATCTGTTCTGAGAAAGAGATTTGATGTGGGCGCATTCCCACATCTGTTCTGAGAAAGAGATTTGATGTGGGCACATTCCCACATCTGTTCTGAGAAAGAGATTTGACGTGGGCACATTCCCACATCTGTTCTGAGAAAGAGATTTGATGTGGGCACACTTGACTCATCTGTTCTGAGAAAGAGATTTGATGTGGGCACATTCCCACATCTGTTTTGAGAAAGAGATTTGATGTGGGCACACTTGACTCATCTGTTTTGAGAAAGAGATTTGATGTGGGCACACTTGACTCATCTGTTCTGAGAAAGAGATTTGATGTGGGCACACTTGACTTATCTGTTTTGAGAAAGAGATTTGATGTGGGCACACTTGACTTATCTGTTTTGAGAAAGAGATTTGATGTGGGCATGCTTGACTTACAGTTACGCAGAAGAAGGGGGAAAAAACTGTGAGTGGGAAACTGTGAGTATGCAACCAAGTGTACACCTACAAAACTTTATCTAACATGTCAAAGACTAAAGATGATTTTTTTCCTTGGACTAATTGCAATCAAACATCCAGCAATGGACCAGGCTCACATATCCAAACTACCATGCGCACTCAATGTGGTCTTGTCTTACATATCCAAACCACCATGTGCACACAATGTGGTCTTGTCTTACATATCCAAACCACCATGTGCAAACAATGTGGTCTTGTCTTACATATCCAAACCACCATGTGCAAACAATGTGGTCTTGTCTTACATATCCAAACCACCATGTGCAAACAATGTGGTCTTGTCTCGCACATCCAAACCACCATTACTTTGTGAAACAGACTTGACTCACAGTCACACATTCAAACAAGTGTCTGTGACAAACCTGACATGTTTCTATTTTTTTAAACTAAACTGCTGCCTATGCTACTGTGCACTTAGACAATCAAATGTTTGACAGAATCACAGACAGTGAGGGTTGTCCACATGCATGACATTTCCCCTCAAGTCCACTTAGGCATGTTAAAGATGCAATGTATTTAGTTGGGCACGTTAAAGATGCAATGTATCTATGATGACACAAACTGTGTCCTTGCGTGTTTTGAGCGTGCATTGTCACTTTATGGAGAGTTTTCAAATGCAAAGACTTCTGGGCATGGCCCTTGGAAATGAACTTGGTACTATATGAAACTCAACAGTTTCCCCCACAAAACGTCAAATTCTGTTAAATTAATAATGGGACAAAAAAAAAAAGGGCTGACAAATGACAGCATGTTTGTTTCTGTTTGCTTTTTCACTACTTTTTTCCTCTTCTCTTTTTTTTGGGGGGTGGGTGCGGGTGGTGGGGAGGGGGGGGGAGGGGGAGGGGAGGAGAACACCAAACTTCAATATCAGGCAGTTTCTTTCAAAAATCTCTGACAATACAGTAAACGTACTTGCATTTGCAAAGTCATCACACACACTACATCAACCTTCATGCCAAAATGGTGTACTACTCTGAAATTTAACCCCAAAATCAGCACAAACCTGATGCGCTATATGCAATAAACTATTACATATCCACGTACCTATCCAAAAAATATATATACGTTTTAAATCAAAATCAGTTTCATCAGTCAAAATACAAACAAAAAGTTTCATATCAATCACTAAAAGTAAACAAAAATGTAAACTGTAAGTAGGTCAGCAACAGCCAAAGAGTACAAAAAGTCACACAAAACATTTCAACAAAAATTGGCCACAGCTATAGGAACACAACTCTTTCGGCTCTACCCATGACAAACACACACGGGGAAAAAAATTAAGTCAACTTGGATATGAAAATGCTGCTTTTGACATGTAAAATGATCAAAAGGGAACAAAATTAAAAAGATCCTTTGAGGTAGATGCTTCCTTTACAGAGAAAATAAATTTGTGTAGCGTAGGTGCTGACTAACAGTAAAACTTGTTGGGGGGTGGGGGTGGGGGGGGTTGTGTCTGTGATTTAATGTCCCCCATCCTGGAAAATGTTCCGCCTAACCCACTAACAGACGCCAGCTGGATAAACATGAAGAGGTGTCTTATATGTGGATTCCACTTTCGTAAAATGCAGTTTAACACATGTTCAGAACTCACTTGATTTGTTTCTGGTCTTTCTTTGTTTTCTGTTTTTGTTGATGGTGGTGGGTTTCCAGTTGTTGCTGCTGCTGTTTTACTGGTGGTGGGGGGGGGGGAGGGGGCACAGGGATGGACCATATAGATTCGATTTTTTAGTCTGGGTGTGTCGTTACACATATCAGTCTGCTTCTAAAACTGGCAGGCAGTTTATACCCGTGTAGGCTGTCTGACAACCCGACTACTGTGCTTCAAGAGCAGAACACAATACAAACATGTACTGTGCTCATTTGCTAAGGCATCATTTTTAAACACCCATGTACCATGTACCCACGTATGTGGCTTTGCATGAAGTGACATGGTGCATGGTTGTATGGTGTACACAGAACGCGCCAAGATGGCAGCAGTTTCATGTGGCACCAGCCATGCCAGCACTATAAGTACACCACCTCGGTGGATATTCAAAAACGCGCTATAAAAAGCTATTCACTCGTGTAGAATCACATGCGAGCGCAGTGAGTCTGCTCGAGAGCGGAGAACAGCGCTATATAAAAGTGATCAATAATAATAATAATACCTCGAATTGTATGGTAACTGTCCAAATGTGAAATTGTTGATGTCTCCATAGACCCCTTGTTGACAGATAAAAGGCAGTTTTAGAATCTTTTATTTTATATGTCCCCTTTCCTCACCTTCATTCAACCCCACCCCCACCCCCCTGTTTCTGTGTTCATCTGCAGGCAAAATTGCTCTATGTTTTTCAGTGATAGATATACTGATTACTGACACCTAGTTAACTCTTAATTTCTTTTGCTTAATTTTTTTTAACGGAATAATGGTCAACCCTTCCGCAAGATGCACACATGTTTTGTCACTCCAGTCCTTGCAGACAATGCAGGTCAATTTCTTCAGGACAAGCCAGCAGCCACCGAGTTGGACCCAGCCAAAGCAATTCCCAACCCTCTAAAGAGTAAGTCCCATGATGGCCCAAATGCCCTAAAATCAGTCACAAGGCCTGAATTGTCTCCCTTCCATTGTATCTAAAATCGGTCACAAGTCCTAAATTGTCTCCCTTCCACTATATCTAAAATCGGACACAAGTCCTGAATTGTCTCCCTTCCATTTATCTAAAATCGGTCACCAGTCCTGAATTGTCTCCCTTCCACAGTGTCTCAAACTGGTCAAAAGTCCTAAACTGTCTCCCTTCCACAGTGTCTCAAACTGGTCAAAAGTCCTAAACTGTCTCCCTTCCAGTGTCTCAAACTGGTCACAAGTCCTAAATTGTCTCCCTTCCACAGTGTCTCAAACTGGTCAAAAGTCCTAAACTGTCTCCCTTCCAGTGTCTCAAACTGGTCACAAGTCCTAAACTGTCTCCCTTCCACAGTGTCTCAAACTGGTCACAAGTCCTAAACTGTCTCCCTTCCACAGTGTCTCAAACTGGTCACAAGTCCTAAACTGTCTCCCTTCCACAGTGTCTCAAACTGGTCACAAGTCCTAAACTGTCTCCCTTCCACAGTGTCTCAAACTGGTCACAAGTCCTAAATTGTCTCCCTTCCACAGTGTCTCAAACTGGTCACAAGTCCTAAATTGTCTCCCTTCTACTGTCTGCTGCTGGAATCAGCACAAAATTATTGTGTATTAAACTGCCCTCTTCCAACCATTTCAAAGACTGCTTAGCCAAACACTGGTTCAAAGCAATCAGGTGCCAACAACATTCATGCAATATTTTCATGCAATCTACTTTCCAAAGCTGAACAGAGCAACTCATTTTCTGCTCATGTTACTAAACAACATCTCTTCTGGTTTTTTTTTCTTCTTTACTTCTCATCATCACCTTCACACCAGCCTCAATGTCCGAGAAAAAAACAACCACTGTTGTACTCTAACAGCTAGAGATGACAAACTGCAACACTCCCTGACCATTCACACATATACACTGGGTCTCCCTTTGGAGGTACTGCGACATATGTTGATGATGGGCAGTTTAGTCTCGCGAAAGAAGTTTCTCACAACCAGACCATCCCCAAGGACTATTCATGAGGTGAGGTCACCAAGACAAGTGAAAGCGAGGCTCAGGAGTGCAGACTACCATACATCCCACGGCCTGCGTAGTCCGCTTTGCGTACGAAAGTTTCACTCATTTCCTATCACCAACAATTTTGAGTCAGTGCTGTGCTGGAAAATTAAAGAGACCTGCAACTCTTCTTTTTTTTTCTTATAATAAATATATAATAATATATATATATATAAAATAATAATTATACAGATTAGTACTGCATACTGACAAACGGTTGGGATCAATTAATGATAGTACGTACATTCCCCTTGAAGAGCTGATGGTTGTTTTTGCGGCAGGAATTTTTTTACTGACTGTGCAACTAAAGCTTGGTGGAGGGGAGGGAGGGTAGAAGGGGTGGGGGGTGGGGATGGGGGGTGGGTGGGGGGGGGGAAGGAAGGGGGTGGTCATGATCAGCACCTAGGAGAGGCAGTGGGGCAGGAGGGGTGGGAAGGAAGGGGAAGGGAGAGGGAAGAGGTAAATGTTTGGCAGTTCAAGATCATTCCGCTGCTTCAAGCAGCGGCCCCTCACAGCAATATCAACACATCAGCACAAAAAACCAAAAAACAAACTAAAAAAAAAAGGTCACATTAACATACCCTGATTGTCAAAAAACAAATGAAAGGGTCAAGGAAAGAGCACTCACACACTTTTAAAACAAAGACCAGCAACAAAGGCTACTACCGTACCAAACATGAATCTCTCCACTCTACTGTGGCTGCCCGACATGGAGCACTGGCAATGAAACAAACACAGCACTTTTTCTACCGATTTCTAAAACTAAACAAATCATTCATAAATATATATATGCTGTTGTTGTTGTTGTTGTTTTTAAGTGATAGTAATCAGAAGTTCCTACTTGATTATTCAACACAAATGATGATTGGTGCTCTTTCCTTTTCAACTTACAGCAAACAAGCTCAAATCCATTTGTTACTTTCACATAAACACTGAAATGTACTGAAATAAAATACTCATAAAAGCACAGGTATAGAAGAGATATATATATAAGCACATGTATACATGATATACACTTCTTCTTTTTTCTTTTTAAAGTACTATCATATGACTTGTGTTGTTGTTTGTTTTTGTCTTTCCTAAGCCTGGGATCCAATCACTGTTAAAGCAAACTAATAGAGAGAGCGGACTGACCACCACTCAGCCAGGAACATGCAATTTTGGACAACAAAGAAAAATGACAAACAAAAGAGAGAAAATTACAACATATTCTTATCTCCCCTGTAAAAGGGGCCCAAAAGAACCTACTACTTCTGAACATTTTACTTATTCTTTTTTCTTTCTTTTTTTCTCTCCAAAACTGACACAATTAATAAATATGTCAGAATCAGTCAGACTAGTTCTGGAAAAAGAAGAAGCTTTTCATGATAAACATTAATGCTGACAGCCAAAACAAACAGAACATCTTCACTAATCCTAATAACATATATATTACGGCTGACAATATATATATATATCAGCCATAAAAAAGAGAAAAATAATCAATTCTGCAAAAGCTTACAAGGCCTTCCTGAAATGAAGCTACTGCAAAGTTTTGACGAACTTGAACCCTCGGAGAGTGAATCACAATAAACCAACAAACAAATACACTTACAGTTTTTAACTTGATTTAACACCCACCACAACCTTGGCTGCAAAACTGCAAAGTTCTAAGACAGATACCTAAGCCCAAGTCTCTGGAGAGAGAGAGAGAGAGAGAGAGAGAGAGAGAGAGAGAGAGAGAGAGAGAGGTGTAAAACACACACAAATGTATGAACATATACATATATAATATATATAACCATAGACAAATGATAAATTAGCCATAAAAACGACAACAAACAAACCAACTCTGTACACGCACATCCACAAGACATACTTTACAGTGGCAGGGAGGGATCGGACAGCAATATATAGACAAATTTGTACAGAGAAGAGTCTACATACAAAACAGCCATGACATTTACAATTACAGTCTGTAACCAGCATGTGTCAAAAGCTGACAGGGTTACTTCCACTTCACAAGTGTCCGTCTCCGACGATAAAAGTTCTCTTTTGGTCACAGCGCCACCAGCACACTTTCACTCCCCATTCTGGTCGGCATGACATGACACACACACACTGGCTTTTGTCTCCAGTTTTTGTTGTTTTCTTCTCTCACCATCGAAAGTCCTTCACTTGTCCAGTTTTGCAGACTCACACTTCACGTGCATGTCATCTGAATGCCTTGCTGTCAAAAGCAAGCTGCAGCGAAGTCTGCTGAGCCAATAGTCTTGCCAACAACACCGCATCTCTCTCCACCAGCTTCCAACACAGTTTCATCGGTGGCTGATCCAAGCGAAAGTGCGTCATCTCTCCCACACACTCCTGTCCTTGCTTAGTTCAACTCGCGCCAAGCGCAAGCCTAACTCATCCTCGTTTCCTCCTGGTTGGATTAAGTTACACCCAAAACTGCTGTCTGTTCAGTTTGTTTCTGTGCGCAGCACTTGTCCAGCCAACTAATATCTTTCAATTAATGTCCTCAAAGTATTAAAAAATATATATCAAAAAAGAAAACAAGAAAAAAACTAGATCACCAACTAAAATTTCCCCTGTAAGTATATAATGAGAAAAGAAATCACTTCATTTTATTAAAATAAAATGTTTTAAAAAAAAGGCCCTGAGACACAAAATGGATTCAAAAACAACAACAAAAAAGGATTTTTAAACTTTTTATTACTGGTCTTCAACTAGTTCAGCAACAATGCAGGAGAATCCTCTTCGTCTCTCGCGGATGCTAAAAAATTCACCCTACGTTTTCCCAGAGATTGCACTTGGCAGGCGGAATCAGATGCTCGTGCAAAAAAACACCAAAAAAAAAAACACACTCTTCAACACCACAAAACACGTCTGTTGACTGGAGACATATTGACTGTGCGAATGCAGTTAACCCAAATGGCCACTGCTTCTGCTTACCAGGCCAATTGCCAGTCCCAAGACTCTACAATACCTATGACAAGTGAGTTATGATACAAACAGCTGTGCACTTCCTGCACAAACAACTGTCAAGTCCTGATGAAAGCAAGTTTCTGGGCTGGGTAGAGAGAGAAAATAAGCAGAAAAAGTCTCTGCTGAATGGATCAAAAATGTTGACTACAACCAAACAAAAGAAGAAAACAGATGTGAAGAAAGAAAACAGAAACTTCTCACAGACACAGCCTTAAACCTCCAACAGCTTCCCGCGTTCGCCACCTAAGCCTTCTCCTCGGAACCCCACAGCCTCGTCTTCCGTCTCCCAAATGCTGCCACCCTCTCCATAACCTGATTAACTAATCCACTTCCTTTGCCAGGTCATGACCACCTGTGGTACTGCAGCCTACCAGCTTCAAATAACACGGCTGATCATCTCTCCCAAAGGCCCAGGAAACCGAAAAGGAATTCCAAAACTGATCTTTTCTGGGGGCTAAATGCTGGAAAGTCGACATAATTCCACCTGCTTTGTGGGCAGGATAAACAAAATCCATCTATTCCATTGGCTTGCACACTGTTAATACTCTTGTCTGTCGTGTTAGCAAATCAGCAATGTTCCGCCTGTTCTGTGGGCAAGTCAACATAACTCACCAATTATGTGGGCCAAATACTAGTGGATCAGCTAACTCTGTTCTGTGGGCAAGTCAACATAACTCACCAATTCTGTGGGCCAAATACTAGTGGATCAGCTAACTCTGTTCTGTGGGCAAGTCAACATAACTCCAGCTGTTCTGTGGGCCAGTCAACATAACTCCATGTGTTCACTTAACTTCACCTGTCCCGTGGGCAAGTCACCTGTCCCGTGGGCAAGTCAACAAAAAACTCCACCTGTTCTGAGGGCAATTCAACATAACATCACCTGCTCTAAGGGCAAGTCAACATGACTCCACCTGTTCTGAGGGCAAGTCAACATGACTCCACCTGTTCTGTGGGCAAGTCAACATAACTCCACCTGTTCACTTAACTTCACCTGTTCTTTGGGCAAGCCAACAAAGCTCCACCTGTTCTGTGGGAAAGTCAACATGACTCCACCTGTTCTGTGGGCAAGTCAATATAACTCCACCTGTTCTGAGGGCAATTCAACATAACTTCACCTGTCCCATAGGCAAATCAAGAAAACTCCATCTGTTCTGTGGGCAAGTCAACATGACTCCACCTGTTCATTTAACTTCACCTGTTCTGTAGGCAAGTCAACATAACTCCCACCTGTTCTGTGGGCAAGTCTGCATGACTCCACCTTATCTGTGGGCAAGTCAACATGACTCCACCTTATCTGTGGGTAAGTCAACATGACTCCACCTGTTCTGTGGGCAAGTCAACATGACTCCACCTGTTCTGTGGGCAAGTCAACATGACTCCACCTGTTCTGTGGGCCAAACACTGGCAAGTCAAGCACCAACTTGCTGCAGATTGGAGGCACACGGTGATAAGTTGTAATCCAATGATGCCACAGCATCAGTGCGAAGGTATATCAGATCATTTTACAATGTATTGCTTTCTTTTTTCTTTTTTCCCCCCTTGTTGTCTAAACCTTTTCTTTTTTTAAAATTCTTCCCTCTACATTTACTAATTGGACAAGATTAGTTTCATGATGATCAGCTGGCATACACACATGGCAGAGTTGGTGCGTTGAAGTCAGACCTGACGGATCTTACCGGTCTTTTCACCATCAGGCAAGGCCAGTCTTGGACAGTGACTCCTCTTCACATGCACGCCACCACCCCACCCTCAACGCATCCCCTCAAAGTCCAGTCCACTGGAACTGCTGTCCTGCCTGGCATTTACTTTCAAGTGCGAGAGATGAGGACCTCCGGGCGTTTAGTTGCCATAATAATGTGTAGCGATGATTGTTGTTGTTTTTCTCTTTCCACTGTCCATTTTATTCTAATAATACGCGGCGTGTGGTGGGTGGGGGGGGGGGGGGGGGGTGTCTTGTATATTCTACAACGTGATCCCATTTCTAGTCACCTCAAAATGTTGTCATTTGGCAAACTTTGAGTAGCATGTACTTTCATTTTATTTTATTCTTTTTCCTTGTATCTCACAGTCTTACGGTCTGGGGTGTTTCATTCTTGTTTTTAAACCACATAGCACCCCCTCCTTTGGTCAAAACACTGCAGCTCTGTGCAAAAGTCCCCCTAAGGACACAGCCAGTGCCAGTAGTGTCCAAGATGCCACGTGCACCACCCCTGAACTGCCTGTGCGTCCGTCATCAGGACTGGTCGGCTTCCGTCCCCCGCTGCTGCCTGGTCGCTGACCGCCTGGCCGGCCCGGCTTCTTGCCGCCAGCGCCTGGCTTCTCTGGGTGGATGTTCGTGATGACTGGCGGGTAGCTGTCAATGTCGACGATTCCGGCTTTGTTGTCCTCCGTCATGTAGCCGCTGCCAGAGCCACTACCGCCGCCATGGTCCCCGCTTCCGGAGCCACTGACTCCTTCGATCTCTGTGGACAGAAAGAGAGGGATTAATGCAATGGTAAGGTGTTTCTGGTGATCGAGTGGTTCTCACTTTCATAACCTTCTGTCTCTTTGACTTCTGTGATGCAGGAACCTGCATGTGTCTGTGTGTGTGTCTGTACACACACACACACACACACACACACACACACACACACACACACACACACACATACACAAGGTATACTTTTTATCCGCAATTTCATCGCCCTGATATAACCGCGCTGGTTGACTGGGCCTGAAACACCAACTTACTTACTTAATCCGCAACACAAACAGGCCAACTGATGAGAGATGGGAGACCACTCTACTGGCCTGACAAAAAGGGCTTAAAGGGCAGGGTTGCTTCCCTTAGATCAAGACCACCTACTCTGGGGATCTTTGTTGCTTGGCGTTGTTTTGTTTCCTTTTTTTCTTTACAGTCCCCTTTAAGAAAGCTGAAGAAAGAAAATCTTCTTTTTCTAAAACAGAAATTAACAGCACCGAAACTACAACTGAAGTGCCCAGCAAAGACTTTAAGGGAAATGAGCTGAAGGTGCAATGTTGGGCTCAGTACAGAAAATGTGCACAGATTTTTTGTCTGTAGGCTTCGTTTGATTCTTCTATCAATATAATTCAGAAGAAGTGCATGTGTGTGTGTGTGTGTGTGTTGGGGGGGGGGGGGGGGGGGGCTGATTTTAATCTGACCTCCTCAGAGCACAGCCATGCTGAGTTTGTCTTCACCAATGAAGTGCAGAAAAGGTTTGTTGCTGATGTCACTGATAATTTTCCCCACACACTGCAGTCTTATTTGACGATGATGATCACTTTTACATAGCACTATTCTCCACCCTCGAGCAGACTTCACTGCACTCACATGTGATTCTACATGAGTGAATAGCTTTTTAATAGCACGCTTTTTGAATATCCACTTATGTGAATATGGTGTACTTACAACGCTGACATGGCTGGAACCACATGAAACTGCTGCCGTCTTGGTGCGTTCTGTGTACCCCATACCACCATGCACGATGTCACTTCACGCAAAGCCACATACGTAAGGTGTGTGCGTGTTTAGCTGTAACCTGCCACCTGCACTTCGGCAGAATGACCGGGATCTTTTACATGCTACTGCGGTAACGCGGGGGTGGAACGGATACCGAAATAAGAGTCAGCACAGAAAGCTGACCCCAGAGAAGAAAATTCTCCCGCTGCTCCTGCAGGGATTCAAACCCGTGACCTTTCAACCACGAGTCCAGTACTCATAACCACTGAGCTATCCCCGCTCCCGATTTATGACATCAATAAACAT
>JABMCL010001991.1:437500-455000 GCA_018857735.1 Alviniconcha marisindica | reverse complement strand
AATATCTCACCCTCTTGGCATGGCAGCTGACACCCTCCAACCCATCAACCCCCCCCCAACCACCACCATGCCACTCCATCACTGCTCCCATCTTCAATCCCTAGCCCTTCCCATCCCTTTCTTCCTCTTGCTTGTTGTGTGTGACAACTACCCCCTAGTTTCCCCCCCCACCCTCTCTCTTTCTTTTCCTCTTTGCTGTCAAATGCCACCCTCCAAAACCCTCCCCAACACCTTCCAACCTCCACAGCCCTCCTCTCTCTCTCTCTCTCTCTCTCTCTCTCTCTCTCTCTCTCTCTCTCTCACACACACACACACACACACACACACACACACACACACACCAACACCCACAACCACAAAAAAAAAAAAAAAAAAAAAAAAAAAAAAAAAAAAAAAAAAAAAAAAAAAAAAAAAAAAAAAAACACACACACACACACTTTCTGATATCTCACTCCAAAACCAACATCCCTCCACCACCAGACCGGTACCGACCGCCTCCCCCCCCCCCCCCCCCCAACACACCAACACACACACTCCCCTCCACACCCTCCTTCCCATTCTCCAACACCTGCACCACTACCACCACCACCCTCCGTGTACCCCCCACCCTCCACCCCAATATCCCACTATCCAACACCTTCCTATTCTAGCACCCTCCAACACCTCAAATTCTACTCCGGTCCCCCCCCACCCCACCCCCACCCCCCCAACACCCCAAATTCAACTCTGGTACTTTCCAACACCCCACTATCCAACACCTTACTCCAACATATTCCAACACCCTCAGGTACCCTCCAACACCCCACTATCCAACACCTTCCTAATCCAGCACTATCCAACACCCTCTGGTACCCACAACACCCAATCATCCAACATTTTCTAGTCAAGCACCACCCAGCACCCCCCTTGGTACCTTTCAACACCTCACAATCCAACAGGTTTTCATTCTAGCACCTTCCAACACCACACCATCCAACACCTTAACACAGATACAGTACCATCCAACACCCCTGCCGGCACACTCAGACACCCCACAACCCAACACATTCCAACACCACACCTTCCAACACCTTAATACACCACCATCCAACACTATACCCCCAATGCCTTAATACACCACACTCCAACACCACACCCTCCAACACCTCAATACATCACCCTCCAACACCACACCCTCCAACACCTTCAATCATACACCACCCTCCAACAACTTAACACACCACCCTCCAACACCGCACCAACACCGTAATACACCACCATCCAACACCACGCCCTCCAACACATTAATACACCACAATCCGACACCACACCCTCCATCATCTTAATGCATCACCCTCCAACACTACACCCACACCTTAATGCACCACTCTCCAACACCACACCAACACCATCATACACCACCCTCCAACACCACCTTTCCACTGGAGCATTCTCCTACACCCCCCCCCCCCCCCCCCCCCAAACCCACCCCCCCCCCAACACCCCCACTTCTTGCACCCTCTGTCATCTTCCTTCCAACACGCACCTGACCACCTTAAAGATTTTTTTTCTGTATAATATCTGGCATGCTTTTGTTACTGCAGTGGTTTGGGGGCTGCAGCTGCATACAATGCGCAGAGGCTGGGGTGAAGACAACGAACGGTAATTAACTGACGGCGAGTGCACGCGTGCCTTCCCTCCCTTCGCCCCTCATCAAATGCTGTCCTCCTGCTGTCTGAGGGCACTAACGCCCCCCTCGCCCCCAACCCTTCCCCCCCCCCCCCCCCCCCCCCCCCCCACCACCAATTTTCCCATCTCTGCCCTCCATCACCAGTGGGAGTGCAGTGGGAACCTCTCAAGAAAACATCGGTTGTGAGGTTGCCATGGAAACATGACTCAGCGCTGACACTTTTCCTTCAGGGATTGAACATTGTCATCCTGGTTATGAACAAGAACGTGGGTCTGGGGGGTTCCTTTGTTTTTGTTTTTGGGGAATGGAGGGGTTGGGGGGCAAGGGGTTGAGGGAGTGGGTTCCATTTCTCTCTTCCACTCTAAAAAAGGGAACGAGAACAGGAACATTCCTAAACTGCACGTCCTTTCATCCCGGCTTTCTATAGGTTTTAAAAAACAGGATTACAGGTGTTTCTGGGGGAAGGCTGTCCATCCCCATCCCCCCCCCCCCCCTCTCTCTCTCTCTCTCGTGAATCAGTGGTTGATTTCTTTTTGCACATCAAATGATAAAGCGGTAGTTCTTTCGCCCCCCCTCCCCCCCTCCCCAGCATGTCGTGGCAGCACGAAATGGTGTGAAGTTCTTAAAATCTCTTTTCTGTCTCATCACAATGAATGCACTCTGGACATCTTGACAGACAAGACTTCATCCAAATGCTGCATACCGGCTGAGTTTTTCAGTTTTCGTTTTTGTGTTTTGTTGTTGTTGTTGTTGTTGTTGTTGTTGTTTGTATTTTGATTGGGACATCTTGACAGACAAGACTTCATCCAAATGCTGCATACCGGCAGAGTTTTTCAGTTTTCGTTCTTGTGTTGTTGTTTTTTGTTTTTGTTGTTGTTGTTGTTTTTGTTTGTATTTTGATTGGGATTTGTTTAGTTTTTTATGTTTTTTGTTTTTGTTTTGTGTTGTTGCTGGGTTTTTTTGTTTTTTTTGGGGGGGGGCGGTTGTTGCTGTTGTTGTTTTAATTATTATTTTGTGTTTTGCTTGTTTGTTTGGTTTGTTGTTGTTGTTTGCTTTTCACACAGACACAGGGACCAACAGTTATCACAGACACGTGGACGGGAAGTCTTCACAGCCACACAGAGCAACACCAGCACAGATAGTAACACCAGCAAGTCATCGCTGGCACAGACACTAACACCAGCAAGTCATCGCTGGCGCAGACACTAACACCAGCAAGTCATCGCTGGCGCAGACACTAACACCAGCAAGTCATCGCTGGCGCAGACACTAACACCAGCAAGTCATCGCTGGCGCAGACACTAACACCAGCAACAGTCATCACAGGCACACGTGGACACGAGGACCAGCATGTGCAGTGACCACAGGCACGCACACGCACACGCACACACACACACACACACACACACACCACCGGAGACAACATTACCCACCCGCGTCAATCCAGTCGACGTCCTCGCCGTTGTAGGCGTTCTGGAGGCGGCTGGTGATGAGCCTCAGCTGAATGAGCTGCCGCGTGAACAAGGCGTTGGCTTTGGACACGTCCACCTCCACTTCCGGGTTGTTGATCTGGTTGATGACCCCGTCCTTCTGCACTTCCGGTATGTACCTGACACAGTCGGTTCGTCATTAGAAGTCAATCAAAATCATCAGTCACCCAGACGGTGTAGAAAGGTTCATGAGTCTGTCAACCATTCCGTCAACACTTCCACTTCTCTGTCTCTGTCTCTGTCTGTCTCTCTCTCTCTCTCTCTCTCTCTCCGCTGCAAGACCCTCACACACCACACCCACCCACACACACACACACACACACACACACACACACACATCTACTCGCCAAAACGCTTTCACACGAATATTCTGTCTACACTTCACCTTGGGAATAAGTTTTTCCTCTCTCTCTCTCTCTCTCTCTCTCTCTCTCTCTCTCTCTGACAAATTTCCTTTCGCACGACAATAAAGTATTAATTATCTTATCTTCTCCCTGGCTAATCCTCCTCAACTTCCAAGACCCTTAGTTATACTCAGTTCTGAGAGCAAGCGCAAGGAGGGGTAGAAAGGAGAGAGAAGAGAGAATGGGGTAAGAGACACACAAGAGACTGGGGGGGGGGGGTGGGGGGCTGGGGGGTTTAGGAATATGAGTAAAAAGAAAAAACGGACCGAGGTGGGACAAGGAGACAGAAGAGCAGAGAGAGAATGGAGGGGAGAAAGGGGAGAGAGAGAGGGGGAGAGAGAGAGAGAGAGGGAGGAGAGGGGAAGAGAGAGAGAGAGAGAGAGAGAATGGGGAGGGGGTGGGGGGAGAGGGAGAGAGAGAAGGGGTACAGAGAACGGCGGTAGGGGTGGGGGGGGGATAGAAAGGAGAAGAGAGAGCGCGAGAGAGAATGGGAGGGGGTAGAAAGGAGAGAGGGAGAGAGAAGAGGGGGGAAAGGAGAGAGAAAAGAGGGGGAGGGAGAAAGGAAGGGGGAAGGAGAGAGAGAGAGAGAATGGGGGTAAGGAGAAACAGAGAGACAGACAGACAGAGACAGGCAGAGAGAACAGGGGGAGGGGTGAAAGGGGAGAGGGAGAGAAGGGGGGTGAAGGGAGAGGAGAGAGGAGAATGGGGAGGGGAGAAAAGGAAGGGAGAGAGAGAGACGAATGAGGGGGAGAAGGGAGCAACAGAAGAGACAGGGGAGACACAGAGAGAGACACACAGAGAGAATGGGGGGCGGGGGGGGGGGGGGAGGGGGGGACAGAGAAAGGAGAGTGGGGGGGGGGTGGAAGGGGACACAACGAGAGAATGGGGGGGTAAAAGGAGAGGGGGGCACAAGAGAGAGAGAATGGGGGAAGGGGGGGGGGCAAAGGAGAATGGGGGGGGGGGGGGGGGGGCACAGAGAGAGAGAGAGCAGGCGGCAGGGTTTATTTGGCCCAGACTGTGCGACAGTAATCAGAAAACAAACATTCCGCTTGCCACACAACGCACGGCTTTTCCGATAACCTGACGCCATGTTGTTCTAATCAGGGGAGAACACTCTACACTGCCATTTTTGCTTTTCTCAAAAACAGCCGTTTTTTTTATTTTTTTATTTTTATTTTTATATATATAAATGTTAGATTTCTCAAGATCCTGTAACAAGAGAACACAAGCAATTCAAAGAAGTAGAAATTAACGCTTCATGGTGTCACTTTTGACAGGAGATGTGCCCCCCAGCGAACAAAAAATATTTTTCGTACCCATTTTCTCTCTTTTTCTCTCTCTCTCTCTCTCTCTCTCTCTCTCTCTCTCTCTCTCTCTCTCAGCACGCACGCACATCTCCACTCTCTCTTTTCTCTCTCTCTCTCTCTCTCTCTCTCTCTCTCTCTCTCTCTCTCACACACACACACACACACACACACACACACACACACACACACATAGTTATTACACGACAAATGTAACACCACATTAATCAAGTACATCGAAGTCGAAGCAGCAGCTGAAAACTGGACTTCCCTACCAATCGTCCCGGGAAAACAACTCCCCAACGACACCCACACATCTTTACGGGACGTTGACGTGGATCTCCCCTGGCCGTTTTAAACCTCGTTATTCCGTGTCCAACGATCGTGCCGAGACCTGGCTCTGTCCTGGCCGTTTTAAACCTCGTTATTCCGTGTCCAACGATCGTGCCGAGACCTGGCTCTGTCCTGGCCGTTTTAAACCTCGTTATTCCGTGTCCAACGATCGTGCCGAGACCTGGCTCTGTCCTGGCCGTTTTAAACCTCGTTATTCCGTGTCCAACGATCGTGCCGAGACCTGGCTCTGTCCTGGCCGTTTTAAACCTCGTTATTCCGTGTCCAACGATCGTGCCGAGACCTGGCTCTGTCCTGGCCGTTTTAAACCTCGTTATTCCGTGTCCAACGATCGTGCCGAGACCTGGCTCTGTCCTGGCCGTTTTAAACCTCGTTATTCCGTGTCCAACGATCGTGCCGAGACCTGGCTCTGTCCTGGCCGTTTTAAACCTCGTTATTCCGTGTCCAACGATCGTGCCGAGACCTGGCTCTGTCCTGGCCTTTTTCCCAAACCCCCCCTCTCTGGGGTTAAATCGTTATTCCCCGGGTGCCCCCACAAATTTTTTCCCCGGAAGCCCCCGGTGGGGCCCGGCCGTTCCAAACCTCTTCTGGTTATTCTGTATTAACGCCCGAGAAAGCCGTCCCCGCAACAACACCACCATTCACTGGTCTGCCCGGCCGTTCCATCTGCTTATTCTTATTTACGACTTCCGAGAAAGCCAGTCCCCCCCCCCCCAAAAAAAAACGCACACGTCCTCACCTGGCTCTGTACTGGCCGTTCCAGATCTCTCTCTGGTTAATCTGTTAGTTAACGTCCCGAGAAAGCCTGTCCCCAACGACACCTATACATCTTCACCGGAAGTTCACCTGGATCTGGCCCGGCCGGTCCAAACCTCTGTCTGGTTATTCTGTATCTAACAGATAAAAAACCCCCCCCCCCCAACGACATCCACACATCCTCACCTGGCTCTGTCCTGGCCGTTCCAGCAGTCGTCCTCACTGCTTGGGGTGGCAGCGAAGTCCTCGTCGTTGCAGATGTTGTAGGGCAGCTGGACCCAGAAGTCCTTGGCGGTCTTGACCTTGTCGTTGATGTCGCGGACCAGGCGGTCCAGGCTGGTGCCCGCCGCCGTCGTGGGCCGTGCCCGGGGCTTGTGGGAGAAGTCGAAGTCGTAGATGCTGCTGCTGTCGCTGCCGCCCTCCGCCTCCCGCTTCTTCCGCGCCAGGCGCGGCTGCCCGCATCCCGCGAAGATCTGCAATGGCACACAGGGACAGAAGGTCAGGCTTTGGATGAGTGATTGATTGCCTGATTGAGTGACTGATTGAGAGAGTGAGTGAGTGAGTGAGTGAGTGAGTGAGTGAGTGAGTGAGTGAGTGAGTGAGTGAGTGAGAGTGATTAAACTTTATTTCTCAACGGTGAAGATATTAGCACAAAGGCCGACTCACATATCTGCCGTTGCTACAATTCTACTAATAACCAAGACATTCATAGTGAAATATTATGACAGAAGGCTATGCACAAATACAGAACCAATAATAATAATAATAAAAAACGGGGAGAGAGAGACGTGTGTGTGACCATGTGTGACCTGACCCAACGTAGGTCAGGCTTTGGATGGCACACAGGGATGCAAGGTCAGGCTTTCGATTACACACGGGGATAGCAAAAGTCAGGCGTTGGATCACACACGGGGACAGTAAAGTCAGGCTTTGGATCACACACAGGGATTGCAACGTCAGGCTTTGGATTACACACGGGGATAGCAAAAGTCAGGCTTTGGATTACACACGGGGATAGAAAAATCAGGCTTTGGATTACACACGGGGATAGCAAAAGTCAGGCTTTGGATTACACACGGGGATAGTAAGGTCAAGCTTTGGAATTACACACGGGGATAGTAAAGTCAAGCTTTGGAAATTTCACACGGGGATAGAAAAAACAAGCTTTGGAAATTTCACACGGGGATAGAAAGTCAGGCTTTGGATTACACACGGGGATAGCAAAAGTCAGGCTTTGGATTACACACGGGGATAGCAAAGTCAGGCTTTGGATTACACACGGGGATAGCAAAAGTCAGGCTTTGGATTACACACGGGGATAGCAAAAGTCAGGCTTTGGATTACACACGGGGATAGCAAAAGTCAGGCTTTGGATTACACACGGGGATAGCAAAAGTCAGGCTTTGGATTACACACGGGGATAGTAAGGGCAAGGGTTTGGAAATTTCACACGGGGATAGAAAAATCAGGCTTTGGATTACACACGGGGATAGCAAAAGTCAGGCTTTGGATTACACACGGGGATAGCAAAAGTAGGCTTTGGATTACACACGGGGATAGTAAGGTCAAGCTTTGGATTACACACGGGGATAGTAAAGTCAGGCTTTGGATTACACACGGGGATAGTAAGGTCAAGCTTTGGAGTTACACACGGGGATAGTAAAGTCAGGCTTTGGATTACACACGGGGAAAGCACAGTCAGGTTTTCCTATTCTCTGAACAACGAGTGGCTGCCTGCGCATGGAGCAGATCTGGATCGCACAAAGGGACAGCAAAGTCAGCCTTTCATATTCACTAAACTCCAGGCTGTCTGCTCTTCACAAAGGGATGGGGTGGGAAGGGGGGCGAGTGGGGCGGGGAGGGGGGGGGGGGGGTGTTTTTTTTGCCCGCTATGGAAGCATGCTTTTAGAAAGTTCAAACAAAAAAAAACAAAACAAAAGGATCACGCGCAACAAAACGAACAAAAAAGCGGAGAGGGTGACTGAAAAAAAAATCGAAAGAGCAGCTGAAAAAGGAAAGAATTTTTTTTTTTTGAGGTTGGCGGGGTGGGTGGGGGTGGGTGGGAAGCCAGGGGTTAGGAGATGGGGGTTTAAAAGTCGTGGCGGTACTCACCCGGAGGATCATCCGTGTTCCAATCAAAATAAGGAGGAGGAAAAGAGAAAAATTTTCCGGAAAACTTCCCTTTCCCCTTTCCCCTTTCCTTTTTCTCTCTCCCTCCCCTCTTCTCTCTCTTCTCTCTCTCTCTTTTCTCTCTCTTGCTCCTTGCTCAGTGTGCATTTTGGGAGATCAGAAATGCTTCGTTTTGTTTTTCGTAGATCGAGCCAAAGGTCTTTTTGTCCCGCGTTTTTCTCCTCTCCCCTGGAGTTCGGTGGCTTTGTGAATTTCCCGTCTAGAAAATAGAACGAAACCCCTGGAAGAGAGAGAGTGACAGAGCGGGAAAAGAAGAGACAGAACGTGTGTGTGTGTGGTGTGTGTGTGTGTGTGTTGTGTGGGGGGGGGGAAGAAGGGGAAAAGGGGAGAGGGGGAGGGGAAGAAGACAGAAAACAGAGACAGGGAAGAGAAAAAAACAACAAAAACAACAACAACAACAAACAAAACAGGAGACAGAAACAAGAAACACACACCCCCACCCCACACCCCCACCCCCACGACCACCACACACACACCACACACACACACGCCACACACACACACACACACACACACACACACACACACACCCACGCCCCACGCACACACACAAACCACACACCACACACACACAACACACGCCTATCGCATTCCCCGTCACGGGCCGCCTTCTGCACCTACTGGCAAAAATTAAAAAGCCGCTGTAGATGTTTATAAATGGGATGCAGGGGCATGGGGGGTCTGAGACAAAGGGAAGGGGGGGAAGGGGGGGGGGGGGTAGGGGGGAAACTGAGTGCTGACAACGGCCGCCTCGCCACACCGCCCCGGCAAGCCGGCCCACCACATTCCACAAACAACCACCCACCACCACCGCGGTTTCATGCCCTACAAGGGCCCCAGTCGTCATGGTCACATGGCCCTCATTTTTTGTTTGTTTGTTTTGTTTTTTTGGTGGGGGGAGGGGGGGTGTTGCCAAAACATTCCACCGCAACCACCACCACCCCCGCGGTACATGCCCTACCGGGGCCCCAGTCGTCATGGTCACATGGCCCCTCATGTTTTGTTGTTTGTTTGTTTTGTTTTTTTGTTGGTTTGGGGGTGGTGGTGGGGTGTTGGGGCCAAAAACCCATTACAGCCCAAACCCACTGTTTCCCCCCCCCAACCCTACCCCTAAAAAACCCAAAACACCCTCCCTTGCATCGCCCCATTTCCACCTCACCCTCGGTTACCACTACCAGCTGTAAAACATCTCACCTTCAGACACTACAATCAGCTACAAACCGTCTAATCCTCAAACACCACTACCAGCTGTAAAACATCTCACCCTCAGACACTACAATCAGCTACAAACCGTCTAATCCTCAAACACCACTACCAGCTGTAAAACATCTCCCCCTTCAGACACTACAATCAGCTACAAACCGTCTAATCCTCAAACACCACTACCAGCTGTAAAACATCTCCCCCTTCAGACACTACAATCAGCTACAAACCGTCTAATCCTCAAACACCACTACCAGCTGTAAAACATCTCACCTTCAGACACTACAATCAGCTACAAACCGTCTAATCCTCAAACACCACTACCAGCTGTAAAACATCTCACCTTTCAGACACTCCCAAAAACTACAAACCTCTTTTCCCCCCTCCAAACCCCCTTCCCCCAAAACCAAAAAGCTTTTAAAACACCCCTAAAAACCTTAAAAGACACCCCAACCAGCTACAAACCGTCTTTTCCCCCTCCAAACCCCCTTCCCCCAAAACCAAAACCCCCGAAAAAAGTTTTCAAAACCCCCAAAGACACAACCCCCAAACTAAAAACCCCAAACCCCCACCCTTCAAAACACCACCACCAATAAAAACCCGTCTCACCTAAAGACACAACCACCAGCTACAAACCGTCTCATCTTCAGATACTATCACCAACTACAAACCGTCTCACCTAAAGACACAACCACCAGCTACAAACCGTCTCATCTTCAGATACTATCACCAGATAAAAAAACAGCCCCTCCCCCCAAAAGGGCCCAAAACCACCAGCTACAAACCGGCTCCATCTTCAGATACTATCACCGGGATACAAAAGTCTACCTAAAGAAAACAACCCCACCCTTACAAAACCCGCCCCTCATCTTCAGATACTATAAACCAGAAAACAAAAAAAGTCTCACCAAAGCCCACAACCACCAGTTTACAAACCGTCAAAACGGGCCCAAAAGGCCTTTTTGTGCTTGATAGCTTCGTAAAATCACCCACGCTGACGTTTAGATAGTATCGTGGTTGTAACATTTGGGTGTTTTCAGACTAGCCCCCGTACAGAAACGGCTTGTTGAGTAGCTATTTGCGTTGGCCCCAAAAAGCATAAGCCCCCCCCAAAAGGCAGGGTGTTTTTGGTTTCCGTTCCCAAACCCTCCAAATAAAAAAAAATGGTTAATAACAAAAGAGGTTTTTAAAAGGGGCAAACTCCCCCTCTCCCCCTTTTCTCTCTTTTCTTTTCTTTTTCTCTCTCTCTCCCCCAAAATTCAAAATTTTTGATGTTGTAACATGTAGGCCAATGAAATAAATTTAATTCTGATGTTTCGCATTTTTGGGACCCAGGAACCGTGAAAAACTGTATTAATCAACTGTTTAAATTTAATCCCTTTTTAAATTTGTTCGTGGTATTGCCGGGTTTATTTGTTTTTTTGTATTTATAGCAAGGCCCTGGCTTGTTAGATAAGTCCAAATGGCCCCAAAAGTTCCCTATCCCTTTGAGTTTTTTTTTTTAAAAAAAAAAAAAAAAAAAAAAAGGGTTTTGGGGGAGGTTTTCTTTCTCCCCCTCCCCCCCTCCCCCCCCCCCCCCCCCCCTCCCCCTTTCTCTCTCCCCCCCCCCCCCCCACACAAAAACACCCCACACACCCCACACACACACACACACACACCCCAAAAACACACACCCCCCCCCCCCCCCCCCCCCACACACACCCCACACACCCCACACACACAATAACACCCTCAAATATCACCCCCTTTTTAAAAAAACCCATTTTTTATTAAAAAAAAAAAAGCCCCCCCCTAAAATTTTTTTTTTTTTTGGGGTTTTTTTTATTTTTTTTTGTTGGGTATTTTTTGATAAATCATTCCCCACAACCCCCACTCTCTCTTTTTCTTCTTCTTCTTTCTTCTCTTCTTCTCTCTCTCCCTTTTTTTCTCTCTCTCCCTCCCCCCCCCCCCCTTTTCCTCTCTCCCCCCCTCCCCCCCCCCCACACACACACACACACACACAACACACACACCCCACACACACACACACACACACCCCCAAAAACCAAAAACCCCCCCCCCACCCCCCCCCCACCCCCCCCCTCTCTCCCCTCTCCCCCTCTCTTTTTTTTTTTTTTTTGGCCCCCCCAGGGTGGCGGGAGACGGCAGAAACATCGCCTCAGCCTTATAGCCGCAGCCTCAGTGTTCCCACAGTCGGCGTTCCGGCGTTCAGTCTTTATTTCAGACCGGCACCGGCGCAGTAGTAAAGACCGGCGCAGCGGTATACATCCTCCTGCTAGCACGCCGACTGGCAACCCAGCCTAAACAACAATATCTCATATTTAAACTATGTAGCATTTCAAAATGTCAGCCCCTCCGCAAAACATCTTCCTGCAAACAACTTGCCTCTGCCTCTTCGCGGGGGCGGAAAACGCATCTGCGAGCGCGAGGGCAATATAAATGTCACGTGCTGCTACGGTGGTCCAATCAAAAGCCAGAGTTTAAACATTCAAAACTGACGCGGAGGGTCCGTGGCATAGTAACGAGCAAACACTGGCTGTCGGTACGTGCCTAATAGGTAAATAGGGAGTCGGGGATGGTGGGGAGGGGGGACGGGAGGGGAGGGGAGGGGAAGGGGGGGGGGGGGGTATGTAGCAGGCTACCAGGTCAGCGTACAGTCATCTTGGAGGCCATACTCCGCTGTTGTCACTGACTGGCCGGGGGCGGTATGTGGGCCAATGACCGGAAGTGTGTCAGCCAGCGACCGGAAGTATGTCAGTTGAGAGACAGAGACAGGCAGACCGACAGAGAGAGCGAGAAAGAGGACAGGCAGGCAGGCACACAGAGAGAGGGGACGACAGAGTACGTACGCGCACGCACACACACACACACACACACACACACACACACACACACACACACGTTTCTATAACGCCGTTAACCGTGTACACCGCCTCAGAGAAGAGACAGAGGCAGGTGAATCTACAGGCAGAAACGAAGGTAGGTAGGTACTGGGTAATCTGGCAAAGAGACCGACATAGAGCGAAAAAACGTCCCAGCGTCTGCCTGTGTGTGTGTGTGTGTGTGTGTGTGTGTGTGTGTGTGTGTGTGTGTGTGTGTGTGTACGTGTATATTACTGTGGCAGCTGGAGCCCGGACCAAAATAATCCTTCCCGCTACCTTTAGCCCCAACACCGGAAATCGCACAGCGTCAAACCCAACCCCACGCACTGATGCCGCCAGCACCGTGCACCCAGCGGTCAAACTATATATATATATAGCCCCCACACAAGCCCGCATTGCATGGGGGGTTAAAAATAAAGCAACCCCCCCCCCCCCCCCCCCCCCCCCCCCCCTTCACCCCCCTCTTCCGTTTCCTTTCCAATCAGGCCGCGCCGAGAATGAGGAGAATCAAAACAACAATGAAATTATTGTGCCCTTCTTTCACTTCAGTCCCTGCCCGGAATAGCCGGACCGGACCGGACCGGACCGGACCGGACCGGACACGTCATGGGCGTCGTGTCACTGCGGACTCCCGTGTCCGCATTCTCCAGCTTCGGATAGGGCGGTCCGCTGGTCACGCCGTTGTCCAGAGCCGCCCGAGTGAGTGACCAGACTGGGAGCCGGTTTGGCCCAGCGGTAAGGCGTTAGGCTGGTAAGCGGAAGGGCCTCGGATCGAATCCGCTTCGGCTCTCTCTTTCGCTTTCTTTAAAAAGGTTGTGATTTGTGGACACTACTGTCTTGTGTGACTTTGTGGCAGCGATGAGAGCTATTTGAATGTTTCACTAATTGTCGAGGGACAAAGTCAGAAGACGGTGTCCACAAACCACAACCTTTTCGAAGACAAGGGACAGCCGAAGAGGAATCGTGCCGAGGCCTTTCTAGTGGTTGGTTACCAGCAAAGAAACAGACATACAGCGAAAAAGCGTCCCTGTCTGCTTGTGTGTGTGTGTGTGTGTGTGTGTTTGTTTTTTTTTTTTTTGTGTTTTTTTTTTTTTGTTAGGGTTTTTTTTTGTTTTGTGTTGTGTTCTTTGGTGTTTTTTTTGTTTGTGTGTGTGTGTGTGTGTGTGTGTGTGTGTGTGTGTGTGTGTGTGTGTGTGTGTGTGTGTGTGGTGTGGGTGTTTTAAAGGGTTTTTGAGTCTCTGTCTGCCTTACCGCTAAGACAAACCCGACTCAAATTCTCCCTTCTAAAAGAATCTTTGCTACATATATGTCAGTCTAAGTCTATCGCTGCTGCCCTGTCCAACATTCGCTGCCCCAAGGCCAGTGAGTGGTCACTGCGTGAAGTGCCAGCGGACAGGTCGGGTTTATCTCTGACGCTGCCAGATCCTCCCTTATCTCAGCCATCCGTGACGGGTCTCTGTCCAGAGCTCCGCTGATGAAGCTGAGGATTCTTTGTCTGTGGGCTGTGAGCGATGGAGGCGGTTGGCAGTGATGGATGAATGGATGGATGGGTAATTGGTTCTTAATGCAGTCATCCGCGTAGGTCGCCACTATCAGGGCAACGTTTGGCAGTGGACCCAGACTAAAGAGGGTGACTGCCCAGACTGACTGACCGACGTTTTTTGGAATGTTGCTCGCTGCATATTTTCTCTAACTCCCCCCCCCCCCCTTCCCCGACTGCCCAAGGGTCATTTTAGAATGTTACTAGCTGCATCCCCCCCCCCCTCTCTCTGGCTAATTGTAAGCTGGCTGCCTTGAATTTATTGCGTGTTTGTCTAACCCAAGCTGATTTGTAAAAAAACAACAACAACAAAACCGATTTGCACCTAAAACTTTATCCTTGCGTAATAATATTTCTGCCCCGGCCGCCCCCGCCCCCTCACGCACACACACACACACCCACACACAGCCGGATGTTGATGGCCGCAGAGGAATCCTTCTGACAGAGTCGCGCCCTTTTTTCCCCGGTCAATTTCAGAATTGTTGTTGTTGCTGTTGCTGCTGCTCTCTCGATTACGGTTAGTCATGCACTTAAGCGTGTTGTGGCTGCGCAGTGTCTTCCGTCACACTTCAAAGTCCGCTGGTCACTCAGCCAAAGAGAGGACAGACCCCGGCCGACGGAAACCTCTACTCGGGGCGAGATGACCCTAGTCACCGACAGTCCGCCCTCACATCATCCTCAACTGACCCTGTGCGGTGGACGGTAGGTTCAAATCCAATTACTAGCTGCGTTCTGACCAAGCCCAAAACAATAGCAGTCTGCACTCAGACCAAGCCCCAAATCAACGACAGTCTGCACTCAGACCAAGCCCCAAATCAACGACAGTCTGCACTCAGACCAAGCCCCAAATCTACGCCAGTCTGCACTCAGACCAAGCCCCAAATCAACGCCAGTCTGCACTCAGACCAAGCCCCAAATCAACGCCAGTCTGCACTCAGACCAAGCCAAAGACAGTGTCCACGAAACACAACCTTTTTGAAGAGAAAGGAGATCCGAAGCGGAATCGAGCCGAGGCCCTTCTGCTTACCAGCTTAACGCCTTACCGCTGGGCCAAGCCGGCTCACGAAACCAGCTCAGACCAAGAGGAGGAGGATGTAGAGCTTAACGTCCTCGGATGTCGGTTGACATATTAGGGGCAAACTGTGACCAATGCGTAAGCATGGTTCAATGTTGCTTTACGTCCACAGAAACCATAAGGCTCATTAGGACGGGGGGGGGAGCCCAAGACGGCCACCTCGACTCTCACACAGCTCCTGAACTCTGGTTGGGACCAAGAGGGCTCCAGTCAGTAATATACATTCAGACCCAGCCTCCAATCAATCTACGCTCAGGCCAAGACGACGTCTGTTGGACTTCAGTCCACGGCAGTCTGTACTCAGGCCAGTCACCAGCGGGTGACACTCACAACAAGGACAAGGGAACAGTCATCTTTGCTGCAAAGCGCCGCCGTGACAAAGGCGCGGATTACAGTCTAATCAGCCATCCGCACCCCGGCCTGTGATACCCTATACAGTCCCGTCATCGTGTTCATCCCTTAAGGCTTCCATCCCTTCTGCCTTCACCACGCTCCGTCGGCTTGCCCGACTTCAAACACTGACCAAATCACGGTCTGGTTAGACTGCCAG
This sequence comes from Alviniconcha marisindica, assembly GCA_018857735.1. Classification (NCBI taxonomy): domain Eukaryota; kingdom Metazoa; phylum Mollusca; class Gastropoda; family Provannidae; genus Alviniconcha; species Alviniconcha marisindica. Next base: position 439,586 of record JABMCL010001991.1, on the reverse strand, counting down.
CTTCCGGCCACACTGTTAGTTGTTGTCGTTGTTTGTTAGAGTTGCTTCACGGGCGACTGTAAATAAGTCTCTCTCTCTCTCTCTCTCTCTCTCTCTCTCTCTCTCTCTCTCTCTCTCTCTCTCTCTCTCACACACACACACACACACACACACACACACACACACACACACACGCTGTTAGTTGTTGCTATAAATAAGTGTTCTCTCTCTCTCTCTCTCTCTCTCTCTCTCTCTCTCTCTCTCTCTCTCTCTCTCTCTCTCTTCCAAATTTCCTTTCGCAAGACAATAATTATCTTATCTCCTCTCTCGCTAATCTCGAGATAAGGCGCTCGACAATTGTTCAAATAAAAAACTAAAAAACTGTCATTAATTAGTGTCCACAAACCACAACCTTTCAAGTGAAAGGGGAGCCGAAGCCGATTCGAACTGAGGTCCCTCTGCTAACCAGCCCACCGCCTTACCGCTAGGCCAAACCGGCTCACACTTCTCGGGGTCCCCCAACTTCGGAGTTTATCCACGGAGAGTGCCGCAGTAGTCTTTGCAGACGGTGATTGGCGCGGCGCGACAATAGGACCACCCCCCTATCCGGTTGAAATCACGTTGTTATGATAACCCTTGAGCGTTCCCCTGGCTTATAGCTGATCCGTGGGCCGGTCGCTTTATTCGTTCAGTTCAATGTCCCTCGCCACCGTCGTCACGGCGGGAGTCGAAATGGAAGGACAGATACATAAAAGATTTAACAAACAAACACAAATTAAACCCCCTATTTATAATAACAAAACACAACATGCGTTTGGATCTTTTGCACACACACACACACACACACACACACACACACACACACACACTGAAACACACACACACACACACACACAACACACACACTATGAAACACACACACACACACACACACACACACACACACACACACACACACACACACACACACACACACACACACCGTCGAACCTGAGCGCTAGCAGTCATTTTTGTTCCAGATTTTTTTAGAGGAACTGACAGCTAGATAACTGTTTTTTATCACACAGTCAACCATCTGAAGAAGGCGGGAGAAGATATGTAATTTGATGTTTATGCTCACGCGCACTCAACTCAAACCGTGTTGGTCATATCGGGGCACCTCGAAATATCGGAAGTGTTGAGGAGCTTGAAACACAATGGAATGACGAGTAGATGACTGGTTTTTAATGCACAGTCAAACATCTGAAGGAGGCGGGAGAAAGTATGCAATCAGATGTGCACACTCAACTCAGCCATGCAGGGCGCCCCGGAATATCATAAGTGTTGAGGAGCTTGAGACACTACCCGCGGGGCACAAAGCCAAGAACATATCACACCATCGATCACCTGGAGGAGACATGTAGTAAGAGGAAACGCTCGGCGCCCTTCCTTGAAAGGACGAGAGCGAGACATCGTTAATCTTATCAGAACAACACCTTTTCACAGGAAACGCTGGGGAAACGTCGGAGAGACGGGGTGAAGCGCATATGGACTTTTCCGAGTCACACGACCGGAGGTCTCGAAAAACTTTCACTTTTGTACGCACGCACGCGCGCGCGCACGCACGCACGCACGCACGCACACACACACACACACACACACACACACACACACACACACACACACACACACACACACACACACACACACACACACACACACACACCGTCGAACCAGAGATTCGAACCCACAGCCAAGCAGAGCCATCGACAAACCCAGCGCTTTACCGCTAGGCCAAACCCACTACGGCCGGACCAGGTACAGGTATGTAAGCTGTGAGGCTGGGGGCGCGCGGGGGTGGGGGAGAGACAGAATGGAGGGGGGGGGTGGGGGCGAGAGGGGTGTTGAGGGGGTCGGTCTCTTCAGATGGAAATGAATACTGCGTTTGGCAGAGGAATGCGTCACCTATGTCGCCTACGATGATGCCCTTTCGTCACGCCTGGGCGGTCACAGGGGTGCTACCCTGTCAGCGACCGGCATCCCAGGTACAATGGGGCCAGGAAGGTGGGAGGGGTTTGGGAGGAGAGGGGGTAGGGGTAGGGTGGCGCCGGTAGGTGGCCGTTACAGG
>JABMCL010001991.1:427500-432500 GCA_018857735.1 Alviniconcha marisindica | reverse complement strand
GTGTGACACTCCGAGCACCGCTTTCCTGCACCTTCCTCCAAGGAAGGATGTCGTAAACCAGTGCTTGGTGTGTGTGTGTGTGTGTGTGTGTGTGTGTGTGTGTGTGTGTGTGTGTGTGTGTGTGTGTGTGTGTGTGTTGTGGGACACTCAAGCACGCTTTCGGCACCTTCCTCCCTAGGAAGGATGTTTTGTAAAATGCTTGGTGTGTGTGTGTGTGTGTGTGTGTGTGTGTGTGTGTGTGTGTGTGTGTGTGTGTGTGTGTGTGTGTGTGTGCGTGTATGTGTTCGTTTTGTTGTTGTTGTTGTTATTTTCCTCCCGAAAGAATCAAGTTCCACTGGTCCGAGTTCCAGCATGCTATGTGACCAGAGTTACGGTTCACACGTTTTTACGAGAATCCACACCCTTCACTGATCGACGCCTTTGCCCCGCAACCTACACCCCTATTTATCGTTCTGTGATTCAGTGCCTCTCTCTCTCTCTCTCTCTCTCTCTCTCTCTCTCTCTCTCTCTGAGGAGAGAGAACTGAGACTTCAACAGACCAAGCAACGGGATACTCTCTCTCTCTAGCCTAGCCCAATTTCTCCGTTACCTCCCCCCCCCCCCCCCCCCTTTCTCCCCTACCCCCTACTCTCTCTCCCCAGCTGCAGTGGGCCCTAGCAGTTCAAACAGCAGTGGCTGGACGCAGACAGACCAGCAAACGGGCGCCCCGCCTGCCCTTCGCACCAGGGACCGAACAACGCATTCCTTCCGAAACGTTGCCACCGCCACCTCTTCGCCATTCCAGTGGCCGAGGGGGGAGGGGGGTAAAAGGAGAGGAGGGATGGGGACGGGGGGCAGAGGGAGGATGGAGAGCAGGGGTGAAGGGGGTGGGGGGTGGGGGGTGGGGGGGGGGGGGGAAGGGGCTGAAAGTCGAGCCCCGGAATCTCTAGTTTGAAATCAGTCAAACAGGAAATTCTGCTGGTGCTGAATGACGACATGTTGTGCTTTGTGACAGACAAAGCGCTGGTGAAATGACGGATCACTTTCTACGAAACGCCGGTGAAATGACGTCACTTTCTTCCACACCAACACTTGCGTGTTATGTTGCTCGCTGTCTCGGGTTTGCCCTGTCAGAATCTCCCCCCCCCCCGGAAAAAATGCCTCTAAAATTCTTGAGACCTATTCACATCTCTTCTATATTTGCTGGTGCCTTGCCCGCTGGTAACCTGCACGAGTTGCTCACCCCTGACTGTCCCTCAGACCTTGATCTTGAGATGTACGCTGCTTCATCCAATAGTCAGACTTAGTGCAGCGGAGTAGAGACGACTCACTAGCGGCCTAATGGTGCTCTGTGACCCCTATGGGACCTTGAAACACTGAACGGAGGCAGCGTGGACGGTGGTGCTGTCTATGTGATTCCAGTCAGCCACAGTCTTGAGCAGAACAGACTGGATCTCCAGTATATTGCTGGTTCTTCTGTCTGACAGGAAAACTGGCTCAGTCTTGACTACAACAGACTGGATCTCCAGTAGATTTCTGGGTCTTCTGTTTGATAGGAAAACTGCCGCAGTTTTGACTACAATAGACTCTGGATCTTCAGTATATTTCTGGGTCTTCTGGCGCAGTCTTGACAACAACAGACTGGATCTCCAGTAGATTTCTGGGTCTTCTGTTTGATAGGAAAACTGCCGCAGTTTTGACAACAATAGACTCTGGATCTCCAGTTGATTTCTGGGTCTTCTGTTTGATAGGAAAACTGCCGCAGTTTTGACTACAACAGACTCTGGATCTCCAGTATGTTTCTGGGTCTTCTGGCGCAGTCTTGACTACAACAGACTGGATCTCCAGTAGATTTCTGGGTCTTCGGTTTGATAGGAAAACTGCCGCAGTTTTAACTACAATAGACTCTGGATCTCCAGTAGATTTCTGGGTCTTCGGTTTGATAGGAAAACTGCCGCAGTTTTGACTACACTAGACTCTGAATCTTCAGTATATTTCTGGGTCTTCTGATGGGAAAACCGCCGCAGTCTTGACTACAACAGACTGGATCTCCAGTAGATTTCTGGGTCTTCTGTTTGATAGGAAAACTGCCGCAGTTTGGACTACAATAGACTCTGGATCTTCAGTAGATTTCTGGGTCTTCTGTTTGATAGGAAAACTGCCGCAGTTTTGATACAATAGACTCTGGATCTCCAGTAGATTTCTGGGTCTTCTGTTTGATAGGAAAACTGCCGCAGTTTTGACTACAATAGACTCTGGATCTCCAGTAGATTTCTGGGTCTTCTGTTTGATAGGAAAACCCTGTATTCTATGGGTGAGCGCGTTTTCTCCGTTCTTTACCTTCTGTTTAATAAGTTACTCGTATTTCCTCCTCGCTGCAGCCGAATTTCAGTTTCTGCCACTGGGAGAGTGAGTAAGTGAAGGCTCTGTCGCAACCACAACCACCCTTTCCTTTTGTGTCTGCATAAGTAACCAAGGTCTGATTCGTTGGTTACTTGGTTACAGTTTGTCTGCCTGTCTCTGCGTGTACATGTCTGTCTGTGTCTGTCTGCATGCGTCTGTGTGTGCGTGTGCGTTTATGTCTGTAAAGGAGAGAGAGAGAGTGTGTGTGTGTGTGTGTGTGTGTGTGTGTGTGTGTGTGTGTTGTGGGTGTGATGTGTAAGGTATGTGCGTGACGGACGTTGCTGTGGTGGGTGCATGGCCTGCATGATCCAAGACTGCGTAGTCGAGTCTGCCTGTCTGTCTGTCCAGTACTGCAGCGAGTCTGTCTGTCTGTCTGTCTGCTTCTGTCTGTCTGTCTCTGCCTCTTCTGTCTTCTTCTGCTCTCTCTCTCTTCTCCTCTCTCCCTCCCTCCCTCACTCCCTCCCTCCCTCCTCTCCTCCCTCTCCCTCCCTCCCTCCCTCTCTCTCTCTCTACACACACACACACACACACACACCACACACACCACACACACACACACACACTAATCCGCGCGCGTTATTAAAAACACAAAAAAGCTCTCTATCCTCAACATCCCCTGCCGCGCCTTTCCAACTTACACACGACTAGACACAGACACACACACAGCTGGACCACCACGACACTAGACCACCACGACACTATTCACACGGAGCTGGACCACCACGACACTAGACCACCACGACACTATTCACACGGAGCTGGACCACCACGACACTAGACCACCACGACACTATTCACACGGAGCTGGACCACCAGTGAGAACTATACCTAACACTACGCTGTAACCACCAGAACAATTTACGGTAACTGCATGATCGGCAGAGACGAGGGACATTTTTTATGTTTCACTTCTTCTCAGGGTCAACTTACGTCCCAAGACAGTGTTAACAAACCAAATTTTGTTGTTGTTGTTGTTGTTGTTGTTGTTGTTAATGGAAAGAACCTAGACGGGGAACCGAACCGACGCGTTTTTTGTAGTTTTGTTTTGTGCCGAGTGAAGTCTGTTACCGTCTTACTGACCTCTGGCTACCCTCCGACCCAACAGACCTGAGCTTTTGCCAGTCACCACCGGAGTACAAACACACCTCCTTAGTCAGCACGCGGGCTGTCCAAGGAAGTACCGCTGTAATGCACAACAAAGTACGTGCCAGTGTTGTTTTGGAAAACAACGATCAAGCGCTTGGAGACTGTGCGCTTCGTAAACTAATACGCACATGGTGCTTTACGTCCACAGAAACTGCATGGCTTATTAGGGACGAGGAAAGAGTGAGGGGGGTTCCTGTGAGTAGCTCGTCCCTGCGTTCCAGCCCGTGAAGACCGAAGAGACCGTCGGCCACCGCCAGAACAACAACGTTAAGGAGACGGGGACCCCGCCAGTGCCAGAACAACAACGTTAAGGAGACGGGGACCCCGCCACCGCTAGAACAACAACGTTAAGGAGACGGGGACCCCGCCAGTGCCAGAACAACAACGTTAAGGAGACGGGGACCCCGCCAGTGCCAGAACAACAACGTTAAGGAGACGGGGACCCCGCCACCGCCAGAACAACAACGTTAAGGAGACGGGGACCCCGCCAGTGCCAAGCAACTTGTGTACTCCGCTAATTGCTCCTTCAACAGCTGTGCGAAACAAAGTCGCACAGACAAGGCCCAAAAATCAGCTGTTGAGGAACAACTCGGCAGCAAGACAATCCATCCAGCTATGAGAGCCCTGTAAGTAAACATGGTGCTTAACGTCCACAGACACCATAACGTCCACAGACAGCATAAGGTCCACAGACACCATAACGTCCACACAAACCATGACGTCCACAGAAACGTCCACAGAAACCATAACGTCCACAGACACCCTAACGTCCACAGACACCATAACGTCCACAGACACCATAACGTCCACAAAACCATAACGTCCACAGACACCATACGTCCACAGACACCATAACGTCCACAGAAACCATAACGTCCACAAAACCATAACGTCCACAGACACCATAACGTCCACAGACACCATAACGTCCACAGAAACCATGACGTCCACAGACACCATGACGTCCACAGACACCATAACGTCCACAGACACCATGACGTCCACAGACACCATAACGTCCACAGACACCATAACGTCCACAGACAGCATAACGTCCACAGACACCATAACGTCCACAGACACAAAACGTCCACAAAACCATAACGTCCACAAAACCATAACGTCCACAAAACATAACGTCCACAGACACCAAACGTCCACAGACACCATAACGTCCACAGACACCATAACGTCCACAGACACCATGTCCACAGAAACGTCCACAGACACCATAACGTCCACAGACACCATAACGTCCACAGAAACGTCCACAAAACCATAACGTCCACAAAACCATAACGTCCACAGACACCATAACGTCCACAGAAACGTCCACAGACACCATAACGTCCACAGACACCATAACGTCCACAGAAACCATAACGTCCACAGAAACGTCCACAGACACCATAACGTCCACAAAACCATAACGTCCACAAAACTATAACGTCCACAGACACCATAACGTCCAC
>JABMCL010001991.1:385000-417500 GCA_018857735.1 Alviniconcha marisindica | reverse complement strand
CCAAAGAACCAAATAGCCAACTAACTAGCTAACCAGCTAACCAACTAACCAACTAGCCAGCTAATCAACTAACCAGTCAGCCAACTAACCAACTAGCCAGCTAACCAACGAGCCAGCTAACCAACTAACCAACGAGTCAGCTAACCAACCAACCAACTAGCCAGCTAATCAACACGCCAGCTAACCAACTAACCAACGAGCCAGCTAACCAACTAGCCAGCTAAACCCCAGCACGGGAAGGAGACGGGAGTGGCGGACGTTACTGACTCGCAACGTCAGCGAAGGTCTCAGAACGAGACACTGAGATCACTGTCGGCGATCACTTCAGGTGCAGGTGTTCAGAAAGGGAAACGGATCGACCCGAGCCAAGGACAGTGAGACAGAGAGAGAGACACAGACAGAGAGACACAGAGTCAAAGAGACAGAGACAGAGAGAGAGAGAGAGAGAGAGAGACAGAGACACCGAGATCACTGTCGGCGATCACTTCAGGTGCAGGTGTTCAGAAAGGGAAACGGATCGACCCGAGCCAAGGACAGTGAGACAGAGAGAGAGACAACAGACAGAGAGACACAGAGTCAAAGAGACAGAGACACAGAGAGAGACAGACAGAGACACAGAGAGAGACAGACAGACAGAGAGACTGAGACAGAAAGCGAGCTGTGAAAAGCTCTTGACCGCTTTTGTTCCCTTTAGTCTCGACACCCAGGTGTGGCGGGTTGTGGGAGGAAGGCGGGGAAGGGGGGAAATGGGGGGGGGGGGAGAGAGAGCGAGAGCGACAGCGAGAGAGAGAGAGGCTGTCAAACACAGGATTTCTAATTCTACAAATGTCATGCATAATCACAACCCCACAAAACCGCCGCCAGGCCTTATGCTTCGGCTTGGTGGGGGCGCGAGCGAGAGAAAAGAAACCCTTCATTCACCACATCCAGCCATGCTACCTTCCACATACAGGCCGGGGTAAAAAGAGAAGGGGGCAGGAGAGAGAGAGAGAGAGAGAAGGTGGGGGAGAGAAGTCACCATGAATACAAAACCCGACCACCAACAAAAAATACTGGATCCCATTCAAGATTTTTACGCCTCAACGATCATAAGAACTCGCCCCGTCAAAATCGCCACTGGGTCGAAAAATATGAGGACGGAATAATTCCAACGTATACAGCGAGTAGTACAGGAAGGGGTGCGGGGAGGGGTGGGGTGGGGTGGGGGTATTAGGGGGGCTTCACACTTGGCAGATGGAAAACGTCGAAATCTGCAGTGTGGTTCGTGTGCTGTTCGACCTTTCTAATATTCTATGCAAAGTCAGCAGGGCATCCAAGGCAGAACATGAAAGAAACACCACAGTCTTCGTGGACAATGAAGAGACGCACACAAAAATAGATTTCAGACCAAACACAATCGTGTCTTCATCTGTTTCCTTAATAATAAATATCGTTTGCCTTGCATTTGGAGGAAACGTACACTGAATCACGGACGCATTCATTCAGATCATCATACGACTTCAATCAACAATGTTTATCCCGTTCGGTCTCAAAAATAATATCTTGTGCTGGTATATATTTATCACAGTCAAAAAAATCTATATCCCGACCCGTCAGAATGGTTACCTAGCGCTCCGGAAAGCCCATACACGCTCAGCTGCGCCTCCCACAAAGAAGTCGCCCCGCAACGCGAGTCTAAGCACACACGGCAGGGCTGAATGAAGCTCTGACAACAACGAAGGGAAAGAGTATGACCAAACACCGCACCACACAGGCCGAGCTGTCTGCTTCTTCAAGTTACACCCCCCCTTAAAAAAAAAAAAAAAAAAAAGAGAGAGAAGAAGAAAGAAAATAGGGGTGGGGGGGGGGGGGGGGGAGAGAGAAACACAAGCCAAAAGATGACAGATCGCAGCGAGGTCGGGATAAAAAGCGCCGCCTTGTGCCCTAACCTCGAAGGGTGTCATTGTCGACGCCGTCCCGCCCGGACAAAACCGCCACGATTCATGCCGTCTTCATCGACTGTCTCGCCCTCGACAAAACCTCGGAAAGTCATCGTCCTTTCATCGGCGGAGGGTTCCCCCCCCTGCTCGCGAGTTGTGCGGCTTCGCCAATATTGCCTCACAATAGACACGACGCACAAAGCCTGGGTCCCCGATCATCGCGCTCGCCCAGTCCGCAGCGAGCTGCCTTTCTTCATAATCATTGCCAGCATTTTTTCTTTTTTTTTCCTTCTTCTTCTTCTTCTTCTTCTTCTTTCTCCCTTGTAGTCAAAGAGGAGAGACTTCAACAGATCAAGCAATGGCATTCATGACACACACAGAGTGCGAGCGAGCGAGCGAGAGAGAGAGAGAGAGAGAGAGAGAGAGAGAGAGAGAGAGAGAGAGAGAGAGAGAGAGAGTGAGAGCGAGAGAGACAGAGACAGAGCTCTGAGACCAACGGATCAAGCATCTCTTCTCATCCTCTCTCTCTCTCTCTCTCTCTCTCTCTCTCTCTCTCTGTGTGGTGTTGTGTGGGTTGGTTGGTGTGTGTTGTGTGTGTCGTCTGTCTTCTGTCTGTCGTCTTCTGCTGTCTTCTTGTGTGGTGTGTGTGTGTGTGTGTGTGTGTGCTGTCTGTCTGTCTGCTCTGTCTGTCGTCTGTCTGTCTGTCTGTCTCTGTCTGTCTGTCTGTCTGTCTGTCTTGATGAGTGAGTGTGTGTGTGTGTGTGTGTGTGTGTGTGTGTGTGTGTGGTGTGTGTGTGTGTGTGTGTGTTGTCGTCTGTCTGTCTTGGTGAGTGTGTGTGTGTGTGTGTGTGTGTGTGGTGTGTGAGAGAGGGGAGAGAGGAGAGAGAGAGAGAGAGAGCGAGCGAGCGAGCGAGCATGCGTGCGTGCGTGCGTGCGTGCGTGCGTGTGTGCGTACGCGCGCCTTGACTGTGGGTAAGAAAGCGGGCCTTTGAGAGTGTTGCTCTAATCCCCTTGGTGAAGTTTCGTCAAAAGAGAATTCTTCACGCACCAGGAGTCTGCCTCTCCGTCCCAGCGGCAAAGGTGAGGGCCAGGGGGCTTAGCACTTTTGTGAAGATCTCGCCATCTTCCTTATCTTTCTGTCAGCGTCGAGTCGGAGTAAGTTGACGAGAAGAGAAAAAATTACAAAAGGAGAGGGGGGGGGGACTAAGAAAAGGAAAAAAGCGACCAACAGACCAACAGTGTGTGTGTGAGAGAGAGAGAGAGAGAGAGAGAGAGGAGAGAGAGAGAGAGAGAGAGAGAGAATAACCAAGATGGCTCTTCTATTCAAAACGTTACGAGAGAGAGAGAGAGAGAGAGAGTCAGTCTAACCAAGACGGCCCTTCCATTCAAAACGTTACAAGAGAGAGAGTCTCTAACCCACCGGAGAAAGAGAAGAAAAAAAACATCAACACACTTACACAGAAGAGAGAAAACAACAAAGGATTTAAACGGAAGTGTCACAAATCTGTAACGTCCAGCATATTCCAGTCACAATTCCTTAAAAAAAAGAAAAAAAAAAAGGCACCACAACAGAATTTCCTTTCTAAGGATTAATAGTATTATTGTATTGTACAAACCCGAAAATGTAAACGCAGTGGGATATTAGTGTTGTTTTTATTTACTCTAAAAATATTTTGAAAAAAGAAGAAGTAACAAACGTGTGGAATCAAACACACAAGGGAGTTAGTAGTAATTTGGTGTTTTACGCCCAGTCAACCATTGCGGTTATATCAGGGCGAAACACAAGGGAGTTAATTAGCGCCCGAAATACGTAACACAAGTACAACAACAAAGACCTGAGTCGACTACGGTAACTCTCACCTGGCACGCATGTAAATACAAGGTACATAAACTCCACCAGAGGTACATCCTCAAATAATTCTGCACGAGCGCCCTGGGCCTCGTTCGGTTTCAGATTTGTAACAAACGTGTGTATTGACTGATCTTCTAGACTCTGAAACATTCTCTGAAAACGACTGATTAAAACGTTAGCTCAGATTGGATAACTGGAGTTTTACGCCCTGTCAACCACACAGGGTCACCCCAAGACGATAACAAGACGTGCTGGCATTATTCGTCCAGTGTACCAACAAAGAAACAAGCGGAATAAATTATCCTGCCGCAATACAAGCACAATGTCTCTCTCTCTCTCTTTCTTTCGTTCTTCTTAAGGTACATGAAACTGTGCCAAAACTTAAATGTGAAGTCTGAAGAGAGAAGAGAAGAAAAAGAAAAAAGAAAAAAAAGGCAACATTTTACACTGCCACTACAATAACGAACTCGCGTCTTCGGTCGGTAATTTGACTCCAAAGCCCTTCAAGAAATCAGCGAAGAGGAAAATGACTGCACGGTAGGTCCGACGAAAGTCTATGGGAAACACGGAGGTGAGAGGTGACAGGCCACGCAAGCCGGTCTAGCCCCCACCTTGTAGTTCACGATTAAAGGGCCCAGTGTAAAAGACACATGCGCAGGGCTTTGTGTACAGGTTTTTAGCCTGTCAAAGCACTAGGAGGGGCAATTTAAGAGGACAGGAAATCCATTGTCAGTAAGCCTTTAAGGCGGAAAAAAATGAAAAAATGACACCTGTGTGATATGAGAGTGAGTGAGTGAGTGAGTGAGTGAGTGAGTGAGTGAGTGAGTGAGTGAGTGTGTGTGTGTGTGTGTGTGTGTGTGTGTGTGTGTGTGTGACAACGCCCACTAGAGACAGACGGACACACACGGACGGGGACACACACACACACACACACACACACACACACACACACACACACACACACACACACACACACACATGAAGAGCGAGGAAGACGATCACAACACAGGCAGACCAACAGCCAGTGTGTGTGTGTGTGTGTTGTGTGTGTGTGTGTGTGTGTGTGTGTGTGTGTGTGTGTGTGAGAGAGAGAGAGAGAGAGAAGAGAGACAGACAGAGACAGAGACAGAGACAGACAGACAGACAGACAGACAGACACAGACAGACAGAGAGAGACAGGCAGACAAACAGACACAGAGAGACAGAGAGAGAGAGAGAGTAACCAAGATGGCCCTTCTATTCAAAAGTTACAAGAGTGAGAGAGAGTCTCTGACCCAGACGGCCCTTCTATTCAAAGCGTTACAAGAGAGAGAGACAGTCTCTAACACAGACGGCCCTTCTATTCAAAGCGTTACAAACGAACAAGCAACGAGGCTGTACACCTTGTAATTACCAAGTTGCAAGCAATCCGGCTAAAGCGTTTCCACACACGCTGAAGCCACTCCGCTTCTAAATCTCTGCAGTGTTCGAGTTCACAACGGGAGGAAAAAAGAAGAAGAAAAAAAAAAACGGAGAAAAAAAAACGAAAGGAAAAGAAGAAATCACGAACAACGACCGGCGATGCATAATTCGTCCAACCACAAGAGTGAGTAAATAATTGGACTTTTACGTCCTGTCGACTGCAACGGGTCACCTCGGGACTCAACAACAGGCCTACTTCCGGGGCTGTCATCGGTGAGGAAGGGGGTGGGGGATGGGGGGGGGGGGGGGGAGGTATGCTTTATGCTTTACTAAAAGATCGTAGATCCGATATACGTTGTTGGCTATTGTCGACCTCGTGCCAGACCTTTTTTTATTTTATTTTATTTTCCCCCTTCGATTTCCTCTGCTTCATCATACGCCTTTTCCTTCTTCTTCTTCTTCTTTTTTTTTTTTTTTTTTTTTGGGGGGGGGTGGGGGGGGGCCGACAGTGAGAAGAGCTAAAAAGAATGTAGAGTCAGTGTACGCTGTTGGCCAATATTGACCCCGGGAGCCCAGGACAATTTGCCGTTTTATGAATCGAGTAACAGAAGAGAATTTGCGGTTTTAGGAATCGAGTAACAAAAGAGAATTTGTCGTTTTAGAAATCGAGTAACAGAAGAGAATTTGCCGTTTTAGGAGTCGAGTAACAGAAGAGAATTTGCTGTTTTAGGAATCGAGTAATACAAGACAATTGGCCGTTTTATGAACCGTGTAACAGAAGAGAGAGAACTTGCCGTTTTACGAATCGAGTAACAGAAGAGAATTTGCCGTTTTAGGAATCGAGTAACACAAGACAATTTACCGTTTTATGAATCGTGTAGCAGAAGAGAACTTGCCGTTTTAGGAATCGTGTAACAGAAGAGAACTTGCCCTTTTAGGAATCGTGTAGCAGAAGAGAATTTGCCATTTTAGGAATCGTGTAACAGAAGAGAATTTGCTGTTTTAGGAATCGTGTAACAGAAGAGAACTTGCCGTTTTAGGAATCGTGTAACAGAAGAGAATTTGCCGTTTTAGGAATCGTGTAACAGAAGAGAACTTGCCATTTCAGGAATCGTGTAACAGAAGAGAACTTGCCGTTTTAGGAATCGTGTAACAGAAGAGAACTTGCCGTTTTAGGAATCGTGTAACAGAAGAGAACTTGCCGTTTTAGGAATCGTGTAACAGAAGAGAACTTGCCGTTTTACGAATCGTGTAACAGAAGAGAACTTGCCATTTCAGGAATCGTGTAACAGAAGAGAACTTGCCGTTTTACGAATCGTGTAACAGAAGAGAACTTGCCGTTTTATGAATCGTGTAACAGAAGAGAATCTACCGTTTTATGAACCGTGCCCGCGGATCCTGTCTGGCGGTTCGGGGTCCTCCTGACGATGGCTGTTTTACGATGCCGCCAAATCTGGAGTGCAGAGTGCCGTGAGAGCTATCACCAACCGCCGCAGACGGTTTATCGTGTGGGGGTAATGGACGGTATGGGGGCTCTTTTGCAGGACTCGGCCAAAGAAGGCAGTGCGTGCCCCCTGCAACCCACCCACCACCACCACCCCCTCCCATGTGTGCAGACAGAGCCGTGCCCCGATATGCCCCGAGACTGCTTGACCGAGAAAGCAAGGAAGTACTTAGTTCTTGCAACTCTGTCAACCTCGCTAGGTCACATCAGGGCGATTTGCCATTCTTCCGCAGTGGCCTGTTGAACCAGAGGAGAAAGCAAGGAAGTACGTAGGTCTTACAACTCTGTCAACCTCGCTATGTTCAGATTAGGGCGATTTGCCATTCTTCCGCAGTGGCCTGTTGAACCAGAGGAGAAAGCAAGGAAGTACGTAGGTCTTACAACTCTGTCAACCTCGCTATGTTCAGATTAGGGCGATTTGCCATTCTTCCGCAGCGGCCTGTCGAACCAGAGGAGAAAGCGAGGAAGTCCTTAGTTCTTACAGTTCTGTCAACCCGACAAGGTCGCATCAGGGCGATCTGGCATTCTTCCGCAGTGGCATGTCAAACCAGGGGAGCTCAGGCGCTGCTCACTAAAAGGCTCTGATTTCGCCAAGTTGTCTCAGGGAGAGAGAGAGAGAGGGGGGCAACAATCACTTCCGGTTCGATTTTGGCAGCTGTGGCCTAAGACAGTGAGTCGGTCGTTTGCTGGTAAGATCTGATAACACAATTTAAGATCCGATGACACAATTCAAGGATGGAAAGAAAGAAATTGTCAGTGAATTTGTACATATAACAGACTATTCGAAAGAGTAAACAGCCAGTAGTGAATCAATTTTCGTTCGAATAGCCGAGTGTTTGTTGTTTGTTTCTTTGTTTGTTTTTATTTTCGTTTGCTTTTGTTGTTATTTGATGTGTTTGCTGTTGGTGTTGTTGTTGTTTTATGCATCTTCCTTGGCATGTCTTCACGAATAATCCTCACATGTTCTGTAACGTTTACGGTTTGGCAGCAAAGACTATCACTGTCCAATTTTCCTGGGGAAATAGTTGATGTTTCAGACTTTACTGACTTGTTTTAACGTCGAATTTTCTCTAGAGAGGCATTACCGGATGGTGGGAGTGGGACTTGGGAACGAGAAGCAGACTGCATACACTATAATATGTCCACGAACCTCAACTTTTGAAGCGAAAGGTGAGCAGCAGCTGATTCGAGAAGTGTTAAGAAGCTTGAGACACTACCTGCGGGCACAAAGCCAAGGACCTCACACCATCGATCGCCTGGAGGAGAGAGGTATGCAAAGAGGAAGCGCGAGACGATCTTTCTTGAAAGGACGAGAGAGGGCCATCGTCAATCAGACGAACACTGGAACCGTTTCAGAGGCAACGTTGGAGACATTTTTGAGAGATGGGGCGGAGCGCATATGGGCTTTTCCGAGCGCATAGATACCATCCTGAACTGAACTGATTTGAACTGAACTGATTCGAACCCGACACCATCTGCTTACAAACCAGGGGTTCCACCACTAGGCGAAACCGGTGAGAGGAGTAATGAAGCGAACTGCGATAAGATAAACCACCGGGATGTGTTTCAAAAACTGCAGGCTGTTGTTAAAATGCACATTTTGCGGTTAAAATATCTCGCATTTAGGCGCGAAAGCTGTTAAGCAAGAAAGCTCCCAGAAGATTAGTTCTGAAATAACCTATTCCATCAGAAAATTGCTGTTTTAAGCCTGAACTGGGTGCCAAGGAAAACACAAAGAAGGCGCGCCAGTGGCACACACAAAACAATGCTCACCTTTCTTCCTCGTCTCCCGACCCCAGAAACCAGGAAATTCGACCTAAGCACTTTAATTGGAAAGTCGCGGTTGTTTACCCAGACAAATCAATCTCTCACGGCGAAAACAAACACTGGGCAGGACTGTTGCTCCGTCAGTGTTCACTTCTGTGGATATCTAAACATTAGAACGGGTTACTGTAGACGAACAATGCACTTATACGTTTTCTATCCAATGTATTTTTTAAGTTCGGTTCGTCCATCTTTGATTTTGATTCTCTAGTGGAACCAGCAACAATCAAAATCATTATTCCAATGATTTATGACTGCATGCTTCATCTAGGCCCGCTCTTATCCGAAGGTGGATGTGGGTATTTAACGTGCGCAACTATCTCATGCGTGCTGTGCTGCACACACGATGTCAGGTTTCGTGAAAGCTTCCAACGAGTTTTCAAAGTGCTGACCCGGAAGAACTGTGACAAAGTCCCTTCACCCTGTCTTGACCAGGAGTGGGGCCTCACATGGCTATCTTCACAGGACCGCCAACACACCTTTAGTCGAATTCGTGTTTTGTTTTTTGTTCTGGTATCAGGTAGGTAGGTAGTGTTGCTTAATGTCCTCGGATGTCGGTTGACATATTAGGGACAAGCTGAGACCAATGCCGAAGCATGGTTCAATATAGCTTTACGTCCACGGAAACCAGAAGCTCGTTAGGACGGACAGCTCAGGACGGCCACCTCGACTCTCACACAGCTCCTGAACTATGACTCTCTGGTATCATTATGTTCGCACCTATTAGTACTACGTACGATCCGAATCGACCTCAACTGATGTAATGAGATGCCGTAACTTTGAGAAGTGCTGTGTTGCCTCATGTTAGCATACCACTTTAAGTATTACATAATACGCTCGTTCCTACTTGAATGTTCGCGGTCCTACCTGGTAAAGTTATTGCTAAAGTCAGTGTTTCGTAGCAACAACTTTACAAAATGTCGCCGTCACCAAAAACCAAAATCATGCAACTATGTGGGGTTTTGTGTGTGTTGTATTTGCTTTTTTTTTCGTTGTTGTTTTTCCTCCTTCAAATCATCGCCTCCATTTCAAAGACTGGTTTGGTTTTTGTTGTTGTTGTTGTTATTGGGTTGTTGTTTTTTCTTTTTCTTTTTTTTTCTTTTTTTCTTTCTTGAATACATTCTTGTTTCAACCAACGGTTTGTCTTCTGTTTCCTATCCGTTTCATCCTGATACAATCTGACCCTGTCCGACTGACAGGTCGTTCAAATCCAGAAACCGATTCCATGTTCGTTGATGCCTGCGGTTACTCGTAACAAACACCACCTCGTCGGAACTCAAGGCATTCGACAGCAACACTGTGCGGCTTATGGGACGTTAAAATAAAAAAAATTAAATAAGTAAAAAACTAACACCTTATCCACTGTTGCCTGCGTTTATTTCGTAACGCATCCTACTTCGTATGAACTCGAAGCATCATTCGGCATAATATTGTGCGGTTTACGGGACGTTAAAATAAAATGTATAAAAAATAATTAAAAAACACACACACACTAACTCCTTATCCACTGTTACCTGCGTTTATTTCGTAATGAATCCCACCCCGTCGGCACTAAAGCCATTCGACAGGAACAGAACCAACACCGTGCGGTAGACGGAACATTAAAATAATCTTTATTAAAAACTAACTCCCTACATATATCGACTGTCGCCTGTATGCAGGTTTCGCTTTTTTTTCGCAATGCGCCCCCGCACCGTCGGAAGCAGACAAGGCATTCTGTACACGACGGTCTACGGTGTCCCCGCAATGTTTAAATCCTCGTTCAATCTTCACTCGGAAGCTAGCCCCGAATGCTAGCCCTGAATGCTAGCCCCGAATGCCCCCACCGTGACACCGCTCAGATTGCCTACCTCGGGGAATCATTTGTGGGGATAGAGTTTCCACCGCTGAGGAGAGCGGAGGAGGAGGGGTGGAAGGAGCAAGGAAAGGAAGGGAAGGGATGGGCGGGCAGAGGACAGGGCGGGGTGGGGGGGGGAGAGAGAGAGAGAGGAGGTGGGGGGGTGGAAGAGATACGAAACGAGGACAGAGACAAATTGGTGTAGCCGCAGCAAGGAGGGGTCATCAATTGTCACGATGGAGCAGACAGCTGAGAAGGGTCGAGCTCTGTAGCGACGTGGTCGTGTCCGGTCTGAGGTCATCGGAGCAGCGGCAGTGCCGTTTAACTGGTCAAAAGGTCAACACACTGTCACCCAGGCTGAAAGCTTCTGCCTGACGTCAACGCTGACCGCTGGAAGTGCTGCTGATGGTGAAGTGAATGATACTCACGTATTTTTAAAGCTAGCTGTGGTGAAGGTACCTTGTCGCATTTAACGCTGAGGTCGAGGGATACTTTATACACAGCGGAAGTGGTTATATTTTTCCTTCGCGTCTTCAGAGTGTAGTGTTTCGAATGGATTTCGCCATTTACGATTGTGTCTTCAAACTGTCACTTTCCAAGAGAAGGAATGGAGCGCATATATGGGATTTTCATTTTCATTTTATGTACATGTACTGTCTTCAGCCAAACCAAATTCAACAAACCGAAGAGCGTTTTTAACACGTCAGTTTGATCTTCCGTCAAGCCTTGCACACTATTTTTAGGATACGACTTCCGGCTCTCTTTTGGGGAGGTGGCTACTCCAAGACCTTGAACAGCCAACGGACAACTGGGCTTCCTCCTTGAACAGCCAGAAAATAACTGGGTTTTCTAGTTGAGTATCCTGAAGACAACCTGTTTCCTGCTTGAACAGCCAGAAGACAACCTGGTTTCCTTCTTGAACAGATAGGGTAAACAAATAGGGTTTCGGGGTTTCCTACCCGGACAGCCAAAAGGAAGACTTTCCAACCTAACCAGTCGAGGTAATGAAGACTCGGTTTCCTACCCGAACAGCCAAAAGACAGACTTTCTCACCTAACCAGTCGGGTATGGTAATGAAGACTCAAGTTTCCGACCCGAACAGCCAAAAGACAGACTTTGAAGCCTAACCTGTCGGGTAATGAAGACTCGGTTTCCGACCCGGACACCCAGAAGAAGGCCATGCAAGCCGTACGCGGATGACGACCCTGGCGACCTACGTCCCATTCCGACCCGTAAACCATCCTAATCTCCCGGACACCAACCCGGCAATTCCGTCGCCGGAATTCCGTCGGCGCTAAACTACAGAGCGAGGTGACCATTATTCATAGAGCGGTGGTCAGAAAGTGTTACACTGCAGCGCACGGGGACAGCCCGGTAATTATTCATGAGGGGATGAGATGGCCCTGCTGCCCGCCACGCCAGCACTGGTCAACATGCGCGCGGGATTAAACCGATGGTCACACCGAGGATGGCCAGGATTAAGCCATGGTCACACCGAGGATGGCCAGGATTAAACCGATGGTCACAAGGAGGATGGCCAGGATTAAGCCATGGTCATACCGAGGATGGCCAGGATTAAAATGATGGTCACAAGGATGGCCAGGATTAAGCTATGATCACAAAGAGGATGGCCAGGATTAAGCCATGGTCACACCGAGGATGGTCTAGATTGAGCCATGGTAACAACGAGGATGGTCAGGATTAATCCATGACTTGTCACACCGAGGATGGTCACGATTAAGCCATGGTCGCACCGAGGATGGTCAAGATTAAGCCACGGTCACACCGAGGATGGCCAGGATTAAGCCATGGTCACACCGAGGATGGCCAGGATTAAGCCATGGTCACACCGAGGATGGCCAGGATTAAGCCACGGTCACACCGAGGATGGCCAGGATTAAGCCACGGTCACACCGAGGATGGCCAGGATTAAGCCACGGTCACACCGAGGATGGCCAGGATTAAGCCACGGTCACACCGAGGATGGCCAGGATTAAGCCACGGTCACACCGAGGATGGACAGGATTAAGCCACGGTCACACCGAGGATGGACAGGATTAAGCCACGGTCACACCGAGGATGGCCAGGATTAAGCCACGGTCACACCGAGGATGGCCAGGATTAAGCCACGGTCACACCGAGGATGGCCAGGATTAAGCCACGGTCACACCGAGGATGGCCAGGATTAAGCCACGGTCACACCGAGGATGGCCAGGATTAAGCCACGGTCACACCGAGGATGGCCAGGATTAAGCCACGGTCACACCGAGGATGGCCAGGATTAAGCCACGGTCGCACCGAGGATGGCCAGGATTAAGCCATGGTCACAAAGAGGATGGCCGGGATTAAGCCATGGTCGCACCGAGGATGGCCAGGATTAAGCCATGGTCACAAGGAGACTGGCCAGGATTAAGCCATGGTCGCACCGATGATGGCCAGGATTAAGCCATGGTCGCACCGAGGATGGTCAGGATTAATCCATGGTCGCACCGAGGATGGTCAGGATTACGCCATGGTCGCACCGAAGAAAGCTTGTCTTGTGCGACGGCCACACGGGAGAAAGCTCGAGTTACGGTATGGTCACAGAGAAGAATACAGTTACGTATGTTCAGACTGGAAACTGCTCTTAAGTTACGCGATGGTCAGTAAAGTAAACATGGTGCTTAACGTCCACAGAAACCATGAGGCTTATTAGGGACGGGGAGAGGGGGGGGGGGGGAGGGGGGTATGGCGGTTGGGGAAGAGGGAGATTATATACCTATCGCTACACTGTCTGCACCAGAATGATTCCTGCATTAAGATGGGCAGGGATGAGAGCCATTTTAATGTTTCAGTAGGAAGTAATGGACAAAGTCACAGGACAGTGTCCGCAGACCACAACCTTTTTGAAGAGAAAGGAGAGCCGAAGCGGTATCGAACCGAGGTCCTTCCGTTTACCAGCCTAAAGCCCGTTCTTAATTGGGCGAATGTTTCTTCGCGAACCTAGTTGGAAGTATTCGGCGAAGCTAGTTGGTTCTTAATTGCGCCAACTTTTCTTCGCGAACCTAGTTGGAAGTATTCGTCGAAGCTATATTCGGGGTCCAAAAAGCTTCGCTCAACATGTTCTGGGAACATTCGCCCTATTCGACGATCATTGCCTCTGATTGGCTGAGAGCAGAGCTCTCCTGTGGATGAAGAAAAATAAAAATAAAAATGGATGACGGTGTCGCTAGGTTCTCCACTCGCTTCGGAGGGAATTTGTTTATTTGTTGACTTGTGGGAGGCGCATCCTTGTCTCGGAGACCCAGAATGAGATAGTAGTTAGTTGAATTACCCTGTGAGGATGATGAAAGTATATGACTTGACATGACTTGACTTTAGCCTACATTTTCGATCATGCTGTCTGCTGCGCGTCTGCCGCAAGTTCGGGCCGAAGCTTGCATCTCATTACGAGCCAGCTGAGAACGAAGTAAAGTTTGGACTGTCCGAACCATGTTCGGCGAACTAAAAGTTCAATTAAGAAACGAATCATAGTTCGTCGAACTGTCCGAAGTATGTTCGGCGAACAAACATTCGCCCAGTTAAGAACGGGCTTAACGCCTTACCGCTAGGCCAAACCGGCTCACTCGATGGTCAGATAAAAGACTACTCTTAAGTTACGCGATGGTCAGACCACAAGACTGCTCTTAAATTGTGCGATGGTCAGACCGGAGACTGCTCCTAAGTTATATGATGGTCAGACCGGAGACTGTTCTTAAGTTATGCGATGGTCAGACCAAAGACTGCTCTTAAGTTATGCGATGGTCAGACCAAACACTGCTCTTAAGTTATGCGATGGTCACAACGAGAATATAAATTTAAAGCTCTGCGATGGTCGCACCGAAGAACAGAGTTATGCAATGGCCACATCTAAGACTAGTCTTAAGTTATGCGACGGTCGCAACAGGAAGGCTAAAGATCTGACTCGGATATCATATTTAAAAATATCATGTATGTGGGTTTGTTTGTTGTTGTTTTCTGTGTTTTTTGTTTTGTTTTGTTTTTGTGTTTTTTATCTGTTGACGCAGGTTTTTAACATCAAAGGACAATGTTCGATCCTAATAGAAAACATTAGTTCTGTGTCGCCGAGTGTGATTAAATTGAGGGAGGGGAGGATAAATATTACGCCACTGGGCAACATGTTGCTGGTTCGTTGTTGTTGTGTGTTGTTATCGTAGTTGTTTGTTTGTTTTGTTTTGTTTTGGGGCTTGTTGCTTTTGTGTGTTGGTTTAAACAAAAAATTATTCGAGACAAACTAAAGATACAGTGAATTATTGTGAGCTCATCAACAAGCTTTTAGAGCTTATGGGCGATGAGCTCATCCAGTTGGAAAAAGAGACACTGTGTGTTGAGGAACAGTGTACCCACCTTAGCGGATACCATTCACACAAAAATCGCTCGCATGCCAAATGAGATTTGAACAGACAACTCGTGTCCCTGTTCTTGCCTCCCTTGTCACATACGTAACGTCAAGCACGCGCTATCGACTCCTTTGGCTTACAAGTTGGTTTCTTACCAGACTCTACAAACAGAGAATCGAGACGTAGACCACTGACCTATGAACTGGTTCCAGACGAACAGAGAATCAAGACGTAGACCACTGACCTATGAACTGGTTCCAGACGAACAGAGAATCAAGACATAGACCACTGACCTATGAACTGGTTCCAGACAGAGAATCGAGACGTAGACCACTGACCTATGAACTGGTTCCAGACAAACAGAGAATCGAGACGTAGACCACTGACCTATGACTGGTTCGACAAACAGAGATCGAGACGTAGACACTGACCTATGAATGTTGTTCAGAAACAGAGAACGGCGTAGACCCTGACTATGTGGTTCCGTTTAAACAAAAAATTATTCGGAGACAAACAGAAAGATACGTGAACTGATTGTGGTTCCAAAAAAGCAGAGCTATCGAGCGTAGCCATCCAGTTTGGAAAAAGAGCCCACTGTTGGGGTTAAAAAAGGAAAAAGTGACCCACCTTAAGCGGATACCATTAAACACAGAGAATCGCTCGCCATGCCAAAAATGAATTTAAAAAACAGAGAACGACGTGTCCCTGTTCTGGTTCCCTGTAAAACATAGTAAACGTAAGCACGCCTATAAACTGGTTCGTCTTACAAGAATGGACGTGCCATACCAAAACTGTTTAACAAACAGAGAATCGAGACGTAGACCACTGACCTATGAACTGGTTCCAGACGAACAGAGAATCGAGACGTAGACCACTGACCTATGAACTGGTTCCAGACAAACAGAGAATCGAGACGTAGACCACTGACCTATGAACGGGTTTGACCTAATGAACTGGTTTCCAGACAAACAGAGAACCCGAGACGTAGACCACTGACCTATGAACTGGTTCCAGACAAACAGAGAACCCGAGACGTAGACCACTGACCTATGAACTGGTTCCAGACAAACAGAGAATCAAGACGTAGACCACTGACCTATGAACTGGTTCCAGACAAACAGAGAACCCGAGACGTAGACCACTGACCTATGAACTGGTTCCAGACAAACAGAGAATCGAGACGTAGACCACTGACCTATGAACTGGTTCCAGACAAACAGAGAATCGAGACGTAGACCACTGACCTATGAACTGGTTCCAGACAAACAGAGAATCGAGACGTAGACCACTGACCTATGAACTGGTTCCAGACAAACAGAGAATCGAGACGTAGACCACTGACCTATGAACTGGTTCCAGACAAACAGAGAATCGAGACGTAGACCACTGACCTATGAACTGGTTCCAGACAAACAGAGAATCGAGACGTAGACCACTGACCTATGAACTGGTTCCAGACAAACAGAGAATCGAGACGTAGACCACTGACCTATGAACTGGTTCCAGACGGGGTTCAGCTCCGCGTGGTGCGCCAGGCAGCCTTTCATCGTGTTGAGGCAGAAGTTGTTGCACGGCTTGGTGTTGGTCAGTCCCCGACATCTCGGGCAATGCGTCATCTTCACCAGCCCCCGCACACACGCTTCCGTTGGGGGGATCTACGACAGATACAGAAAAACGTCATATTCACAGCCCTCGTTAACATGCTTCTGTTGAGGGGGGGATCTACAACAAATGCCAACGTCATACTCACAAGCCATCGTAAACATGCTTCTGTTGAGGGGGGAGGGGATCTACAACAAATGCCAACGTCATACTCACAAACCCTCGTAAAAATGCTTCTGTTGTGGGGGGATCTACGCCCTCGTAAACATGCTTCTGTTGAGGGGAATCTACAAAAAATGCCGACGTCAACTTCATCAGCCCCCGCACACACGCCTCCGTTGGGGGGTGTCCCCCCCCCTCCCCCCCCCCCCTCCCCACACACACACACAACGTCATCTTCATCAGCCCTCGTAAACATACTTTCATGGGGGAGGGGGGTGGCTGGGAGGGGGATCTACAACAATCGTCACAAACAACTTCATCTTCACACGCCCTCGTACACTCGATTTCGTTGTGGGGATCTACAACAGTCATCAATTCAATAACGTCATCTTCACACGCCTTCGTACACCCGATTTCGTTGAGGGGATCTACAACAGTCATCAATTCAATAACGTCATCTTCACACGCCAATGTATCCAGACGTTGTATCTCAACATCCCTCGCATTTCACACGCTGTCTGGCGGGGGGGGTCGGGGGGGAGGGGGGGGGATGAAGGCGGTGGCAGGGGGGTTGGCGGGGGGGGAGAGAGAGAGAGGAAGGGTGCCGGCTACAACACGTCAGAACAGCGTTATCTTCATCATCCCTCGCAGTTGTACACACGCTTCTCGCACTTTCGTTGGAGGGATCTTCCAGTTATCACAAAGAGAGAGGGGGGGGGGGGGGGGGGGGGGGGGGAGAGGCCCTGAGCACAGATCGATCCTATATAATATAAATGCTTCCGGACCCCCACACACACCACTCACTCCTCTCTCTCTCTCTCTCTCTCTCTCTCTCTCTCTCTCTCTCTCTCTCTCTCTCCTCTCTCCCTAATGATTTTTTTCTTAAAAGTTTTCAACCACCAGAGACCAGTGAGACATTTAGTGAGTCCACTGTATTCTGTACCTCATTTAATACCATTATTATACCCCCCCCCCCCCCCCCCTTCCCCCCACCTCCCCATATACACCCTCTACACAAACAAAAGTCTAATTAATCATTTTCGTAAAATAAATTTAAAAAATAGAATAAAAAGGACGCTCCATCAGGGGACTGGACGGGGCAGATAGACAGACAGACAGACAGGCAGGCAGGCAGACAGACAGCCCTACGCTTCTTGACAGAAGCTGTGCGCATGCCTGGACTTGGAGAACCTCCAAAAGGACAGTCCAATTCATTCACCTCAGCCACTGAACTGCAAACGCGACCGGCGGTTGGCCGAAGGAAGATATCTCTCTCTCTCTCTCTCTCTCTCTCTCTCTCTCTCTCTCTCTCTCTCTCTCTCACCTCTCTCCCCTCTCTCTCTCCACCCAGCCCCCCTCTCTCTCTCTCTCTCTCTCTCTCCTCTCTCCTCTCTCGCTCTCTCTTCTCTCCACCAGCCCTCTCTCTCTCCCTCTCTCTCTCTCTCTCTCTCTTCTCTCTCCCCCCCCCTCCTCTCCCCTTTCCTCCTTCTCTCCTCCGCCCCCTCTCTCTCTCTCTCTCTCTCTCTCTCTCTCTCTCTCTCTCCCGCCCTCTCCTCCTCTCTCTCTCTTTTCTCTCTCTCTCTCCTCTCTCTCTCTCTTTTCGCTCTCTCTCTCTCTCTCTCTCCAACCCGTCTCTCTCCTCTCCCTCTTTTTTTCTCTCTCTCTCTCTCTCTCTCTCTCCACCCGCCTTCCTCTCTCTGCTCGTCTCTCTCTCTCTCCTCTCTCTGCGCTACCCTCCTCTTACCAAACCAGACGCTTCATGGCTGGGTGCCCGATCTGTCTGGCTGAGGATCCTGATTGAAAAACAACAGAGCGTTGCTGGATCGCGACAGGTAACTACCTGCTGCCAGCCTCCGCCCCGCCCACGTGTGTCACGTGCTTAATGGACAAAAGCACTGAGGCGGGGGTAAAGGGGTGACAGGGTTTGACCGTACGGAAATTATAGTAAAAGGAGAAGGAGAGGTAGGGGGCGAGGGGTGGGGGATTCTGTTGTGTTGTTGTTTTTGTTGTTGGTGGTCGTAGAGTCTCTGTGAGTGAATTTGTGTACTCACGTTCTGTGTGTTTTGCTTTTGTGCCCCTCATCCCCAGTTGTTGTTGTTTTTGTTGGTTGGTTAGCTGGTTGGCTGGTTGGTTGTTGTTTTGGCTGGTTTGTTTGTTGTTTGTTTATTTGGTTGGTTGGTGTGTTTTGGGGTTGTTGTTGTTTTTTGTTTTTGTTGTTTTTTGTTTGTTTGTTTTTGGGTGGGGTTGGGTGTGTGGTAAGTGCTCCCCACCCCCCATGTGATTTCAACTTGGTTTTTGTCTATTACTCCCCCCCCCCCCCCCCCCCCCCCTCCACCCCCCGCACCCCCAGCCCTCCTGCCAAAGCTCTCTCCTTCCCTTCTTTTCACTACCCCCTCCCTCTCCCTCTCTTTCTCCTTCACTCTCTAAGTTTAACCCCCCCCCCCCCCAACCCCCCTACTTACCCCCATCTCTCTTTCCATTTCACCAAGCGCACTAAACCTTCAGTCATCAACTTACGCGACAGACCCTCGGAGCAGGAACTTGTTGTTCCACGCAAACGTCTAGGAAATGATACGGAAGTTAGCGACGCTTTCCCTGATGGCGCAGTGGACAGAGATGAATTGTTAGTGAGCGTGTTGTGGGTGTGGGGGGTCAGCGAGGACGAACTGCTTTCCGTTAGCATCACTACAACACTCTCGGTCTGCGACACCCACTCCATACAGCAGAGGCCGGCGTCGCTTTGCCGTCTGTTTGTTTCGTTGTCATCGCACCGTCTTCAACGGTTCGGCCCTCTGTCGCGTGAAAAAGGCGTTTCGCCGAAAATTCGCAGCTTACTTTGTACCGCCCAATTAAATAAAAAAAATTTTTTTCTAACTGTTTCTGCGTTCTGATCTATGATAACGATAAAACAAACATTAAAAGACCAAAAAGTATTTTTTAAATACTTTTTATTGGAAAAAAATAACTACCGCTACTACAACTAACAACTACTGCTGCTGCTGCTGCTGCTACTACTACTGCTACTACCATACGTTTAATTTGATTTTTTATTTATTTACATATTGCACTGATGTATATTTCAAAGCAAATTTGCTTAAATTACGGGACACTAAAGTATTATCTTGTAATAATAATAATCATCATACAGAAAAACAGTAATCAGTCGGTGTCTCCTGCATATTCTCCTTAGCGATCTGACAAAAGGGGAAGCGGGCAGGTGAAAGAAAGTAGGGAGGTGTGTGTGGGGTGGTGATGGAGGAAACGGCAAGTGAACACCTGAGAGCAGCGAGCTTGTGGCTGCTGGCAAAGGTGTGCGGTTGGCGGTGAGGGTTGCTCGTGCAGTCTTTGTGGCAGGTAGCGCGAGACACCTGCAAGTCTTGGCAGCGAGTGTACACTCTCCAGTTCTTCAACTGTACACCTGTAGTTAGTTTGCCTGGCTCTATTATCTCCTCTCCTCCTACCCTCGTCCCTGTTCCCCCCCCCCCCCCCCCCCACCCCACACAACCCACCCTCTCTCTCTCTCTCTCTCTCTCCCCTCCTCCTCCTCCTCCTCCTCCTCCTCCTCCTCCTCCTCCTCCTCTCTCTCCTCCTCCTCTCTCTCCTCTCTCTCTCTCCTCTCTCCTCTCTCTCTCTCTCTCTCTCTCTCTCTCACACACACACACACACACACACACACACACACACACACACACACACACACACACACAAAGAGAGAGAGAGAGAGAGAAGACTGAACTGCACAGCCGGAAACGTACTGTGAATAAAATCACACAAACAGAAAAACAAATCCACGGCCACTATAAGACTAGTTAACTATGCTGCGCCACAGACAGTGTAGAACCAGAGCGGAGATTCTACAAGTAAATAGATTCTACATACACGTACATAAACACAGTCTCTAGCTGTGTTCTGCCGTGCCTTCGCCGACTGAACGAACGAGCGTATTCCGGTTCAGTCTGCTCCTCTTCGATTCTTATCTACCCCTGGTACCCAAAGCGGGTAATTTGGTTCAGACGGTATGCCGTGCTGTACTGCCGGCAGCTAATGATATGTCATTCTAAAATGCCTCCTCAGCCTCCCTCTCGCACGTCAGGGTACGGAGAGAGTGTGTGTGTGGGGGGGGGGGGGGGGGGGGGTAGGAACAAAATGAAGAGAAATGAACAGGCTCGCTGGATATGTTTCTACTCTGGTTACGTTTCTGGTCCGGATATGTTTCTGTTTCTGGTTACGTTTCTGGTCCGGATACGTTTCTATTCTAGTAACGTTTCTGGTCCTGATACGTTTCCATTTTGGTTACGTTTCTAGTCTGGGTGTGAGTCTGATCGGTTATGTTTCTAGCCCGGATACGTTTATGATCTGGTTAGATGTCTGGTCCGGATACGTTTCTAGTCTGGAAACATTTCTTGTCTGGTTGTGTTTCTAGCCCCGTTACGTTTATGGTCTGGTTAGGTTTCTGGTCCGGATACGTTTCTAGTCTGGATACATTTCTAGTCTGGTTACGTTTCTAGTCCAGACACATTTGCTTTCTGGCCTGGTTACGTTTCTAGTTCGGATACATTTCTGGCCTGGTTAGGTTTCTGGTCCAAATACGTTTCTAGTCTGGGTACATTTCTGGTCTTGTTACGCTTCTAGTTTGAATATTTTTTTTATATTGATGATTAGGCCCCACATATACCC
Organism: Alviniconcha marisindica; assembly: GCA_018857735.1. NCBI lineage: Eukaryota > Metazoa > Mollusca > Gastropoda > Provannidae > Alviniconcha > Alviniconcha marisindica. Next base: position 396,343 of record JABMCL010001991.1, on the reverse strand, counting down.
CCCCCCCCCCCCCCCCCCCCCCCAACAAGTATACCGCACAAAACTCCAACACAGCTCTACCCCCATACTCTCACTATGACCCAACTCCAATCACCACCGCTCACATATAGTGATATACCCCAACATTCAAAATCGCCTCATACCCCCCCCCCCCCCCCCCCCCCCCCAAAAAAAAACCCGCCCCGCGTGTCGACCCACAAGCACAGTACTGCAAAACACTCCAACACAGCACTACCCCAAACATTCAACTCCGCACCATACCTCCGACCACCACCCCAAACTATACCTGCCCCACAGGTCGACCCACAAGTATACCGCACAAACACTTCAACACAGCTCTACCCCAATACCCTCACTATGACCTAACTGCTACTTCCACCCCTCACCCTACCCACCCACCCAACATTCAACTCTGCACCATACTACCGCCCCCCAACCCCCACCCCATCCCACCCCCGGGACATACCCCCCACCCCAACCCTTGAAACAAAGCGGTTGTTGGCGATACTGTGGAAACGGCAGGTTACACCACACGAAGGCTAGAGTAAATTTCTGTTCAAAGGAACTTTTCTTCAGAACGGTTCCAGGATGAAAGAAACCCAAAAAGCAAACAACAACAACAACAAAATTGCTACCCCCTTAAAAAACAAAAAATCAAAGAATGAAACGCAGTAAGGTAGGTATCACTATCACTATCACTATCAGTGCGAAGCAGTAAACCATAAAGACTTTGAGCGTGTGTGTAAGAGAGAGAGAGAGAGAGAGACAGAGACAGGGACAGACAGACAGACAGACAGACAACAGACAGAGACAGAGACAGACAGACAGACAGATTCTTGAAACGCTCTCGGTGAGAACATTTAAAAAAAAAAAAGGGGGGGGGGGGGGCGGAGGGGGAAAAAGAGGTGGATATGGTTTTGTCCTGGCACTGACCCGCAGTGCCGGGGGAAGGGCTGGTGCCTTTTTCTTCTTTTTTCCCTCTCTCTCTCTCTCTCTTCTTTTTAGCGTCTGCGTGCTGACATTTCCTCAACAGGTGGGCGCAGAGCCACGTCATCGGTCTGCTGCTACCCAGCTCGGTACTAACTCCAGGACCGGCGGGGAGATGCAGCCATCCCACCCCACCCTGCTTCCATCATCTGCCTGATTTTCCTACCACTAAGTACTGCTATAATCGCTTTGTCGAGTGTTCACGTCTTGAAATCATTAGTACTATCCCCCCCCCCCCCCCCCCCGCACGCACCACACACACCACAACTAGTATTCGTGTTATTTATGATTTTACACGAACACGAAGGAGGCACTCACAGACACACACACACACACACACACACACACACACACACACACACAACACACACACACACACACACACACACGCACGCACACACACACCTTTGTTTCCCGATCTCCTAACAGATCTCTCTACCAAGTCTTCCAGTCACTGCTATTGGTACTGCAACTTCTTTAAGTTTTCACCTGTTTCGTCAACCACCTGGTTGTGCCTTCTTCTTCTGTCTACCTTTCATTAGTTCCACTTTCATTAGTAAGTAAGTACCCCGCACACCTGTTTTCATTCTCCTAGTTGATCTACCTACCAAGCACCGCTGTTGCTACTTCTACTAGTTCCATTATTACTACCCCAGCCCCCCCCCCCCCCCCCCCCCCCCTCCCAAATTAAGGTCCCCTCTGAACCTACAGCTGTCAATAAGGTTCTTTCCCTTCAGCCAGGAATGGTTCAGCATATTTTGCATGTTTCGCCTGCTGCCAGGACTGGAATTCTGATTTCCCAACAATCTGGACTTTCTCGGTCAATTCTGTTTCTTTCTTCTTCTTCTTCGTTCTCTCTCCTACACCCAATTTCCCTCCAAATGTGAAATGCCCAAAACAGCAATAAAGATTTTGACTTGTGCTTCGATTAATCGCTTTCGGAGAGTTCAGGATGTAGACTACTCTGTGCATTAAAGAAAATGCATTTGCGCTTTGATGAAGTGGAACTTTTTTCTTTCTTTTTTTAAGCTAGGGCATTCTGGACTGCTTAGAGTTAGACTTTCGTTCGTTCGTTCGTTCGTTCGTTTCTTGTTTTTTTGTTTATTTCTCTCTCTCTCTCTCTCTCTCTCTCTCTCTCTCTCTCTCTCTCTCTCTCTCTCTCTCTCTCGTTTGTTTGTTTGTGTGTTTGTTTGTTTGTTTTCGTGTGTGTGTGTGTGTGTGTGTGTGTGTGTGTGTGTGTGTGTGTGTGTGTGTGTGTGTGTGTGTGATGAGTGAGTGAGTGAGTGAGTGAGTGAGTGAGTGAGTGAGTGGGGGTGAGTGAGTGAGTGAGTGAGTGAGTGTGTGTGTGTGTGTGTGTGTGTGTGTGTGTGTGTGTGTGTGTGGTGTGTGTGTGTGTGTGTGTGTGTGTGTGTGTGTGTGTGATTGTTGTTGTTGTTGTTGTTTTCAGTGGTACTTCATACTTTCATGCAGCACTTTGTTCTAATAAAACCATGTAATTAAGTCAGTCACTGCTTCGGGATTTGTTGCTGTTGTTGTTGTTTTTTGGGGGGAGGGGCGGCCCATCAGCTAAAAATCTGTGAAATACACCGGGTGCCCATTCAGAATCTATTTTTGCTGCTGCTGCTGCTGCTGCTGCTGCTTCCACCTGACCTGTTCCGACCGGCTCCTCCTTTCTCATTCTGTCCTGTTTTCACTACTAATTCCACTAATGCTGATTATTACCAGTGCCTGTTCTACTACTTCTTCAGGGCAGCTTTCACCTGCTCCGACCTCCTGCTGGTTCCTTCACCTGCTGTCTACCTTTTACATACCTCACGAGCCCCCCATGATCCCAGAGCTACCCGAGATAGACTAGACAGATCTACGATTCTTGACGCTCCTTTACCAAAGGCTGTGGCGAGGGGCACAGCATGGACGGCGGGACATGGCCGGTAGTGATGCCGCTGTGTGAAATACGAACGGGGCTGTGAAAGGCATGGGCTGCGAGCCAGACACTGGTGATTTGACCAATGCCGCAGGGTGTGTGCGTGTGTGTGTGTTTGTGTGTGTGTGTGTGTGTGTGTGTGTGTGTGTGTGTGTGTGTGTGTGTGTGTGTGTGTGTGTGTGTGTGTGTGTGTGTGTGTGTGTGTGTGTGTTGTGTGTGTGTGTGTGTGTGTGTGTGTGTGTGTGTGTGTGTGTGTGTGTGCGTTTGTTTGTTTGTGTGTGTGTGTGCGTGCGTGCGTGCGTGCGTGCGTGCGTGCGTGCGTGCGTGCGTGCGTGCGATGTGAGCCGGTGGGGGTGCGGGGGGGGTGTCTGTCTGTCTGTCTGTCTGTCTGTCTGTCTGTCTGTCTCTCTCTCTCTCTCTCTCTCTCTCTCTCTCTCTCTCTCTCTCTCTCTCTCTCTCTCTCTCTCTCTCTCTCTCACGCACGCGTTTTGACCGTCTAAAGGAAAGACTGTGTCGTCCATGCTGAATTAACGAAAACCGAACCGAAGACTCAAACTGGCCTGAAATCGAGGTAGGAAATTGTGCGAATATTCATCTGCATGCTTCATTCGGTTGTTCAGTTAATAATTATTTATTTAAAAGAAGTACGCTTCTGCTTCGAATCAGTGTTCTTCCCGGCGCAGCCATGCTGGGATGCTCTCTGCCAATAAAGAACAAAGAAGGCTGAATTGTGACGCATTTTAGACTTTCGCCACAACTTGTTTGTGACGTCACTGTTACAGACTGCTTGCCACATTATTTAAGCACGATTGTGTTTTCGTGACTTCCAAACGTGGCTTTTTTATTTCAGGACAGGACGAGTAATCGGGCGAAAAACTGCTTTTCTTCTTCTTCTTCTTCTTCTTCTTCTTCTTCTTCTTCTTCTTCTTCTCTCTCTCTCTCTCTCTCTCTCTCTCTCTCTCTCTCTCTCTCTCATTTTTTTTATAAATATTATTTATTTATTCCATTTCTATCGATGAGGCCCGTGACAGTTCTTTGGTTCCATTCCACGTTAACAGCGTCTCGTGTCAATATTATTATTACGTCACCCGAATTTTGGTGACAACATTTAACATTAGAAATTTCATTACTGTTCATATAATTACTTGTCAAAACTTCAACATTGTCCACAGAGTTTGTTTTGAAATCATTTTATCGCGATCGTGTACACAGAGGGTTTATACACAGAGGGTTTATTAATATACTTCATCGGATAAAATATTGCCGAAAGTACAACTTGAAGTTTGACCTTTCCGACGCCCCTGTTACAAGTAAGTCAAGGTCAACAACATTAGTTTCAAAATTAAGCAGTTCGGTTCAGCTCAGTTCAAGATGATATCTATGCGCTCGGAAAAGCCCATATGCGCTCCATACCGTCTCTCAGAAGCTTCCCCAACACTGCCTTTGAAACAGTTAAGTAGGCAAAACTAAACAGTCACTAAACTATGCTAAATAATCACGGGGCATTTTGAGCGAAGTCAGAGGCAGTTCAGCAGCCAAGCACAAACGGGTGAAACTGGTTGACTGACTGACTAACTGTGATTCGTAACGCCCAGTCAACCACAAAGGTCATATCTGGGCGGGGGAATAAACCATCAAATGACATTTAAAAATCTCACTCACTGCGGTCCCAGCTCGCGACACACGCTATTCTGCACCCGAAAACAGACAACTAACTGATTCTGAACGCACGCCCAGTCAGCCATAGCAAATTAAACCTGGGCGAAAACCAGTGAAGAGAATCGAGGGGAAATGACCCTGAATCAACAACCCACAAGGCAGATACCTCCTGGCAGTCTTTCAACCATGCAAAGCTACAGTCCACCGACTCAAAAAACAACAACAACAACAAACAGGGGGGACTAATTACACATGCACAGCTCTAGACTATGAGCAGTTGAAGAGAAAACTTTCATGCCTACAAATCCGAGGCCTCGCTGCAGTGAAGGTGAAAGTAAATTGGAACAAACGGCGGCAACGGCAACGGCAACGACAACGGCAGCAGCAGCAGCAGCAGCAGCCGTGTGATAGCTGGTAGTGGTGGTGACGGAGGCGGCTTATCAGCAAGAAGGGAGGGAGAGGTGGGGGGGGGGGCACAAATTGTGGAACAAACGAGAGCAGGTTGTGGTGGATAGAGAACACCCGTCGGCTTCACTGCTGTGATGTGCATTGCAATCATGCAGCCCGCCTTTGTACACGTAACGGTTGCGTACACGTAACAGTTGCCGGTTTTCTTCACGAGCTCGACAGGGGCTGGCGATGCTGCAGATAGTACTGGCAGCAGCGATAAGCTGCGGTAATCACGGTTTGGTAGGCTCTTGCTGCTCCCATCGCACAGTGCTTGAGTAGAACTCCCCCAAAAGCTCATAACGCTCATGCACAGGAGCTGGGTGTTTTTTGTTGTTGTTGTTGTTGTTGTTGTTGTTTTGCTTGTGTGTGTGTGTGTGTGTGTGTGTGTGTGTGTGTGTGTGTGTGTGTGTGTTGTTTGTTTGTTTTTGTTTTTTTTTGTCTTCTCTCTCTCTCTCTCTCTCTCTCTCTCTCTCTCTCTCTCTCTCTCTCTCTCCTTCTCCTTCTTCTTCTTCTTCTTCCTCTTCTCTGGAGGGAGGTTAACTGAACCGAGACTACCTCCCTTTACGGCATTACGTGTATCACGTGCCTTCACAACTGTGCTAAAAGGTCACCTCTATAAACACTACAAATGATTTCAGTTCTGTCTTCCTCCTTTTCCGCCCCAACACTCTCCATCCCTCACCATGACATTCCTTGTGTGTGTGTGTGTGGGGTGGGTGTGTGTGTGTGGGGTGTGTGTGTGTGTGTGTGTGTGTGTGTGTGTGTGTGTGTGTGTGTGCGTGCGGGGAAGGAGGGGAGATGTAATACAGATATATCATTCTTGAGGATTCTCTCTCTCTCTCTCTCTCTCTCTCTCTCTCTCTCTCTCTCTCTCTATATATATATATATATATATATATATATATATATATATATATATACTTTGTGTAGACCTTGTAAAACGCGGTGCGTTCACCCTTGTCCGTGAGATACGGCGCTATAGAAACTGACCGCTATTATTCTTATTATTATTATTATCCGCTACCCTCATGGCACTACGGGTGTCACGTGCACTCACCTCCATGATGCCCAGGATGACGTCACGCCCGATGGCCAAGCCCTGGACAAAGGTCCGGGCGGCGATGAAAGCCCGCTTGACCTGTGTGGACAGTTTGATGGGCACGTCGCCGAATGGTTTTAGGTCGTTCATGCGCTCCGTCACACAACTCAGGTAGTCGTCGTCGAAGATGTACTGACTGTTGAGGAGCTCGAACATCTTCTGCAGCAGGCGACTGAAGAAGTTATCCATCACATCCACGAGGTTGCGGTCCTTGCCTTTGTAGTAGGCGCGGAGGTCGTTGAAGAGATCCGAGAATATCTCAGCGTTTTGTTGGTAAAGTAATCCGTAGGTTTTCACAAACATTTCGTGCAAGTCTGTTCTCGCATTGTCCAATAATTCCGTGAAAAATTCTGAAACAGAGGAACAGGGCCAAACGATTAGACTACGGTTAGAGTCTTACGGTGATATCTCTCTCTCTCTCTCTCTCTCTCTCTCTCTCTCTCTCTCTCTCTCTCTCTCTCTCTCTCTCGCACACACACACACACACACACACCACCCCCCCCCCCACACACACACACACACACACACACACACACACACACACACACACACACACAAACACACAGTATCTCAAACACAAAGTCTTGGGGATGGTAAGTTTAGCCATAATATGCCCACTCGCCCAAATCAATACACAAAATCATTAGCTGATGCATTCTGCAGCTTGAAATCCCAACGGAGAAGACTGACGATCCCTAAAATCATCAATCAAGTCTGAACAGACTGACATCAGTTAAACCACACCCGTATCAGCGAAAGTAAAAACAACCCTTCAAGACCCGCTCACCTCTACATAACGTGCGGTTGCATCTCTTATCAGACCTTGAATCATTACCCAAAACAAACAAAAACAGAAGAAGGAGAAGAACAAAAAGAAAAACAAAAGCGATGCTGATCAATACAGAACACAGTGTTGACGGGAAAACGCTCTAAAACAATGATCCATATGACAAAGACTGACAATCAAAGATACTGTTTACAACAGAACGATTCTCTTTGTTGCTGGTGTGTGTGTGTGTGTGTGTGTGTGTGTGTGTGTGTGTGTGTGTGTGTGTGGTGTGGTGTGGTGTGTTTTGTGCGTGCGTGCGTGCGTGCGTGCGTGTACGATGTGTGACGTAAATGGGTGCACGCTGTTTGGCGTACAGAGGACTATGCTGTGTGAGGTTCATGGGTCCTACGCTATGAGACGTTCATGGGTCTACGCTGTGTGCCATTCATTGGTCCTACGCTGTGTGACGCATTGGGATCTACGCTGCGTGAGGTCCATGGGTCCTACGTTGTGTGACGCATAGGGATCTACGCTGTGTGAGGTTCAAGGGGGTCTCCGCTGTGTGACGCACAGGGACCTACGCTGTGTGAGTTTCAAGGGTTCTACGCTGTGAGACGTACAGGAGTTAGTACACAGGCGCTGTGGCTGGATTGCCCAACCGCCGATCCATCAGGAGGCGGGCGGAAGACGGCCATTGTTTCAGCGAGAGTGTATTTACACGCAAGCTCTGGGGTCAAGGAGGGGTTGTGGCATGGACCTATATATAATAGACACAGGTCCAGCTCGCGGCTCGCTACAGTTCCCAGCCCGCCGAGACTAGCATCAGTGGCCACACAATAAACCTGTCACGAACCGTAACTCATACACAAATTACCCCCCACCCCCCTTCCCGTATCACTGCCGATATTAAAAAACATATATATTAAAAAAACAAAAACAAAAAACGGAACATCGGTATTGTACAGGTATGCTTCTCCGCCTCGCAATGCAGAACTTGTCACAACCAATACCACTTTATCAGCAACCGCACAAATAAACCTGTCACAACCGCAACTTATATATATATATAAAAATTGCCCCTCAGCTACCACAACCACAGTCCCCCCACCCCCCCCACCCCCCCCCTCAATCCACTGTGTGCCAGACCGACGATTTATGCACCCAGAAGATCAAAGGCTGTGCACAACCGTCTGGTCTCGGCCCGAACTGCCCAGGTACTCGGACTCCTCTCTCGTCAGGTCGCTGACTTGTTCCGCCATAAATCCCCCTTGTTTTTACTTCAAGTGAAACACGGCGAGCAGCCCCTTTCCGGTATGCAGTAAATTCCACCTTATCATCCGCTGTTCGGCCGTCTCGTCGTTCCACGGGAGACTTTTTAGCTGTGGGCGCTGCTGCTCTCCGACCGCCTTCCGTTTCTAGCTTTGCATACAGCCCTGCTTCCCATCCACCCACTTAATTAAAGTCCCACAACCAGCAACAACAACAACACATCCACACATGCACGCACTCGCGCGCACGCACGCACGCACGCACGCACACACACACACATTTACTGCAACTAGTAGATGTCTAAGTCAAGATTTGCTTTCAAGAGCAAAATTTGCGACGACAAGAATGGGCAGGGCGGGATATTAATGGTAAGACGAATGAGGATTTCCCTCGTTGTTCTACCCCCCCTCTTTTTTTTTTTCTCTCTCTCTCTCTCTCTCTCTCTCTCTCTCTCTCTCTTCTCTCTCTCTCTCTCTCTCCGTCTGTGTATGCATGTCTGTATGTCTGTCTGCCTGCATGTCTGTTTATCTGACCGTCCGCGTCCTCTGTCAGTAACAACAGTAGTGGACAATTTCTACAGCGCTATCTCAAGCCACAAAGACACACACACACACATAGATATAGATATATATATATATATATATATATATATATATATATATATATATATATATACAGGGCGCAATACGCTCATAACTACCCAAAAGCATTGCTGTTCCTGGTTTTACCCACGAACACTGGTTTTGCATGCACTACCAACTGCCCGGTTCTCGCGAGATTTACAAGACTCGTGAGCTGCGCTCAGCCCGAGACAAACAAACGTCCACGTGCCCCGTCCTCGTGACGTCAAGGAATGAGCTAACTGCCAGACCGGATAATTATGATGGACGTGCTAGATTTGGGAGAAACACTCTGTGGGCACATCCACACAAAAAATCCATATATATATATATATATATATATGTATGTATAAGTGAACTGTAGATGAACTCGGGGAGGTTCGTTCTAGATAACACAAATGCCTGCATGTCATTCCGCTAAAATACACGGTCTGGATGCGCGCACCGTCTTATCGCTCCTGCCAGACCATGCAGACTTTAAAGGGTATTGTGCTGGGCGGCATCTGAATGTAGAGTGCCCGCGAGGGGGGGAGCGCGCGCGCGTGTGTGTGTGCGTGCGTGTACCTGTGTGTGTGCGTGCGCGAGTGTGTGGGTGCGTGTGTGTGCGTGCGTGCGTGCGTGAGTGTGTGTGTGTGTGTGTGTACGTGTGTGTGTGTGTGTGTGTGTGTTTGTGTTGTGTGTGTGTGTGTGTGGAGAGAAGAGTGTGTGTGTGTGTGTGTGTGCGTGCGTGTTTGTTGTTTGTTGTGTTGTGTGTGTGTGTGTGTGTGTGTGTGTGTGTGTGTGTGTGTGTGTGTGAGAGAGAGGAGACAGAGACAGAGACAGAGAGAGAACGTGTGCGTGTGTGTGTGTGTGTGTGTGTGTGTGTGTGTGTGTGTGTGTGAGAGGGGAGAGGGGGAGTGAGTGTGTGTGTGTGTGTGTGTGTGTGTGTGTGTGTGTGTGTGTGTGTGTGTGTGTGTGTGTGTGTGTTGGGAGAGAAGAGAGAGAGAAAACATACAACAAGAGAAGAGAGAGAGAGAGAGAGAGAGGAGAGAGAGAGAGAGAGACTCGGTGTGTGTGTGTGTCTGTGTATATGTGTGTTTTGAGACTACAGCGCGCTGTCAGTCAGTCAGTCAGTCAGCACCTGGCAACGTACGCAATGATTACTATCTCAGATTCGACAGCGCGTTTCGCACTGTCGGTAACAGTTCAAAGCACCTCCAGCAAGGGATGCATACAATCACCAGCAACAAGCCAACGAGACAAATGAGCACGTGTGGAATCTCCCCCCGCCCCCTCCCCCCCACTAAACCGTCTTGAACTATTCTAGAAAGCGCTGCTCAGAATGTGTCAGCACCCGAACGAACTGCGCCTCCCCCTCCCACCACCACCACACACACCCAACAAAACGCTGACTAGGTTTTAGTACGAAGATGTACTTAAATATACTCATCTATTCACAAGCCCCACACACACACACTGTTCATGGCCCAAGTTACCAACTGTTTGAAGAGGGATCGATAAAAATGAAGTTGAATGAACCGCGAAGGACGGCTACATTCTGACCAATACTCCAGGTTTTCAAGAGGACTCAAAACAGGTAAGCATCTCGCGCGCTTTCGGTAAGGCTTTCGTTAAAATTCGATGCCTGAAAGTCGCGGGGGTGGAGTGGTGAGCGCGTCTCGCTCGCTCGCTCGCTCTCTCTCTCTCTCTCTCTCTCTCTCTCTCCCTCTCTCTCTCTCTCTCTCACACACACACACACACACACACACACACACACACACACACACACACTTTTTGTGCGTTTTCTGGCCATTTTGCAGACATTTTCTAACGTTTTCTGGCCATCTTGCAGACACTATCTAACGTTTTCTGGTCATTTTGCAGACATTTTCTAACGTTTTCTGGCCATTTTGCAGACCCTTTCTAACATTTTCTGGCCATTTTGCAGACCCTTTCTAACGTTTTCTGGCTAACTTGCACCATCCCTTGAAGTCCCCTCTGAAGGTGGATCCTAGGTAGCCAACCACGCGACTACAGAATGCAGACAGACCAGCTCCGCCGTCTAGTCAGAGATCCTCCTCTGCTGCAGTAATCTAGTACGCCTAGTTTACGTTCAAACAGCCACAGACATAAAGCTAGAGACTCCACGGGGCCGACGGAGGACGGGAATTTGATATAGCGGCGAACAAACACACCGATTATCACATAGGCGCAAGGGCATATTAGGGCCGTGAGGTTATTCAGAGGGAGTGGCCCTTGTCCGCAATGGAGTCAGTGTAAAACACGTTGCCGGGCTATTTAATTCAAGCCGAAGCCAGAAAACCAGTTCAGGTAAGGCAGTAGCAACTCGCTCACCGCGACAAAAGCCGGCCCTGCAGATTAACAACACGCCGGAAACACGTCACAATGCGGGAGCTCGGTAAGAGCTGGGAGTGGCCAGTGCGCGCGGGTATTGACTGACGGGTCTGTGGGGTCATCATTGCCCGTGGTAGGTAATCATGTGGGTGCCGGTCTGTCACGGCTAATCATTGGTGGTCTGTGATTAGGTATCGAGAGTCTGTCACGGAGTTCATGTTGCTGACCTCGC
>JABMCL010001991.1:365000-382500 GCA_018857735.1 Alviniconcha marisindica | reverse complement strand
ACAGACCTGACTGAAGGTTCACCCAGGTGATACAATGCTGGTCAATAACGGACAGACCTGATTCTTGAGGGTTCACAAAGGTGACACAATGATGGTCAATAACGGACAATAACGGACACACCCGACTCTTGAGGGTTCACACAGGTGACAGAACGATGATCAATAACGGACAGACCTGACTCTTGAGGGTTCACACAAGTGACACAATGGCGGTCAATGAAGGACAGACCCTGCTCTGGAGGGTTCACACAGGTGGCAGAATGATGATCAATAACGGACAGACCGAACACAGGGCGGGTCACACAGCTGACCAAATGATCAATAACGGTCTAGAAAAAACAGACTGGCCCTAAGTGGCATGGTGTCAACCGCGACGCACAGTGTCGTGTGGGTTCGTGGTTAAGTTCGCGGCAGGGAAATGACGGACCCCGGTTTGAATCCGCGTCGGATCAATTCTCGCTGAAAAACGTTGATGGTCCATACAGCTGATTAGGACTGGGTCTCTCTCTCTCTCTCTCTCTCTCTCTCTCTCTCTCTCTCTCTCTCTCTCTCTCTCGCTCTCTCTTCTCTCCTCCCTCTCTCTCTCCCCCCCCCCCCCCCCCCCCCCCCCGCCCCCCCCTCTCTCTCTCTCTCTCTCTGGATTACACGATCGTTGCTGGTTTTGAGAAACGGGAGCCGTGGAACGACATGGTCGGTCACGACAGCCACAGCCAGTTCCGTTGCAACTACGAACACGGTCACCTGGTTCACCCGTCTGTCTGTCTGTCTGTCTGTCTGTCTGTTTGCTGCCAGGTCAGGAGAGACCAGCATCCATCAGCTCTGTCAGCGAGTGCCACCCGCGCCAAGCGCTGTGGCCACTTGTCACAGTTACAACTGTATGTACGCGCTCGCGGGTTCACACATACACACACGCACGCACACGTACGCGCGCGCGCTCGGGAATCGCGCGCGCACACACACACACACACACACACACACACACACACACACACACACACACACACACACACACACACACACACACACACACACCTCACTCACTCACTCACTCACTCACTCACTCACTCACTCACTCACTCACTCACTCACTCACTCACTCACTCACTCACTCACTCACTCACGCACGCACGCACGCACGCACGCACGCACACTGAGTTTTTTAACGCCCAGGCGACCATGACGGTTGTATAAGGTAAACATGGTGCTTAACTTCCACAGAAACCATAAGGCTTATTAGGGACGGGGATGGGGGGGGGAGGAAGAGGGAGAGAGAGGTGTATAAGGGTGTGAGACACCCCTCTCTCTTTGTGATCCTAGGAGCTGTGTGAAAGTCGACGTGGCCGTCCCGGGCTCCCGTCCCTAATGAGACTACGGTTTCTGTGGACGTAAAGCAACACTCAACCACCCCCCTCTCTCCCCCCCCCTCCCCCCGCCCCCCACCCCAATGCCACCCCACCCCTCCCCATCACCCACATACCCCTTCACCCTGGGAATCCAGCTTTTGGTGATGTTGGCAGCGGCGTAATTATTGGTGCTGACAGACTGGAAAGGGGGAAAAGCCCACAGGGAGTTGTCTGCTCTTTGCCCCTTTCATCCTCTTCCTCTCCAGACATAGCTAAATACACCAACCTTTCCCAAAAAACACATCGCCCAGTGCTTTCACTTCTACGTCCTTCCAGGGTGGGAGTTTTTTTTTTAAAAGGGGGGGTGGGGGGTGGAGGAGTGAGGGGGGGTTGGTAAGGGGGGGGGGAGGAAACGGGATGTGGTTTTTCAGCAGAGAGAGCTAAATACACCAGCAGCCTTTGCTTGTGCATTAGTCTAGAATAATATTACAGCTAGGGGTGGGGGTGGGGGGACGGGGGTTGGGGGGTGGAGGGGCGGGGGTATGGGGTGGGGGAGACTTGAGAGGAGCGAAGTTTCCAGACACCTTTTTTTTTCTTTTTTTTTCTTTTTCTTTTTTCTTCAATAAGACTTCCACAAACTTTTGGTCGAAAGTTCCCAACAGTGACAGGAATGGCATGGATGGTCGTAGTTTGATCGAAGTTTTTACAAAAGAAACGATCAAGCCCCGTAATGCCCCATTTCGGCTAAAAGCAATCGTGCGTGCGTGCGTGCGTGCGTGCGTGCGTGCGTGCGTGCGCGCGTCACACCAGAGCTCTAGAGGAGACTGTATTTGTCTCTTCTGCAGCTCTTTAAAAAAAAAAAAAAAAAACGTACACGACATGAACGAAAATTTTGAACGGGGGGGGGGGGGGGGTCCAAATGCCGCTGCCCCCCCCCCCCCCCCCCCCCCCGCCCCGTCTGGTCCCTCACGAGACTGATTTTTATTTATTTTATATTTTTAAGTATTTCTCTTGTAAAAACCTCGGTCAAACTGCGACCGTCCCTGCCACTGCTGTAAATGTTGGGAGCTTTCGACGAAAGTATGAAGATGTAAGTAAGTAAGTAAGTAAACATGGTGCTTAACGTCCACAGAAACCACGAGGCTTATTAGGGACGGGGAGAAGAGGGGGAAGGGGGTATGGAGGTTGGGGAAGAGGGAGATTATATACCTATCGCTACACTGTCACCACCAGAACGATTCCCGCATTAAGATGGGCAGCGATGAGAGCCATTTTAATGTTTCAGTAGGAAGTGATGGACAAAGTCACAAGACAGTGTCCACAAACCACAACCTTTTTGAAGAGAAAGGAGAACCGAGGTCCTTCCACTTACCAGCCTAACGTCTTACCGCTAGGCCAAACCGGCTCACAATATGAAGATTATCTCTGGTGGAGTTTATGTAGCTTGCATTTACTCGCATGCCATGCGACTCGGGTCTTTATTGCTGTGTTTGTGCGACGTCTTTCGAGCGCTAATTATCTCCCTTGTGTGTTGGGGGGAAGAAAAAAAAGTAACAGTGTTGGGGCGTGGATGAATAAAATCGGAATGAGAGTGTATATATAACTTAGTTTTGGAAGTTGCACAGGCATCCTCCGCCTTTTATATATTACATAGCTAGCTAGAGACAGATTGAGAGATCAACCAAACTCATGGAATATATTAATCTCGTTGAGAGAGTTAAAGATGAAAGTGCGCAGAAACATCTGTAAAATAAATAGCACAGTCGGCGTACTAGGGACAAAGAAAACTGCCTCCCGACGTCAGTTAAATCCCCGACAGTACAGTGAAATACGTCATAAAGTAAGCAACCGCTTCTACGGCCCACAAACGGATGCTTCCTCTCACTTCAACACGAAAAGGTGAGTCACATACGAATGACCAAATTATGTCGAAAGAGGACATCCAGTCTCTTCTTTTCTGTTTGAACGACAGGGTGGAAAACATTCATCATTCTGCACGGCCCCTGGTGCTGAGAAAACAGCTAGTGAAAGTTGCGGAAGTCGTGAAAAAAGGAGTCACAATTCACATATATATAAATGGACAAATTATGTCCAAGTAGGACATCAAATATCTTCTCTTTACTACTTCTGCTTGAATGACAGGATACAAAACATTCACCATTTTGTATGGGCCACGATTCTGAGAAAACAACTAGCGAACGTTTCGGAAATGGAAGGGGCCTTTTCCCGACAGACATTAATCAGATAGTAACCATCTGTTGGTGACGTCATTTGGTCTGGTGCGTCACTGGCACTGTGAGCACGCAACGTTTTGTGGGGACGTTTTTATGCGCCATACGTGTATACATTTCCATTCATTCTTCGTACTGTGAAGAATGTGACGTGGCACTACAGATTTTTAGACTGGTAAACTAACAGCGTGACGGGGAAAACATTGGTACGTGGAAGCCAAATGAATTTCGTGATGCAGTCCAACGGACTCTGATTGTGTGATTCGAGAGGAGTAGAAGTCTCTCTCTCTCTCTCTCTCTCCTCTCTCTCTCTCTCTCTCTCTCTCTCTCTCTCTCTCTCTCTCACCACCCCGCCCCACCCCCACCCCCACCCCTAGTCCCCCTCTCATTTTTGTTTCTTCATGCAGAACAAGATATGGTCGTAAAGTTCAACTTTAAAAAAAAATTCCATCAGTTCACCTTGCAAATAAAATTGCTTTTTCGCAGTTCCGTGACTGCAGCAACTCCCACCACCATCATCCTCCCCCCAACCCCAACCCCCAACACCACCACCCTAAAAAAAAAAAAACCAAACAACATCCCTCCACGTCAGCTTCATTTGCGTTTAAACGAGATTGGAAAGAGAGAAAGATTGAGTGCACTGGCGGTAACCAACATTCCACAGCGAGTGAGCAATGGCCAACTGACTGTCTCCACCACCGGGGCAGGTTTGTTTCCCCGAAACAAAGTGACAGCACCAAGCGTGCAGCGACTTTGGCTAACACGGCCAACAATCGGCTCCAACACGCTCGTGCCCACGTGCTGAACCGGGGTTAGGTCCATGATTGCTCGCAGATTGTATTACCTCTTCCGGTTCAAGGCAAGGAGAGCTGCGCTGTGGTGCTGTTCCCCAGTGCTGGCAAGTGTGTGCACACAGACACGCACGCACACACACACGCACGCGCGCGCGCGCGCACGCACGCACGCACGCACGCACGCACGCACAAATGAACGTCACACAAACGCGCACACACACACACACACACACACGCGCACACACACACACACACACACACACACACACACACACACACACACACCCCACACACACACACACACACAGAAACACACACACACACACACACACACACACACACACACACACACACACACACACACACACACAGTGAATGTCACACACACGCATACACCGAACCACGCATGCACGCACA
Organism: Alviniconcha marisindica; assembly: GCA_018857735.1. NCBI lineage: Eukaryota > Metazoa > Mollusca > Gastropoda > Provannidae > Alviniconcha > Alviniconcha marisindica. The sequence goes on along the minus strand of JABMCL010001991.1, from coordinate 377,715 downwards.
CTGAACGTGAACAACGAAAGCGAAAAACGGGGGTGGGGTGGGGTGGGGGTTAAAGAACTGGGTGATCATCTTCCACGAACAGAAAGTCTGTGCATTTTATCTATGTGTCCGTCGCACTGTCAAGTCAGCGATATTTGCGAACAAAAAGGATAACTAACCTAAGTATCCCGGTTCCGATCGTTCGACCAGATGAACCAGCCCTGTCTCACTTGCTGTCAAGCCTTTCGGGGGGAAAACCACAATGACCTCGAGGCGACCAACCAGAAGTCAGCCTACCAGAAGGACAAGTAGACGCGCTTAACAATCAATCAACTGCGTAACACGAGGATATAATCAGGGTTGTGAGGTACTCCTGAGGCAACTGAGGCAAGCTATAGCCTGGTTATCGCCTCCAGTCGGCCCGCCACGGTCGTCAAGGGGCACAGACCCATTTCAAAGCAATGACTACCAGCCTGCCTTTTTTGTTCCCACCATCTCTGCTGTAGCTGGTTACGTCAGGGACAATCCGATCGACGGAAAACGGACAGTTATGGGTCACTTTTCGTGGCTTAAGTGCGCCAGAGATGCCAGGAAGGGTAACAAGTCGACGCTTGGGAGCGTGGCGACGACAAGAACACCTTGAGGGCTCCTTCTCTCTTCCCCTACCCCCCACGCACGCGCGCGCGCACGCACGGACACACACACACACACACACACACACACACACACACACACACACACACACACAAAATCCACCAGACAGAGACGGCAGCACCAGTCAATCGTCACGATGAAAACCCTCAAGGGGGCTCACTCTCGCCACTCCAGACACGACACGAGCGTTATCTCCGCCACGTGCCCATTCGAGGACACTCCTGCTACGGTAGTTTGTTAATCACGTTCTCAGCTCTCTTAACCCCCCCCCCCCCCCCCCCCCCACCCCCCGCCCCCTCCTTACCCTTTACCCGACATGCTGCAAGCAGTCCTTGTAGTTGCAGTGCGAAGCCCAGCTTCCGAAAACGCAGTACTTTTAACTTCAAGAGGTTCGGATGATGTGCACTTGACTCGTGTCGTCGTTAAGGCGTGACCAAGACACGGGTCACTGTGTCGTTTGCCTCCTGCCCTTGACATCTAAGTGTTTTAATGCTTGCTGGGGGCCGGCATCCGAGGACATGAAAGCCTCACAACGTCATCAGCATCAGCATCGTGGGGGACGCCATGATGACGCCATGAGCTCTGATGATGATGATGATGATGATGATGCTGACTGGCCGCCAAGTCCCGTGTTCGTATCAAGGCTTCCCGAGGGAAATTGCGCTGAGGATGGTGCTACCACCTGGTGTCAGATTGCAACTACGTAACGTCCTCCAGAACTCAGTAGCTTACTGCTACTGGTGCTACAGCAGTGGAAGTGGCTCAGGAATTGAAGAGGTGCTCAGTTACCGACCCCTCCTCTCGGTAAGAGAGGCAGACAGTAGGGGGTAGAAGAAAGAGAATGGAGTGGGGGAGGGGGAGAGAAAGAGAGAAGGGAGGGGGAGGGGTGAAAGGGGGGAAGTGGGAATGATAAAGAGAAAGGATGGTGGCTGTGAGTGGGGGCAGGGAGGAGAGGGGGGGGGGGTAAGGTGGATGGAGAATGATAAAGAGAAAGGATGGTGGCTGAGGGGGGCGGGGGGGGTGAAAGGTGGGAAGTGGGAATGATAAAGAGAAAGGATGGTGGCTGAGTGGGGGCAGGGAGGTGGGGGGGGTGAAAGGTGGGAAGTGGGAATGATAAAGAGAAAGGATGGTGGCTGAGGGGGGCAAGAGGGGGGTGAAAGGGGGAAGTGGGAATGATAAAGAGAAAGGATGGTGGCTGAGGGGGGCAGGGAGAGGGGGGGGTGAAAGGTGGGAAGTGGGAATGATAAAGAGAAAGGATGGTGGCTGAGGGGGGCAGGGAGAGGGGGGGGGGGTGAAAGGTGGGAAGTGGGAATGATAAAGAGAAAGGATGTGGCTGAGGGGGGCAGGGGAGAGGAGGGGGGGTGAAAGGTGGGAAGTAGGAATGGTAAAGAGAAAGGATGGCTGGGGGCGGGGGGGGGGGGTAAAGGTGGAAGTGGGAATGATAAAGAGAAAGGATGGTGGCGAGGGGGGCGGGGGAGGGGGGTAATGAGAAGTGGAATGATAAAGAGAAAGGATGGTGGCTGAGGGGGGGGCGGGGGGGTGAAAGGTGGGAAGTGGGAATGATAAAGAGAAAGGATGGTGGCTGAGGGGGGCAGGGGAGGGGGGGGTAAGGGGGAAGTGGGAATGATAAAGAGAAAGGACGGTGGCTGAGCGGGGCAGGGAGAGGGGGGGGGGATGAAAGGGGAAGGAGAAAGAAAAAGGGTGGGGGGGGGGTGGGGAACTCGAACCAAAAAATTTACAAGGGATTGAGTTTAGGTTCATCAAAAACCTAACAACTAGAGAGAGGGGGGGGGGGGGGGGGGGGAGGATGAAAGATAGGAAGCAGCAGAGAAGTGGGGTAGCGTTTCTGGTTACGGTTCGGTCGCGACTCAATTAGTTTACAACACCCAAGCGGCTTGTGAGAACACTGAATTCGAGAACTGTTCAAAAACATTGTAGAACTAGGCTAGTTCAGTCATCTCCGCAAACGTGTTCCTGGAGGGGGGGGGGGGGGGGGGGGGGGGGGGGTCGCGGTCCCACAGAAATATATAATATACACTAAGGGACCCCCCTCCTCCCGCAGCTCCCTACACAAAGTTACGTGTGTCTATACAGCTCTGTGGCGTACATGCACACTCCACGTGCTCCCTGGGCACGTGATCACGCACAGCCTGACTCAGGACATTGTCCAGCTTCGTGTCCGTAGCCTCAGGACAGCGTCCGGTGTCACGGACAAGCATGTATTCAGCGTGGCAGCCCAGCCCGGCCCGGCCTGTGTGAAGTGGAGGTGAACGCGCAGCGCCGTGTCCACCAATCATCCGCGGGCTACGATCAGGATTACAACAGCAGATCCTTGTCTGCTGCCAATGTCCTGGCAGGTCCTGATCTAAATCCCGTGTACCTTCAAGTGGCGGGCCGAAGGGGGTGGGTTGGCGAGGGGGGCGGGGGAGGGAGGGGGGGGGCGGGGGAGGTCCCCGAATTCAGTGTTGCTTTACGTCCACAGAGACCGTATGGACTATAAAGAGACACGAGGGACCCAGGACGGCCATCTCGACTTTCACACAGCTCCAGAACTCTGAATTTCTTCTTCTTCTTCTTCTTCTTCTTCTTCTTTCATGGGTAGGTAGTGTTGCTTAATGTCCTCAGATGTAGTTGACATATTTGTGACAAGCGTACCAATGCCCAAATGGCAATATAATTACGTCCACGGAAACCAGAAGGCCGTTAGGACGGACAGTCAGGACCCCCCGACCTCACACACTCCTGAACTATGATTTTTTTGGGGTTTTCCCCCTATATTTATAAACCCCCGGGGGTTGGGCGTAAAACCCAAAACCTTTCTGTCCCCTTTGTTAGAAAACCGTAAAATTATCAGGGACGGGGAGGGGGCGGGTGGAGAATGTAGGTGGGGGAAGAGGGAGCTCTGAACTGTATCTCTCCACCTTAATACGTACTCCACACCACTCCCTACCCCCGCCCCTGCCCCTTGTCCGAGAAAGGACCATAAGGGTGTCTACGCTGTACGTCTCATCGGCTGGCATTGGCGGGGTGCGTTACATCACCGCTGCGACGCGTCACCGCCAGCCACCCCGGGGTCAGACCTCACACCATCGCCACCCTGATCTGACACTCGGGGGGGTCGCGGCCGGGCTATCGGGGACACAATCGGAGTCCATGCATCCCTAAGCCCTCTTTGAGCTCTTAACATCCTGCGGTGGTTTGTGTTACCAGTTCCCCAACCACCCACCTCCCCCTCTCTCTCCCCCCCCCCCTCTCTCTCTCTCTCTCTCTCTCTCTCTCTCTCTCTCTCTCTCTCTCCTTAATATAACCATAATGGTTGACTGGGCGTTAAACACTAAGTTTCTCTCTCTCTCTCTCTCTCTCTCTCTCTCTCTCTCTCTCTCTCTCTCTCTCTCTCTGATATAACCATAATGTTGACTGGCGTAAAACACCAAGCTCTCTCTCTCTCTCTCTCTCTCTCCCCCCCCCCCCCCCCCCCCTTCTTTTATCCCTTCCCCCTTACGACCCCCAGTCTTTCTGTGGGCCTCTGCTCTTAGTTCTGTTCCGGTGCCTTGTGTCGAGGATTCCGAATAGATTCCGGGTACGCGGCAGGCAACCTGGGTGTCCTCGGCCTCACAGGAAGTGTCAGGGGGTCTTGTCGCTGTCGTTGTTGTCGCGCGGTGTTTGGTAAACAAACAAAACATCTTGTCCTGGCGCTGGTGCCATTCAGACGCGCACTCTGTGTGTGTGTGTGTGTGTGTGTGTGTGTGTGTGTGTGTGTGTGTGTGTGTGTGTGTGTGTGTGTGTGTGTGTGTGTGTGTGCGTGCGCGCGTGTGTGTGTGTGTCAGAGGAGGAAATGAACGGAGAGTGTTGGTAGGGGAGTATTGGGGGGGGGGGGGGGGCGTTAAAACGTCCTTTGAGTGCACACGCTGGGTGGGCGACAAAAACTCTTGCTGCCTGCGCCGCAAAAATGCGAAATGGTTTGGTGAGAGAAATAACTGAGCTGTTGGTTGGTTGCCGCTTGCTTCGCCGGTTAACTGGTTCGTAGGTGAACTGATCAGTTACACCGTGAACACGCAAGGTTTTGTGTGGAAGCTTTGTAGGCGCCCTACATAAATTTTCATTCATTCATTATGTTGGTCATTCCTCCATGCCGTCCATTCAGTCGCTTGCTCGTTCTTTCTTTCAATCGTTCACGTTCAAGTTCAATGTTCCTTTACGTCCACAGAGACCATAAGGACTATTAAGGTCGGCCACCTCGACTTTCACACAGCTCCTGGGCTCCTAATATATATTCTGGCTCCTTCAGTCGTTCACTCGTCACATAGTTCAGGAGCTGTGTGAGAGTCGAGGTGGCCGTCCTGAACTGTCCGTCCAAACGAGCCTTCTGGTTTCCGTGGACGTAAAGCTATATTGAACCGTGCTTCGGCATTGGTCTCAGCTTGTCCCTAATATGTCAACTGACATCTGAGGACATTAAGCAACACTACCTACCTACCTACCTACCTCGTTCACTCGATTCACGGACAATATTATATACATCAGTATTTCACTGACGCAGTCCACGTACCTAAAAGCCACAGCAGACATAGGCGACACGCCACAGCCGCAAACCATGCAACACCAAAGCGTCCAGGTTTGTGTGGAATGTTTTAGGTAGGTAGGTAGTGTTGCTTAATGTCCTCAGGTGTCGATTGACATATTAGGGACAAGCTGAGACCAATGCCGAAGCATGGTTCAATATAGCTTTACGTCCACGGAAACCAGAAGGCTCGTTAGGACGGACAGCCCAGGACGGCCACCTCGACTCTCACACAGCTCCTGAACTATGTGGAATGTTTTTGATTGATGACCGCTTATATAGCGCTATTCTCCGCTCTCTTGAGCAGACTCACTGCGCTCGTATGTGGTTCTACATGAGTGACTAGCTTTATAGCACTTTTTTCTTCTTCTTTTTTTTTTGGGGGGGGGGGGGGGGGATATCCACTGAAGTGGTGTACTTACAGCGCTGGCATGGCTGATGCCACATGAAACTGCAGCCGTCTCGGCGCAAGTTCTGTGTACACCATACAACCATGCACCATGTCACTTCATGCAAAGCCACATACGTAAGGTGTATGCGTGTTTAGCTGTAACCTGCCACCTGCACTTTTGGCAGAATGACCGGGATCTTTTACGTGCTACTGCGGTAACACGGGTGTGGAACAGATACCGAAATAAGAGTCAGCACAGAAAGTCGACCCTGGAGAAGAAAATTCTCCCGCCGCTCCAGCAGGGATTCGAACCCGCGACCTTTCAATCACGAGTCCGGCGCTCTAACCACCGAGCTATGCCCCAGTGTGTGCGAAATCAAAGCCAGTTGCTTGGCTGTGGCGAGGCGACAAGCAACGGGTATGGAAAGGATATCATGGTGTAAATGAAGGGCTGTTGCAACCAGTCACTGGGCGAAACAACAGACAGCGCGGACTTACACAACAGATGCGGATCACGTGTAGCTCTGTTGCAACCAATCACTGGGCAGAGCAACAGTCAGCGCGGACTTACACAACAGATGCGGATCACGTGTAGCTCTGTTGCAACCAATCACTGGGCAGAGCAACAGTCAGCGCGGACTTACACAACAGATGCGGATCACGTGTAGCTCTGTTGCAACCAATCACTGGGCAGAGCAACAGTCAGCGCGGACTTACACAACAGATGCGGATCACGTGTAGCTCTGTTGCAACCAATCACTGGGCAGAGCAACAGTCAGCGCGGACTTACACAACAGATGCGGATCACGTGTAGCTCTGTTGCAACCAATCACTGGGCAGAGCAACAGTCAGCGCGGACTTACACAACAGATGCGGATCACGTGTAGCTCTGTTGCAACCAATCACTGGGCAGAGCAACAGTCAGCGCGGACTTACACAACAGATGCGGATCACGTGTAGCTCTGTTGCAACCAATCACTGGGCAGAGCAACAGTCAGCGCGGACTTACACAACAGATGCGGATCACGTGTAGCTCTGTTGCAACCAATCACTGGGCAGAGCAACAGTCAGCGCGGACTTACACAATGGCGGATCGCGCGTAGTTTGGCGACACTAGCTCACTTGTACTAACAACGAGCAATCGTTTAGAATACATACCCCATGTACATTGCGATCGGGACGATTGTTTCGGGGATAAGACAGGGCTTAGAAGATAAGTGTGAGGTTGTTGGTCAAGGTTCATTTGCATCGCCGAAAGCCTGTCGCTTGAGCAACTAACTGCCTCGTGTACGTGCGAGGGAGCTGTGTTAGGCCACAGCAACAATGACGTTGCGGTTGTGGTTGAGGTTGCGGCGTGTCACCTACGTCTGTGTCACACGAAATGTCTTGAACAATCAACATACTGGCAGAAACAACCTTGCGCGTATGCGGAATGCCGTACATAAACAGTTTAACATAAACAACTCTTCTTACTTTGTGGGCCTTTTGCGCGCGCGCAAACACACACACACACACACACACACACACACACACACACACACACACACACACACACACACACACACACACACACACACAATTTATATATATATATATCGTATAGTCAACAAACACCGTGACAGAGATAACTTCGTGTGACCAGAACCTGCCTTGTACAGTCAATCAATAAATGGCCCGGCAGATTTAACCCTATCTCCAAAATCACCGGAGATGAAAAGCATGGAGACAGTCTGAGCCCTCTGATCCTTTGTCACGAAATGACGTACGTCTGATACCACCACCAGCGGCAAAACCTAGGCCAGCCTCACTCTAGACGAAATCCAGGGGAGTAACGGAAACAAAAAGCCACGCTACGTTAGCACAATCTTCAGAGGAGATCACGAAGAGGCGAGCCAAAACTGGAAAGTGTATGACGGCAGTCCACCGAGTGGGGGGGGGGGGGTTAAAAGCAATCTGTCCCTTGGCAGTCTTGAGGTCTGACTGTGATCTTTTATCGCAAGCGATGTCCAGCACGGACCTGGCGAGAATAACTCACCGTGGCATCAGACACGCCAGAAAGCGAGAGAGGGAGGGAGAGACAGCCCGAATCTTTACGGGCGAGGTGGCGGCAAGCGGGGCCATCAAGACAGGGACAGTAATGGGGACCAGCTCGTCCTTTTGGTCCATGGTTTAGTTCCAAATGGGCTGAAAATGGCCCCGGCACTTTGAAGGGCTCTGCTCACGGACCTATCGACAATCGTCTGACCGCAAAATGATTTTTACTTCTCTCCCCTCGGCTTCCACTTAACTACTGCCCTCGGACCACCGCCTCGAGCCAAATGACCGTCGTCGGCATCAGCGGTGGTGGTGGTGCTGGTGGAGGTGGTGGGTGGGGGGTGGTGGTGGTGGGTGGGCGCTGAAGCCCATTGCCGGCAAATAGATTCCTCTCCGAGCCGAGCCCTAGTCGATGGGGGCTGATCTATATCAGATATAAAAATCCCCTCCGCTCGACATACAAACGGCATAAAAAGATCAATAGTCTCATGGCTGAGTCACTTCCCTGGTCGAGGCGAACCGAGGGTGGAAGGGAGGGACAAGGGCTTGCCGGGGATGTGCAAGCGGCAGCATGAAAAAGAGAGAGGAGGAGGAGAGTTTCGGAGATGGGGGGAGAGAGAGAGGGTGCGGGGTGGGGGGGTGTGGGGGGGGGGGGGGAGGGTATTGAATATGGACGAGTGCTGGCGGGCCGGGAGATGAAATTCTGTCGTCTGCTTAAATAGCTGTCACCTCGCAGCGATGTCACCGCCGCTGTGATGATGTGGGTGCCCGTCCAGGCTTGGGCCCACAAATGGAGTCGCGCGCTCCCTGGGTGATGAGAAGATACCCCGAAAACTCCCCGAAGACCGAAGCTAAGGCCTTTTGCTAAGACTGTCTCGAAAAAGACCCCGAGAGCTTCCCAACGTGTCCCTTCTTTCTTTTCTTTTTTTTGGGGGGGGGGGGGGAGAGAAACTGAGGACAAGAAATACTAACAGCAATTTTTTTCTCCATCCAATTTAGTAGCGTCAGACTGTGATAACGCTGTCCAAAAGTCAGTTACGGACATGGCTCGTAATGGTACGTCCGGTCCCCCCAGACCACGGCTGATGGAATAGATCAGAATGACGATAGTGGACGTTTTGACAACTCCATCACAGCCTGTCACTACGAAATTGGCTTCAGTTCCAAATATTCAGATTCTGGTAAATGAAGAAAAATGCAACGATTTTGATGGAAACAAAGTAATGTGTGTGTGTGTGTGTGTGTGTGTGTGTGTGTGTGTGTGTGTGTGTGTGTGTGTGGTGACGATGCTAAGGCAAACAGACACAGCTGATACTAGTAGCACACACACACACACACACACACACACACACACACACACACACACACACACACACACAAGTAAACAAGTAAATTGGTGTTTTACGCCCAGTCAACCAACACACAAACACACACACACACACACACACACACGGCCTTAATACGAACTCTGGACAATGAATGCACTCCGAACAACTGGAACCCTTCGAAGGTCTAAAGTCTACACTATCCACCCATGTGATACGGCAAACCGCTAGACCGACTGATACCACGCACACCACCACAACGGTTTTTCCCGGCAGCCGCAGCAGCATTGCACGCTGGTGGTCAACTGGTGCGGCACAGTGAGCGAGCAAGCAGCTCCGTTAATCAAGTTGTGTGGCGGATTTCCAGCCCACTGCTGATCCGTGTCAGCCACTGTGCCAGCCGTGGCGGGCTGGCCGGTCCGGTGGACCGACCCGGCCGTCGGCGAAACCGGGCAAACGGACGAGACGGGCCCGTCCGACCCAATCAGCGTCATATCCGGTGGCCGCGCCGGTGCAACGCTGTGGGCGTGTTACATGTAGCAGCAATTCACGCACGATGCTTGCTGAGCATTACGTTGTAGTAATTCGCGCACGACGATGTTTGCTGTTGTTCGTTGGACTTGCGTTAGTGGATGTGTGTGGAGATGTACTGGCAGGGACCCAGATCCCGTGAGGGCTGGGTGGGGCTGGGTGGGGTGGAGACTGAGAGGGAGGGAACATGGGGTAGCGAGGGGTGGGTGGGTGGCAGGGGGTTGGGAGGTGTGGATCTATATTAATGCTACACTATAGGTGGGGGGTGGGGGCTATATTAATGCTACACTATGGGTGGGGGTGGGGGCTATATTAATGCTACACTATAGGTGGGGGGTTGGGGCTATATTAATGCTACAATATGGGTGGGGGGTTGGGACTATATTAATGCTACACTATGGGTGGGGATGGGGGCTATATTAATGCTACACTATGGGTGGGGGTGGGGGCTATATTAATGCTACACTATGGGTGGGGGCTATATTAATGCTACACTATAGGTGGGGGGGTGGGGCTATATTAATGCTACACTATAAGTGGGGGGTTGGGGCTATATTAATGCTACACTATGGGTGGGGGTGGAGGCTATATTAATGCTACACTATGGGTGGGGGCTATATTAATGCTACATTACAGGTGGGGGGTTGGGGCTATATTAATGCTACACTATGGGTGGGGGTGGTGGCTATATTAATGCTACACTATAGGTGGGGGGTTGGGGCTATATTAATGCTACACTATGGGTGGGGGTGGGGACTATATTAATGCTACACTATGGATGGAAGGGGGGGGGGCTATATCAAATCTACACAATGGGTGGGGGTGGGGGGTCGGGGGCTATATTAATGCTACACTATGGGTAGGGGTCGGGGGCTATATTAATGCTACACTATGGGTGGAGGTGGGGGTGGGGCATTATATTAATGCTACACTACCACATCTACCGCAACCATTCTTAGATTTTTGTTTCTAGCGTTTGGTTTAAAGAAGGATTTATTCCAGTACAATCTTGCTTTTTGTTGTTTTGTAGCGTTTTAGGGGGTAAAGGTAAAACGCGGACCTGATAATGCGATAACACTAGCCAGTTCCACCGGCCATCGCCACCCTATGAAAACCGCGCGCGCGCACACACACACACACACACACACACACACACACACACACACACACACACACACACACACACACTGTAAAAACCCATCCTCGCTCACCTCAAGGCCAGCCAGCCTACCACCCAGAAAACCCACCCTTCACGTCTGAGGCCCACGGGTAGATAACACACGCTTTATTAAACCCGACAAATAACCTGCCACTGCACGAGGAGGATTTGCGGCCTCCGCAACATCGCTCTTAGCTTGATGCTGGCTTACCTTCTCACACCAACACGGAGATCAAAGCGATTAATATTTTAAGCTAGAAAGATCAGAGACGACGTTGCTCCTGTGAAGTCAGCGCTCAACCGTCTCTCGAGTCAATAACGGCCCAAAGTCAGCGTGTATATATATATATATATATTCGTCATTCATCTCGCCTTCTGACAGCAAGTTCCTCCGTGAGCAAGGGTGTGCGGGTATTCACCACAATGACAGGCAAAATTCATTCGCCACAATGACGGGCAGCGTTCATTCACCACAATGACGGGCAGCGTTCATTCACCACAATGACGGGCAGCGTTCATTCACCACAATGACAGGCAGCGTTCATTCACCACAATTACAGGCAGCGTTCATTCACCATAATTACAGGCAGCGTTCACCAGGCAGAATTCACCACAATGACAGGCAGCATTCACCACAATGATAGGCAGCGTTCACCACAATGACTGCATTCACCACAATGACTGACAGCACTCTCCCCAATGAAAGACAGTCACTCCAATAACAGCAGACAGTATTCACCCCAATGACAGACAGCAGGCAGCATTCACCACAATGATAGGCAGCGTTCACCACAATGATAGGCAGCGTTCACCACAATGACTGCATTCACCACAATGACTGACAACAGCACTAACCCCAATGACAGGCTGTACTAACCCCAATGACAGTCACCACACTGACAGACAGCATTCACCACAATGACAGACTGCATTCACCACAATGACAGACATTCACCACAATGACAGACAGCAAATTTCTCTGTGGGCATAGGATGGGATATAAGACCACGACAGATAGCATTCACCACAATGACAGACTGCATTCATCACAATGACTGACAACACACTTCTCTGTGGGCGTAGGGTGGCATATAAGACCACGACAGATAGCATTCACCATAATGGCAGACAGCATTCACCACAATGGCAGACAGCATTCACCACAATGACAGACAGCATTCACCACAATGGCAGACAGCATTCACCACAATGACAGACAGCATTCACCACAATGACAGATAGCATTCACCACAATGACAGACAGCATTCACCACAATGGCAGACAGCATTCACCACAATGACAGATAGTATTCACCACAATGACAGACAGCATTCACCACAATGACAGATAGCATTCACCACAATGACAGATAGCATTCACCACAGTGACAGACAGCAAACGTCTCTGTGGGCATAGGATGGTATATAAGACCACGACAGATAGCATTCACCACAATGACAGATAGCATTCACCACACTGACAGACAGCAAACTTATTTCTATGTGGGCATAGGATGGGGTATAAAACCACGACAGACAACAAACTCCTTTGTGGGCAAGGGACGGGGATTTTCACCGAAACGACAGACAGCACACGTGGGGAGGGTGTGTGTGGGGGGGCGGGGGGGGGGGGGGGGACTTTCACCACACAGCTGCACTCCTTACGTCACTGGCCCACCACAACAACGATTATAGGTGGGTGTTGTCTGAGCGGTTGCCACATCATGCATCACCATTAGCGTCGCTTGAAAATGCGTGTAATTTTCAATGCTGCGACACAGCAATTATTACTAATTACCGCACCGTTTTCCCCGTGCTTCGCCCCGTTGATTACCCGCCCAGCCCACCCCCACCACTATCCCTAACTCCACCTCTACCCCTACTCCCACCCCCCTCACCCCGACCCCATCCCCCTATCACCCAAACCCGTACCCCGGCCCCGCAAGAATTACCACAAGAAACTCTGCGACGTAGAAACAGACGAGGACTAGGCATTTACAAAATTGTGTGGTAGGTGTAATTTCAGGGGGGGGGGGGGGGGTAGAGGGGGTAGTGGAGAGGAAGGGTGCTGATTATAACGG
>JABMCL010001991.1:342500-360000 GCA_018857735.1 Alviniconcha marisindica | reverse complement strand
GCCATCTTTACGTCGCCCTTTCCACCTGCTCGGAGTATGGAACAGAAGGATGGAGTCAGAGAACTAACTGCTGGATGGACGTGCTCTCCAAAAGAGAGGGTGGGTGGGGCTGGTAGAAGGGGTGGTGGGGTGAGTTTTTCAACAGAGGCAGAGGGAACCTGAATTTCTGCGCCCCCGGTGCCCCAGCGTTGGGGTTCGACCAAACTGCAAGCACCGGTTTACGACATCCTTCCTTTGGAGGAAGGTGCCGGAAAGCGGTGCTCGGAGTGTGGGGTTCGACAAGGCCCTCCAACCGCCTTGTTCTTCGTTAGACTTGTTTGTAACGCAGAGTTGTCCCCGGACAGGTCCTAGCGGCGACAGAGCTCCCAGGAGGCGGGGGTAGGGGTGGGGGGAGGGGGGGGGTGGAACTACACCGTCACTACTAGCTAATGACTCCTACATTCAGAAGTGCAGCGATGAGAGCCATTTCTATGTTTCGTTAAATGTGACGGGGCAACAACAACAAAAAACGTCAAAACGCAACAGTGTCCATGAACCACACCTATAAAAAAGAAGAAAAAAAGAAAGAAGAAGAAGCCGAAGCTGGAAATCGAACTGACGTCGTCCGCTCCTTACCAACCATAACGCCTCAATGACTATGCTAATGACTCCTACATTCAGATATGCAGCAATGAGAGCTATTTCAATGTTTGATTAATTGTAACGGGGGCAAACCAAACCAAACAAAACAAAAAAGGTCAAAAAGCAACTGTGTCCATAAACTACAACTAAAAAAAACCATAAAGACACAAACTACAACTAAAAACAACAACATAAAAACGTTTTTATTTTAAAGCCGAAGCCGGGACTCGAACCGACGTCGCCCGCTCCTTACCAACCTTAACACCTTACCGATAGGCCCCCCCCCCCCCCCCCCCCCCAACCGCCGTCACCACCACGGCCTTTACGGGTGTCTCGGAACTCGGCGAGTTGGCGATAAAACGCCCACCGTGAAGGAAAGGCGCGTTCATCTATCCGCGCGCCGCACACAAAGTGTCGGGGTGGGGGCGTCGGGCGACTCTGATGACTGCGTGCCGTACAGTCGTTGCCGCTCACACGTCGGGGCCGCAAGGTGGCGCGGGGAACACCGTCTGTTGACCCTCGCTAACCCTCGGCAAAGCCTCCAGCGGTAGTAAGCGGCCCGGCCGCAGAGCTCGGTGAATGTGAGCGGGTTTGGCCTAGCGGTAAGGCGTTAGGCTGGTAAGCGGAAGGACCTCGGTTCGATACCGCTTCGGCTCTCCCCCCCACCTCCAAACCCCCTTCCCGTCCCTAATAAGCCTTACGGTTTCTGTGGACGTTAAGCACCATGTTTACTTAGTTCGGTGGTAGTGAGCCGGTTTGGCCCAGCCGTAAGGCGTTAGGCTGGTAAGCGGAAGGACCTCGGTTCGAATCCGCTTCGGCTCATCTTTCTCTTCAAAAATGTTGTGGTTTGTGGACACTGTCTTGTGACTTTGTCCATCACTTCCTACTAACACATTTAAAATGGCTCTCATCGCTGCCCATCTTAATGCAGGAGTCATTCTGGTGGTGACAGTGTAGCGATAGGTATATAATCTCCCTCTCCCCCCACCTTCATACCCCCTCCCCCCGCCCCCTCCCCGTCCCTAATAAGCCTTACGGTTTCTGTGGATGTTGAGCACCATGTTTACTTACTTACTAGTTCGGTGGTATCAGCAAAGACTGTTTCCGGAGGGAGAAAAATCTTTGGTATCAGGCCCGAGTGTTTAGTATCGGGAAACGAGTGTCTTGGTATCGGGACTGGGACGAGGGTAGTATGGATGGATGGATGGAATCGGGACGACTGGTGCCTGGTGATGCTGATTCAGAACCTGTCTCGTGGCGTGGCGTGGCGAGTGCGGCCGCTGCCCGGATTAATGCAGAATCATTACGGTAGTGACAGCAACAACCCCCTCCCCCCCCCCCCCCCCCCCCCCCCCCCACCATGTCAGCCCGACACGTAAGGACATTAGGCTCCACATCATCACCCCCCCCACCCCCACCCCACCACTTGGATTGCCCCCCTCCCCCGTCGCCCGACATCTGAGGACATTAAGCCCCACATCATTATCACTCCCCCTCCCCCCCCCCCCCCCACCACCATTTGATTTTTGTTGTTGTTGTCGTTGTTGTTGTTGTTTGTGTATGTGTGTGTGTGTATGTGTGTGTGTGTGTGAGAGAGAGAGAGAGAGAGAGAGAGAGAGTGTGTGTGTGTGTGTGTGTGTGTGTGTGTGTGTGTGTGTGTGTGTGTGTGTGTGTGTGTGTGAGAGAGAGAGAGAGAGATGTGTGTGTGTGTGTGTGTGTGTGTGTGTGTGTGTGTGTGTGTGTGTGTGTGTGTGTGTGTATGTGTGTGTTGTCTGTCTGTCTGTCCGTATGTCTCTGTTTCCGCTGCGAAACTCCCTTCTCGCTGTTTTTGCAGCGGCAAAAAAAAAGAAGTAATTTAAGTAAGACGCGGCTGCAAGGTGCAAGCTGGCAGCAGCGACTCTTCATTTGTGGCCGACACCGCCACTGTAAGTGCTACTATGGAGGAGATACCGGGATGAAGCCTACAGCTCTTGCAGCGCGAGGTGAGGAGTGTCGACCACTTGACGGAGACTCCAAGAGCACGATGCATGCTTGAGGGAAGGGGGGAGGTGGGGGGGGGGGGGGGGGTAGAGGAGAAGGGGAGGAAGCAGAGCCCGGGGCAATTTCTCCCACAGCACGTAGTGAACGTAACGGTGGTGTAACTAACGTCCCTGCGCAAGAACTACAAGGAGCTGTGGAACCCAATGCCCTCGTCCAAGCCTCGAGCCACTGCAGTCCGATTCGGGGAAACGCGGGAAGACAGGAAGCTCTCGCTCATTGCTCACATGTAATGAAAAGCCTCAGCGGTGGAAAGGTCCGACTCTGGAGGTTGTGGTCTGTGAACGCTGTCTTGTGACTTTGTCCCTCACAATTAATGAATCATTAAAATGGCTCTCATCGCTGCCCACCTTAATGCAGGAGTCATTCTGGTGGTGGCAGTGTAGCGATAAGTATATAATTTGCCTCTCCCCCCCCCCCCCCCCTCCCCCACCACCGCCATTCTACTCGTCCCTAATAAGCCCTATGGTTTCCGTGGACGTTAAGCACCATGTTTACTTCTCGTTTGTCTCCGCAGACGGGTAGTAGCTGCGCACAATACAGAGCTAAACAAGTTTGGCTACAAAAGGTAGACTGTTCCAAAGATAACGTCCGAACATAAACCGGACAGACGGACAAGTGATTGCAAAGTATCCCACTAAACTTCGTTCGGGGGCTGTAAGGGGTGGTGGTTGGGGGTAAAAAGTACACATCGTTCGGGGGCTGTAAGGGGCGTGGGGGTGGTGGTGGGGGTAAAAAGTACACATCGTTCGGGGGCTGTAAGGGGCGTGGGGGTGGTGGTGGGGGTAAAAAGTACACATCGTTCGGGGGCTGTAAGGGGCGTGGGGGTGGTGGGAGGGAGGGGGGGGGGTAAAAAGTACACATCGTTCGGGGGCTGTAAAGGGGCGTGTAAAGGGTACACATGAACCTGAAGGTCCCGTGTCAAATTGAAAGTGACCTTCACTGCTTCACTATAATACACCCCCATTAAGCCGAACAGTAACATTTGGCAGTGCCAATCCAATGTTTTCCGAGAACTTGGTACGCCTGCAAACCCTAAACCCTGGTTCAAATCTCATATGGGACAAAGGAATGGGGAGGACGGGGGGGGGGGGGGACATCGGGCGACGAAGCTAGCTGGCAGCTAACGTTCGAAATTCAAAACAGCCACAGACAAAGTTTCAGCCCCTCCAGAACTACAACCAGAAAGCGAGGGAAATAATGGGGCGACATGGGGTGGGGGTGGGGGTAGAATCGAGGAGAGGCGAATGTTACGATAATGAATATTCAAAAAATTAAATACTGATGCGCTGGCCAATAGAATCTCAGGGCCTTCATACCCTCGCCAAATCTCGTTCTCCGCGTTTGTATTGTTTGAAAGGGGGGTTGGGTTGTGGGCGGTGGGGGGGGGGGGGGGGGGGGGGGGGGGGGAGAGAGGAGGAGAGGAGAGAGAAAAGTCAAATGATGGCGCCTAGACCTGTGCATTCGAACCACCTGAAGACCCTCGCCAAGTCTCGCCGAACCTCCAGGACAATACAACACGAAAGACGGAAGAAGAAGAGGAGGAGGAGGAGGAGGAGGAGGAGAAGGAGGGCGCGAGGTGAACGTGATGGCAACCCACATTCAAAACGCTCGCAAACCCTGAAGACCTTCGCGCTACAAGGTGAGGAGATAGGAGAACATCACCCTGTGTGATAGGGGGGAGGAGAGGGCTTGGGGGGGAGGGGGGGGGGGGTGTGGGGGTGTGTGTGGGGGGTAGGGGTTGTGCGCGGGGGGGCGGGCCAGGTAGGATAAGATTTCTCCGTCGCCAAGCGCCACGCTTTTAATTGGATGCCAGGCCGCTCGTTCTGACAAATGTGCTGAGGGGTTTCGAGGGTCTACAGTTTTTTTCTTCTTCCCCCTATCGCTTCCCTCTTCCACCGTCTACTTTAGACTCCTTCATTGGGCAGAGGGAGAAGTGAAATTTCCTTACCCATTAGGGAGCCCTCCTGTAGCGACACGAGCGCAGAACGCAACCTCTCTGTACGGCTCTCGTCCACAAAACAACACTTTAAAGAGACAGTCAGACAGAGGAAGGGAGAGGGCGAGAGAGTTAGTCAGTTCCGGAACTTTTACGTCCCTACAAATGTATAAGGTCACATCAGGACGAAGAGATATGAAGAGGAGGCGGAGAAATGTACATGGAGGGAGAGAGACAGACAGACAGGAAGGCAGGTATGGAGACAAACATGGAGGGAGAGAGATATAGACAGACAGGAAGGTAGGTATGGAGACAAACATGGAGGGAGAGAGATATAGACAGACAGGAAAGGCAGGTATGGAGACAAACATGGAGGGAGAGAGATATAGACAGACAGGAAGGCAGGTACGGAGACAAACATGGAGGGAGAAGATATAGACAGACAGGATGGCAGGTACGGAGACAAACATGGAGGGATGAGAGATATAGACAGACGGGAAGGTAGGATGAGACAAACATGGAGGGAGGGAGATATAGACAGACAGGAAAGTAGGTATGGAGACAAACATGGAGGGAGGGAATATAGACAGACAGGAAGGCAGATATGGAGACAACATGGAGGGAGAGAGATATAGACAGACGGGAAAAGGCAGGTATGGAGACAAACATGGAGGGAGAGAGATAATAGACAGACAGGATGGCAGGTACGGAGACAAACATGGAGGGAGAGAGATATAGACAGACAGGAAGGTCACAGCTTTGGAGACAAACATGGAGGGAGAGAGATATAGACAGACAGGAAGGCACAGCTTTGGAGACAAACATGGAGGGAGAGAGATATAGACAGACAGGAAGGCACAGCTTTGGAGACAAACATGGAGGGAGAGAGATATAGACAGACGGGAAGGTAGGTATGGAGACAAACATGGAGGGAGAGAGATATAGACAGACGGAATGGCAGTGTAGCGAGACAAACATGGAGGGAGAGAGATATAGACAGACAGGTAGGTAGGTATGGAGACAAACATGGAGGGAGAGAGATATAGACAGACAGGAAAGTAGGTATGGAGACAAACATGGAGGGAGGGAGATATAGACAGACAGGAAGGCAGATATGGAGACAAACATGGAGGGAGAGAGATATAGACAGACAGGAAGGCAGGTATGGAGACAAACATGGAGGGAGAGAGATATAGACAGACAGGATGGCAGGTACGGAGACAAACATGGAGGGAGAGAGATATAGACAGACAGGAAGGCACAGCTTTGGAGACAAACATGGAGGGAGAGAGATATAGACAGACAGGAAGGCACAGCTTGGAGACAAACATGGAGGGAGAGAGATATAGACAGACAGGAAGGTAGGTATGGAGACAAACATGGAGGGAGAGAGATATAGACAGACAGGAAGGTAGGTATGGAGACAAACATGGAGGGGAGAGAATGTGACAGACAGGAAGGCAGGTACGGAGACAAACATGGAGGGAGAGAGATATAGACAGACAGGAAGGTAGGTATGGAGACAAACATGGAGGGAGAGAGATATAGACAGACAGGAAGGTAGGTATGGAGACAAACATGGAGGGAGAGATAGACAGGAAGGCAGGTATGGAGACAAACATGGAGGGAGAGATAGACAGGAAGGCAGGTATGGAGACAAACATGGAGGGAGAGATATAGACAGACAGGAAGGTAGGTATGGAGACAAACATGGAGGGAGGGAGATATAGACAAACAGGAAGGCAGGTATGGAGATAAACATGGAGAGGGAGAGGTAGACAGGAAGGCAGGTATGGAAACAAACAAGGAGGGAGAGAGATAGACAGACAGGAAGGCAGGTATGGAGACAAACAAGAAGGGAGAGATATAGACAGACAGGAAGGCAGGTAATGAGACAAACATGGAGGGAGAGATAGACAGACACACAGACAGTCATGCAGACAGACAAACAAATAAAACAAATTTTTCAAACTGCTTACTGCACAATAACAACAGTTTATACCAAAGTCTCAACTCCGCTCCCCACCCCCCCTCCCCCCTCCAAACCGTGTCTGGGCCCCCATCCCCAATCTTAACAACAACAACAAATGAAAATGAAGATCAAGAACAGGAAGAGAATGGAGAAATTGTTCTTTGGTATATGGTAGACACGCGCTGTAAAACAAACCAAGTCTCTCCAATAAAATTCTTTTCGTTTTTGTTTTTAAAGCAGAAACCCCACGACTGTGTCGACGCGACGAAAGCGGACGGGAAACGAGAAAGAGAACGAACACCACAGCGTTATAAAGACAGATATCTCCCGCACACACCACCACCCAAAGAAATTGCAATTGAAGGACACATCTACGTCTCAAACCACGTCTTTTTGTTTCTTCTCTACCTGGCACAGGGCTTTCTGCTTTCTCCATATAATAATAATAATAATAATAATAATAATAATAATAATGATAATGATAATAATACCTGGCAGAGAGCTAAGAGAAACGATTTTCAGATTTTTCTTGGCTTTCGCCAACAGAGCTGAAAGTGTGTACACGGGGGGAGGGAGAGAGGTGAAAAACGCGATTTGTGAACCCTCTTGGTTTTTTTGTTTGTTTGTTTCCTTCTTCTTCTTCTTTCTTTCTTTCCTTCCGACTGATCTGTAAGCAAAGTTTCCTTCTGTCTCTACTGGAGACGTGCGCGAGCTGCTCAGCCGGCACAAAGAGGTCGACTTCGGCGTGAACTTTGCGCCAGATAAGCGTCAGAGGTCTGGGATTTCACAGATTAAGACGATAACAAACGACCGGTCTTGAAAAAAAAATGATAACAAACGTCACTTAGACTTCTCGCCTTCCGCCTGTTTGGTCCGCGTGAGGAGGTGGGGGGGGGGGGAGAAAGGAGGAGGAGGAGGGGGGGGGGGGTATGGAGATAGAAAAGGGAAGGGAAATGAGCGGAGGACAAATACCAGGGAAGTCAAGTACTCGTGACTAAAGCGGTTCAAGCGAGTACCGACCCATCAGGCGACAAAATGGATCACTTTTCGTAACGGAGCCCAAGTACCGACTTTTAACATGTCCAACCAAGACCGACTGTAACTTGCAACTGCTCAGCATTGTGCGTCTGTCTTAAAAAAAACATGCCCTCAGTTAAAAAAAAATGTTTTTAACGGTCTCGCTAAATGATGTAGGTTGAGCGCGAAAATCTCATATCCCCTACCTTCATGCAAGTGACGCGAAAGAGGTAGGGGAAATGTGATTTTCTAATGACGTAAACAGACTGTAACACCATTCAACCTTCATGCAAGTGACGCGAAAGACGTAGGGGAAATGTGATTTTCTAATGACGTAAACAGACTGTAACACCATTCAACCTTCATGCAAGTGACGCGAAAGACGCTGAACGGTGTTGCAGTCTGTTTACGTAATTAGTACGATGTCATTGTGCTCTTTCTTCTGTAAATATTTTGTTGGCCCTACTGTTTTGGTTTTGTGTGCTTCGGGCTCACGTTAGGTGCAAGCGCTGTATAAACACTCTTTTTAAATTACATACTTCAGGAGCTGTGTGAGAGTCGAGGTGGCCGTCCTGAGCTGTCCGTCCTAACGAGCCTTCTGGTTTCCGTGGACGTAAAGAATTATTGAACCGTGCTTCGGCATTGGTCTCAGCTTGTCCCTAATATGTCAACTGACATCTGAGGACATTAAGCATCACTTCATCATCATTACATGTGGTGAGAGTTTCAGTGTTTGCGACCGCCGAGGACGAGTAATGTAAATACTGTTCTCACTCGCCCCTTGCCTGCAAAGCTGTATCTTTGGACAATGCGGTCATTGTTACGATGGATCGTGGTCTGTCTGCTCTCCTGTTCAACAATATGAACTCCGGAAATCCCGTCAGTGTGGTGCTGCTCACTAGCGAGTTAAGTAAACATGGTGCTTAACGTCCACAGAAACCATATCGCTTATTAGGGACGGGGACAAGGAGGGGGGAGAGGGAGATGGGGGGGAGATGATATACCTATCGCTACACTGTCACCGCCAGAATGATTTCTGCATTAAGATGGGCAGCGATGACAGCCATTTTAATGTTTCAGTAGGAAGTGATGGAGAAAGTCACAAGAACGTGTCCACAAACCACAGCTTTGGAAGAGAAAGGAGAGCCGAAGCGGTATCGAACCGAGGTCCTTCCGCTTACTAGCCTAACGCCTTACCGCTAGGCCAAACCGGCTCACGCCAGCAAGTTGTTGTTGATCGCTTTTATACAGCGCTAATCTCCGCTCTCGAGCAGACCCACTGCGCTCTTGTCGCATGTGATTCTAAATGAATGACCGTGGATTTTTATAGCGCGTTTTTGAATATCCGCCCCCAAATGGTCTACTTACAGCGCTGTTTGGTTGTTACATGGCTGGTGCCACGTGAAACTGCTGCCGTCTCGGCGAGTCCTGTGTATACCATACAACCATGCTACGTCACTTCATGCAAAGCCACATGTATACACAGGGTGCATGCACGCTTAACTGTAACCTGCCATCTGCACTTTTGGCAGAATGACCAGGATATTTTACGTGCCACTGCGGTAGCACGGGGGTGGAACGGATACCAAAATAAGACTCGACACAGAAAGTTGACCCTGGAGAAGAAAATTCTCCCGCCGCTCCTGCCGGGACTCGAACCTGTGACCTTTTGATCACGAGTCCGGCGCTTTAACCACTGAGCTGTTCCCGCTCCTTGTAAATGTGGGCCAGAGAGAACCATTTCTTCCGGCATACCCTCACAGTGTGAACTGGAAACACGTGAACGCATAACCGTACGTGACGTATAGGAAAGGGGGGGAGGGGGGGGAGAGTATTCTTAACCCAGATACTGCCACTCCGCCACGAACACTGAGCTGTGACAGTGAGTTACACGCAGGTCTGATAGAGGACCTATTCTTATCGAAGACCCCCGCCCCAATAAACACACACACACACACACACACACACACACACAGCAACTGCTGGTGTGGAAGGCGGTGGTAGACAACAATACGATGTCGTAAGACGACCTATTCTTACCCCGGATCCCCTCACGAGCAGAAACACTGGGAGGTGTGATAGTGAGTGATGTACAAAGGCGGCAAAGGCGCAGCGCTCTCTGGGTGTAAATTGCGCATTCCAGGACTATTTTCTTCTCCGGTAATTTGCAGACAGAACACACGATACGGCCACACGGCCATTTCTCATGCGACCCGCCGCCTTTCTTCACCAAACTCCTCTCCCCAACCCCAAAGCAAGAGGCGGACAGAGAGAGGGGGGAGAGACCCCGAAGGTGGGGTGGTGGGGGGGGGTGCTGAGGGAGAGGAAAGGGAGATAAATACGGGGGGGGGGGGGGGAGGGGGAGACAGATGGCAGAGAGAGAAGGGGGGGGGGGGGGGGGCGGGGGAGGGGGGGACCTGTACCGAGAAACTGAGAGAAGTCAGATACAGAGAGAGCGGACGGGGTGGGGGGGGGGGGGGGGGGGGGGAGAAGAGAGAGACACACACAGACTGGGAGAGAGGGAGACAGATACACAGCGGGAGGGAGAGACAGAGAGACGGGGAGGGAGACTTATACCGAGAGAGCGAGAGGAGACAAATGCAGAGAGAGAGCAGGAAGCAGCGAGAGAGACATACATGGAGGGAGGGAGAGAGATAGAGAGAGGGACATGGATGCATAGAGGGAGAGAGACAGATATAGAGCGGGAGGGAGAGACGGAGAGGGAGACTTACACCAAGAGACTGAGAGGAGACAAATGCAGAGAGAGAGCAGGAAGCAGCGAGAGAGACATACATGGAGGGAGGGAGAGAGATACAGAGAGGGACATGAGGGAGAGAGACAGATATAGAGAGAGAAGGATCGGATTCAGAGAGGGAGATACAGAGATACGGGGCTGGCGGGGGGGGGGGGGGGGGGGGGGGGGTCGATTCAGAGAGACGAGGAGAATGTGACACCTACAGTGAGGGAGACAGATACAGAGGAGACACACACACAGAGGGCGGAGAGAGACAGACACAGATTCAGAGAGAGACAGGGAGGGAGGGAGATACCAGAGAGAGATACAGAGAGAAGGGGGCGATGGACAAATACAGAGACGGGGAGAGGGAGACAGATACACACACACACAGAGGGATGGAAACGGATACAGAGGGGGCGGGAAACAGAGAGGGAGGGAGAGAAGAGAAGAGAACTAGACACCACACACACACACACACACACACACACACACACACACACACACACACACACACAGAGGCGCCACAAATAAACACACACACACACACACACACCACACACAACACCACACACACACACACACACACACACACACAGCGCACCACACACAACACACACACCACACACACACACACACACACAGAGGCGCACCACACACACACACACACACACACACACACACACACACACACACACACACACAGAGGCGCGCGAACGCACACACACACACACACACACACACACACACACACACACACACACACACACACACACGCACACACACACACACACACACACACACACACACACAAACCCCCAAGCTTGCTACCACGTGGGGTGAAGGAGATAGATAAGACGGCGAGAGTTATTACATGTAGCATTCCTTTCCTGCAACGAAGACAACAGCAAACGCGCGCCCCTAGGCCTGTCTGGGTTTTGTGCTGATTGCCACGCACAGCTCTGCCGAGGGCTTTTATGCTAATTATCCGACAGTTTTACGTGAGTCTGCATTAATTGTCTTCTCGCGAAGAGCAGTACCGATGTCGGACGTGCATAGGCGGCATTCCTACCGGCAGGTCAACAGATAGTCAAAATGACTCAAAGAGAAGAGCTTCAAATCGTAGGTGAACCTGGGGCCCCCAAAGAGGGGGTTGTTTCAAAGAGCTGCTGCACTATAAGCAGTTTATTATTGGCAGTGCTAAAGACTGGTCGAACTAAAAGGTAAGAGAAAAGATTGTGAGATTAACACACTGATCAGAAGAGTTTACACAAGCAAAACGTAAATTAAAAAAAGAACACGCACGCACGCACGCACGCACGCACGCACGCACGCACGCACGCACACACACACACACACACACACACACACGTGCGCGCGTGCGCATGTCTGTCTGTCTGTCTGCAGTGAGCACGGGAGTCGGGGGGGAAAAACGTGGAAGTCGAGAAGATAGGCTCATTTGCTCAGTTTGTGCTGATCTAAAACTTTACCAGGAATGGGCATAAATCTCAGTCAAAAGTGTATACATATTAATTTTGGAGTTTCCGCGGCGAGGCCAAAGTATGATAGGGAATGGGTTAAGACAAAAGAGCGCGCCCGCGTGTGTGTGTGTGGGGGGGGGGGGGGGGGGGGGGGGGGGGGGGGGGGGGGTAGTCTGGAAAAAAAGGCAGCGGAGTCTATCCAGCAGGCCAAAAGTATTTTACCCGGGGCAGCAGCGGTCCTGCGCTGTTGAGGGCCGCTGTGAGTTATGGGCACACTAATGTGGTAACGTCTTATCACAGCCGCGTTGTGGCCAGTGATGAAAGACTTGACTTCTCTCCCCCCCCCCCCCCCCCCCCCCACCATTGCCCCCGTCCCCTCTTCCCCCCCACCAACCACCATCCACGCCCCACACCAGCCAAAGGACATAGAGGACATTGCGGTGTCAGAAAGTCGTATGGTCTTTCTTGCCTGAACAGCCCCAAGAACTACCTACCTGTTAACTCCCACCGCGTAACTCCAACCGCGTAACTGGTTTATCTGTGCTGCCGTGTTGTATCTGTGCTCGTATATATATATATATATATATATATATATATATATATATATATATATATATATATATATATACTTTTGTATATATCTTGTCCACAACATATCTGTTGACGAACATGCAATTATGTGTGTGTATATAATATATATCCACCCACCTATATATATATATATATATATATATATATATATATATATATATATATATATATATTATATATATAAATTATATATCTATTTGTTCTACCAAATCCCTGTTGAACGAACACTGCATATTATTTTGTGTGTGTATGTGTGTGTTGTGTGTGTGTGTATATATATATATATATATATATATATATTATATATATATATATATATCCTAGGGACGCAATGCAAAGGGACACTACTCGCAAGAAGTCCGAACCGAGCTCTCTAGCGAAGCGCCAAACTCTCGCCGTAGCCTCGCTCTCGCTTGCTACGTGCCCTGAAGAGCCAGGGCCGCAACAACCGGTTAACGAACCACCATCACAAAAAAAAAAAAAAAAAAAGTGGGGGGGGGGGGGGGGGGGGGGGGGGGGGGGGGGGGGGACGAGGGGGAGGGCAGAGAGAGAGAAAAAGAGACGCGTGAAAGGTGGTGAGGGAAACCTTAGTAAGCTTTTCTCTCTTGCGCAGTGGCTAGAAGCAAAGGCCACGTCTATATTGGTGTTGTTCTGACCTTTCGCCGCCTCCGTCGCGACTTCCTCCTCCCAGCTCCCAGCTCCCAGGCTTAACAAGTGGGCCACCGCTCAGCTGTGAGGCTTCCTTCTTTTAGTTCCGTGTCCCAGACACAAGCTATGCACATAGCTTCCGGGGGAAGGGGGTTGGGGGGGGGGGGGGGGGGGGGGGACCTCTACGAACAGTACAAAGTCACGTGGCGTCTCCATATGTGCAGTGCCATTGGGTCTACACAGGTAGTTTGGTAATATTGCCCCTGTATTGTTCACAAGGTGGCGGCAATATTCCACCTCTGTGTGCAATACGGAGCAGCATTCCACCCCCCACCCACCCACTGCGGGCAATAAAGAGCAATACTTCACCTCCCTGCGTGCAATACAGAGCGACATTCCACACCCCTGTGTACACACACACACACACACACACACACACACACACACACACACACACACACACACACACACACACACACACACCTTTCCCCCGACCCCCTGTTCAATATACAGAACAGTATTCAACCGCCTCGTTCTCAACACAAAACAATAGTCCACCTCCATCTGTCTACAACACAGAACAGTAACCCCCATCCACCCACCTATCCCTGCCCCCTGTGTGCAATTCCTCTCCACGTGTGTAATACAGAACGATATTCCTCTCCACGTGTGTAATACAGAACGATATTCCTCTTCACGTGTGTAATACAGAACGATATTCCTCTCCACGTGTGTAATACAGAACGATAGTCCTCTTCACGTGTGTAATACAGAACGATATTCCTCTTCACGTGTGTAATACAGAACGATATTCCTCTCCACGTGTGTAATACAGAACGATATTCCACTCCACGTGTGTAATACAGAACGATATGCCTCTTCAGATGTGCAATACAGAACGATATTCCTCTCCATATGTGTAATACAGAACGATATGCGTCTTCAGATGTGCAATACAGAACGATATTCCTCTCCGTGTGTGCAATACAGAACGGTATTCCTCTCCATGTGTGCAATACAGAACGATATGCCTCTGCACATGTGCAATATAACGATATTCCTCTCCATGTGTGCAATACAGAACGATATTCCTCTCCATGCGTGCAATACAGAACGATATGCCTCTTCATATGTGCAATACAGAACGATATTCCTCTCCGTGTGTGCAATACAGAACGATATTCCTCTCCATGAGTGCAATACAGAACGATATTCCTCTTCATGTGTGCAATACAGAACGATATTCCTCTCCATGTGTGCAATACAGAACGACATGCTTCTCCATGTGTGCAATATAACGATATTCCTCTCCATGTGTGCAATACAGAACGATATGCCTCTCTATATGTGCAATACTGAACGACATGCCTCTCTATATGTGCAATACTGAACGACATGCCTCTCTATATGTGCAATACTGAACGATATGCCTCTCTATATGTGCAATACTGAACGACATGCCTCTCTATATGTGCAATACTGAACGACATGCTCTCTATATGTGCAATACTGAACGATATGCCTCCCCACGTGTGCAATATAACGCTATACCTCTCCATAATTATGTGCAATACAGAACGATATGCCTCCCCACGTGTGCAATACAGAACGATATGCCTCCCCACGTGTGCAATACAGAACGATTTGCCTCCCCACGTGTGCAATACAGAACGATATGCCTCCCCACGTGTGCAATACAGAACGATATCCTTCTCCACGTGTGCAATACAGGGCTATAACCGCACCCTGTCGCCACCAGCACGTGGTTCCAACACCACCTCTGGATCCTTTCAACATTCCTGCAAATCCCCCAAGTCTTATTATCAACGCGCATTGCTGCCTTCTGTTGTGGTTGCAACGCTATGGGAGAGGTGTTGTCAACAATCCATTATTCCCCCGACCCCCCAAACCCACCCAACCACCACCACCGCCACCACCACCACCACCACCCCATCAGCAAATCACGACTGATGGTTACTTAACGAAAATGATCCGCGAAATTACAGGCAAAATTACAAGAAAGCACCGGCGGTGAAGTGGGGGGGGAAAATCCATCTAATACGTCAGCCTCGCATTGTTCGTCGTTTATTCCCAATCAATTGCTGTTTTCGAGTCGACGAAAGATCAGAGGACTGTAACGATGGAATCGATGAGAAGGTATTTCGGACAAACGGGTCCGTCGGCAGGGTGCCTGGTAATTGGATTTTAACGTCCTGTCAACCGCAGAGGGTCTCCCCAGGACGACAGCAGTGTGGGCACACTGTGCATTAAGGTGTCGTTGACATACCTTGTCAGCTTTAATCGCTAGTAATCGGTTTTACTGTTGTTTTTAGGTAAAAAACTAAAACAAAAAACCCGGCATATAACCTTTGTTAAAACAATTAACCAAGCAGAACATCACGTCTTTCTAATTTGAAGTGAAGTGTAGCTATAGCAGGTGTTGTTAACTGGAAAGTTGGCAAATCGCTGGTGGCGGCCTCAGGCTTAGCGAAGCCATCGGGGTTGACCGACAGCCAAGCTTATAATGGAAACATCAGCGTGTGGGGGGAATCATAGGCGGCACGTGCCACAATTCGACGTTTGTTGCTGCTAAACGTGTGTCGCTGAAAACTTGAGATTTCCAGCGACAGCTGCACTATTGCGATGCATCTGCAGACACTGGAGTCAGTTTCGAAGCGACAATCTGGCGGGTGGGGTGCGGGTGGGGGGGGGGGCGGGGGGGGAGGCTCTCGCTTGCATGAAATTTGCTGCACGTTTTGCAGAGCTGCAACAACGAGAGGTGGTTTTGTCAGTGCAAAAATGATTTTTGTCGCTGCTTCCGGTTTGTTTGTTATTGCTTTGACTTTGTTGCTGTTGTTTTGTTGTTGTTTTTAGCTGTTGCTTTTGTTTGTTTCCGTGAGTGAGTGAGTGAGTGAGTGAGAGAGAGAGAGAGTGTGTGTGTGTGTGTGTGTGTGTGTGTGTGTGTGTGTGTGTGTGTGTGTGTCTGTGTCTGTGTGTCTGTGTGTGTGTGTGTTGGTGTTTTGTTGTTGCTGTTTGTTTTTTGCTGGCATCGCTTTTTTTCTTTTTTCTTTTTTTGTCGTGTGTGTGTTGTTGTTGTTTGTTTGTTTGTTGTTGCTGCTGTTTTGGGGAGGTAGCCACAACAGCCACGTTGTCGCTGCAACAAAGTGAGTGTTGATCATAAATAAATGATGGCAGCTGCAAACTTGCACAAAACTGCATCGATATATCCACATCAGCACGCTTGCACTGTGCAACGACCGCTTCTTCTTCTTTTTTCTTTTTCTTCTTTTTCTTTCTTTGCGGCTGCAAACCTGCAACTGTGGGCCGGGTCCGGGCCGCCAGCGAACGCTAAGAGTGCAGGAGAAAGGCGAAGCGAGTGTACAGGAGGCACATCCAGCCGCAACGTTTTATGACTTTTATGGGGCTCGCTTCACTTCTCTGTGCAAACGTCGGCCTTCCGACGGGCGCAGTTCGGGGGGGCACAGGGCACAACGGGGCACAGCGACGCACCGCACGACACACAATTAACATCGCATAAAGCCACGCGCTTTCTCCTCGCTCCCAGAGGCGAAGAAATGTGTTTACTGGGAAAAAATGCACTCGGGTGAAGAGGTGGGTGCAGAAAAGCATGCAATCCCGGTAATACCGCATTGCAATAATTCCTTCAGAGGAGGTGTGTGGTGGTAGTAGTAGTAGTAGTAGTAGTAGTAGTAGGGGTAGTGTGGTTATCGGGAAAGTATGTGTATAAGGCCTGCAGTGCTGTTTTGTCGTTTTAAGGCCAATTCCCTTTTCCAAGTTGTGCTAACACGGGTTTGTTATTCGGGAAAAACTGGCACTACCAGTAACACTGCATGAACCTACCGATTCCAGTTTTGGGGTTGCGTTGACGCCAATTAATATGATAATAATTTACGTGGAAAAGCTTGCACTCCCAGTCGCACTGCGTTGTAATACAGCGGGGTTTTTTGTTTTGTTTTTGGTCAAAAGTCTGCACCCCCAGTAACACTACACTGTAATGCATCGACTCCCTTTTTCGAGTTGAGCTGTCGCCAGTTTATTACAATGTGGAAAAGATTGCACTTCCCGCAACATTACACTGCACTGAAATCTACTGCGTTCTTTTTCTCCAAGTCGCGTTAACGCCAATTTATTATTTGGGGAAAGCTTGCACCTCCTGGAACACTGCACCGCAGTCTATGGACTGCCTCTTTTTGGAGCTGCGGTGACGGCAGTCTCAAAGCACTTCAGAATCGTGCTCTTTAGCTCTCTAACAGACTAACACTGAATCGGATGGGGGCGGGTGGGTTTTTTACAGCAGCCTTAATCTGGCACCAAAGGGGGGGGGGGGACTCTTTAACGTGTTTCAATGATGAACCCAATAGACTGAGCGCCTCCCCCCCCCCCCCCTCCCCGCCCCCCCCCCCCCCCCCATCCACCCCACCTCCACCCCCAAAAGACTA
>JABMCL010001991.1:332500-337500 GCA_018857735.1 Alviniconcha marisindica | reverse complement strand
ATAAACTGCGAAGTGTGAAAGTGGGGGTAGGGAGAGGGTGGGGGGGTTGGGGGGGGGGGGGTGTCAGCGGAAGATTTTCAAGCTCAATATTGAGTTATCTCTCTTCCCGTGGGAGCCCCAAACAACAGAATTGGGGAAATGCGAAAAGGAACAAGACAGCTATGCAGGTGCTGAATAATTTGAGATTTTTATTTTTTATTTTATTGATTTTTATTTTTTTTGGGGGGGGGGGGGGGGGTGGAGACACACTATTAACAGCAGCTGTGTGGTTGCAACGGAATTATACGGCGTTTCTTTTCTCTCTCTCTCTCTCTCTCTCTCTCTCTCTCTCTCTCTCTCTCTCTCTCTCTCTCTCTCTCTCTTGTTCTTGTTCTTTTTCGTGTAAAATGGCGGCTATCATTTTACATGTTTGAAATTCCACCTTCACAAAAGTGAGTGCAATGATGTCCAGGAAGCACGTTCCAATTTCGACGGTCAAACTATGTCAAGAGTCCACACGAAATACTAGTTTCTGGTGGAACGTCACGAAAACACATTCCCAGGTAGGGTGTTGATTGCAGTTTTATAGCGCTGTTCTCCGCTCTCGAGCAGACTCATTGTCGTATGTGATTCTGAATGGGTGGCTGCAGCTTTTTTATAGCGCGTTTTGAAGATCCACCCAAGTGGTGTACTTACAGTGCTGTTTGGTTGTTCCCTTCGAAAAGTCTTTGATTCCATGTCCATCTTTTACCACGGGAAGGCCCGGAGAGTGGTGGAATGGAATCATATATATATATATATATATATATATATATATATACATGAATGATACGGCGCATAACAGCATAATAGTAGCCACAATAATGTTAATAACAATGCTACGCTACTCCTAATTGAAGGAACGAAGGCTCGTTTTGTTACATGCTGTGCAAAAGAGCGTATCACGGCATGGGTTTCACTCTTCGTTAGCTGACAGCGTAAAGAGATTTACTTACAAAAAGGAGTAAATGTTTGCGTAAGCAAAACCTACATTTCTACACACACACACACACAAAAAAAACGCGTTCTTGCGTTGAAAATGGTTGTTCAAAAAAGCAACAAAAAAGACGAAAAGCAAACTACAAAAAAATAAAATAAAATAAACAGCAACAAAGAAAGACACACAGAAAAAAGAAAAAGAAAAAAAAGTGGGGAAAAAATTAAGAAAACAAACAAATTCCGCAGTGAGAGAAAGACGACGGGAAAGAAGGAAAGAGGAGTGTGAAAGCAGATGGCGGGCTGGCAAAACCAACAACATGCACCCCCATTTCACCCTCAACCCTTGCGCTCGCTGTTTGGTTCGGCGTTGACGGAACCCCGATACAGCACGGCCCCAACTGTCAGACAGTCTCTAATTACAAACACATCCTGCAGTGGAGCGAAGGCGCGAAATCCTCAGACATAACACGAGGCTCGCGCACGAGGTAGTCTTGGCCAACGACAAGGGGATGGATTGGTCTTTGGTCTCGTCTCAGACTCTCGGCACGCTCGGTACTGATGTACAACAGAACACCGAGTGGCCAGGACGATCGCAAGTAAAAGGAAGAATTCAGGCCACCGGCCTCGTCCTGGTTTCGTCCCCTAGCTAACTCGGATCACTTCGTTTCAGTTCACAGAGAGAGAGAGAGAAGGGGTGTGTGTGTGGTGTGTGTGACATACGTAAAAAGCTATGTGTCTATTAAAAAACACAACAACAACACACACACACACACACACACACCACACACACACACCATTCACACGGTGTCAGGGGGAACACACACAACACACACACACACACACACACACACACACACACACACCATTCAACTGTGTATTCGGGCGTAACACACACACACACACACACACACACACAACACACACACACACACACACACACACACACCATTCACACGGTGTCAGGGGGAAAACACACGCACACACACACACACACACACACACACACACACACACACACACACTCACACACACACACACACACACACATACACAACATATTCACAGTTCAGGGAAACACACACACACACACACACACACACACACACACACACACACACACACACACACACACACACACACGTCCCCAGTTTAACATTCCTCGCTCTCAATTAAACGGGGTCCGGCCACAAACCAACAGCCCGATCAGTAAGCACACACTCAAACCCTGAGCGTCTCGCTAGTCACCTCCGGCTGCAAACTATTGTTCCCCACACAAAATAAAAACAATGTATATAAAAAATGTATATAATATAAAACTAAAAAAGAAAAAGAAAAATCAGCCCAGGGTGAAAGTGTTTCTGTTGCGTAAAAAGACACTGTGCACCGGTTTCAACTCGCCTGCTAGTCTCATCATTCATCCGTTTCTTTTCCAGGCAAAGGAGTCAAAAAGGGTCTGTGTAGAGAGATGGGAATGTAAATGAAATTAAAGGGGACATTAGACGAAGGAGTCAAGGTGTGTGTGTGTGTGTGTGTGTGTGTGTGTGTGTGTGTGTGTGTGTGTGTGTGTGTGTGTGTGTCAAGGGGTGTAAATGGAATTAATGGTGATACGGGCGAAGGAGTCAAGAAGGGTTTGTGTGCGGATGGGAATGTAAATGGAATTAAAGGGGACATCAGGCGAAGGAGTCAAGAAGGGTGTGTTTCAGGGGGTGTAAATGGAATTAAAGGGGATACAGGTGAAGGAGTCATGTAAGGTTTGTGTGGAGTGGGGAATGTAAATGGAATTAAATGGGACATCAGGCGAAGGAGTCATGGAGGGTGTGTGGGGAGGGGAATATAAATGGAATTAAAGGGGACACAGGCGAAGAAGTCAAGAAGGGTTTGTGTGGAGAGGGGGAATGTAAATGGAATTAAAGGGGGCATAGGCGAAGGAGCCAAGGAGGGTGTGGGGGTAGGGGGTGTAAATGGAATTTTAAGGGGACATAAGTGAAGGAGTTATGAAGGGTGCGAGTGGGAAGGGGGGTGTCAATGGAATTAAGGGGCACAACAGGCGAAGGAGTCACGGATGGTGTGTGGGGAGGGTTGTAAATAGAATTAATGGGGACATCAGGCTAAGAAGTATCATGAGCCTTACCGATAGGAATGAAATCAAAACTAAAATCTGATTTCACAGCACTTTTCACGCGAATTAAAGATTTGTTTATTTTTTAACATTAACAAATCGACGTTGGAAAGTCGCAAAATCGCACCCGTGAGAGCCGCTATTTCGTGTCTGGTAGTTTTGTGACGTCATGAACAAGGCCGACATGTGTGGCGGACGTGTACATTACGCCATCAGCCGACTTTTGTTGTTGTTGCTTCTCTTCTTCAATGGTAAAGAACGGGCAACAAAGCTGCACCCCGAGGAGCTCACCTCTGAGATAAGAAGGTACTTCTGTGGCATTTAAATACTGATACGACGACAGGAACCCTGCAATGGTGGAAGAAAATATTCGCATACTACAGGACTTTTTCAGTCAACTTACGTCATCGCGCGGAAACCCCTTTAATTTTTTCTCTCTCCCCCAGTTCTTCCCAGCAGTGCAAACAATTCACTCGCTCCTCAGGCGGCGTAATCTGAGCTCACAGCCCTTCCACTTTCATTGCAAGCGGCTGGAGAGCTCATTATCTCAGGTTAGGATTGAAAATTAAACAACACTTCTCTACCCTTCACACGACAACGCTAAAAACTCCAACTCAAGAGATTGGAGGGGAGGGGGTGGGAGTGTAAAAGCAAAGTAGAAGTTGGGAGCCATGGTACAATTATTGCCAAGCTAGTAGAAGAAACAGGCTGGAGTTCTACTGATGACGGTGCGCTTGCTGAGCAGCAGGGGAAGAAGGGCGGGGGTGGTGGGGGCTGAAGGAGGGGGACCCCTGCCGCCTTGGAAGGCTGAGTGAGTGCGGTGAGGCCGAAGTGGTGCGGCACGTGATACCCGTACTGTAGTTCCACGCGAGCGCGGGGCTAATTAAACGCCTAGGTCGGCAACGGTCCCCAAGGGCCTAATTCTAGACACTTTCTGGGCAAAACCCGAAAGGTTACAACTATTACTACACTATACAGTAATAGCACGCACTTCTGGACACTTTCTGGGCAAAAACTGAATGGTTACAACCATAACTACACTACTGCAGTAAGAGCACACATTTCTGGACACGTTCTGGGCAAAAACCGAAAGGTTACAACCATTACTACACTAGAACTGTAACAGTACAATCTTCCAGACACTATCTGGACGAAAAACTGAAAGGTTGCTACTATTACTACACTACTACAGTCACAGCACATTCTTCTACACTTAGACACAACACTGCCAAGTGTCAGACACAAGCAGAACTGGAATTCAAACAGTGGGAATGTTAGTCGCAAGTGTCGCATTGTTAGAAACACGCCATGCATTCATGTGACTACACACCCCCCCCCCCCCCACCGAAAAGTGGGGGTACTTTGCTAGTCAAACCAGTTCGTGATTAATGAAATCAGTCATGTCCTTCCACTCCTGCCATGATGGAAATTGATAGTGTTTAAGTATTTTTAACAGGGAACATGACCACACGAGAGAGAGTGGGGGGCCTAAACAAGACGAAATGACTGTAAATTAATACTGCACCAGTGCCTGTCACACACACACACACACACACACACACACACACACACACACACACACACACGCGCGCAAAACGCACGGACACACACGCACGCACACCAAACCTGACCCAAAACCCACGCACCATCATCAACAAGAATTCCTGCCATTCTACCTACACCAGACAATGGACGCCTCAAAGACCCGTCGCCGGATCTGCAAGAACTTCTCAATTCGACCCAAGGCCCAGCTAATAGCTTGCACCCCACACAGGGTCACCCAGGCGGTGCTCAGCGAAACGTGCACCCCCATAAATAAGAGACATGCCCATTAAAGCAAAAAAAATATAAAGACAGAAAAAAAGACTCCCTTCCACCTTAAAAAAAAAAAAAGTGGTGGGGAGGGGGGAATTTTTTCCCAACA
>JABMCL010001991.1:197500-330000 GCA_018857735.1 Alviniconcha marisindica | reverse complement strand
CTCTCTCTCTCTCTCTCTCTGAGTGATCTCCCTTTGCTCTGGTTGCCGTGCCCATGCTCTCGCAATATGGCGCCTCGGGTTTCTCTCCGGCTGCTCAATTCTCAAAACCAAAACTGATCACTCGCAGGCCCCCACCTTGACAAGAATTTGTGTATTTTGCTCCCCGACAGCAAAAGAAAAAGGGAGAAAGAAATGTAATCCGAACTAAGTAAGACTGGCATGTTCGTTGAGCCGACTTCGCCAAACATTCCACTGAAAGAAAAGACTGAAGAACATTCCTCCCCCCCCCCCCACCCACCGCCACCGACGCCACGTTCTCTCCTCGCCTGATCCCCACCATTATTACCATAACCACGCACACACAGACTGCAGTTGCGTGCTCCTGTACAGTAAACGATTAGACGAATCGAATGGTTGTCTGCAAGTTAAAAGCCTGATCACGATTTTACCCTAGTCGCTCGGGCATTGGGAAAGTTTTGTGAGGCGGAAGGAGCAGTCTCGGAAAGAACGCGTGATGGTCCAACCAATCGTGTCATTCTTTATTTAGCCAGCGAAACAACTGAGCGAGAACGTGCATGTGAGCACACAACTTTTTTTCTTTTCTTCTCCTGCTGACACTGTCCCGGGTTCGTACCAATCCGAACTGCGGGTGGGGTTATAACGTTTTCCACCAAACTCATTGGGAAACTAATTCCTCGTTGCGTGACAAACCTCAGTTTAAAAGAAGAAGAAGAAGAAGAAAATAAACAAACAACAACACTGATGTAGGTATTCGTTTCGTCGTTTACGATTTAGTAACCTCACTGACTAAGTTGTTTCATACTACGTTCAGGATGACGTAAGCATGACGTAGGAATGACCTAAATACTACCGAGGCTTCGCCATCCGTTTCCGACGTACACCGAAATTCATGGCATGATTGTTTCCGATATATGCTAAAATTGAAGTTCATGCGAACCGTTCCCTCTACATGCATGCCAGGTGAGTTACCGTAGGCGACTCAAGTCTCAGTTGTTATACTTGTGCGGTGTCTTTCGAGCGCTAATTAACTCCCTTGAGAACGCTGAGAATTTAAAATATCGCGAAAATGTTCATCCATCATAGAAGGAACGGTCGTTCCAACCACCACTGAGGTCTCGGTCGAATTAACTGATATGCTCCGCTCTCTCACAGTCTTCCACATCGTCGACAAAACTGGTCCTTTCATATATCGTTTCAAACCCAATAACTAGTACTTTCAGCTGATCATGTCTGCGTAGATTGAAAATAACGCTGGGTGCCTCGATGAAATAATTTCTTAACCCACCCGTAACGGATTCCAACTAAAACCAAGGGGGAAAAAATGAATTTTATGCGAATTATACTGGCAAGAATGTGTTTATGTGCAATGATCACAATATTTATGCGTTTGAAGGAAATGTCTTAATTACAGTGTTTGCGTCTCATAAACCCATAAGTGTTCTTGTTTTAAAACCCTGTCCTGTACTATTACAACTCGTCTTCGTTTCCCTACCCCCCCCCCCCCCCGACCTCACGTCTGGCACTTTCTGACGAGACCCTGACGTTAAAATCCAAGAACTGACAAAGTCTCAAACCCAAACTGGAAACTCCCGTTGTCGTAAAATGAATTTAGTTAATTATGACTGTGAGCGTTTACTATAAGTTCAGTTTGTTTAATGCTTATGTACTGAATATGCAGCCTGTCCATATTTACAAGAACGTCAATAAACTTTGCTTATATCAAAAGAAGCTCCCAAAAATCAGTCTGAAAGTAGGCCCACACCAGCTTGTCTAATGCTTCATGTACTGATTACATTTTCCATATTGTTACAGGAACGTCAATAAACTTTGCTTAAACCGAAAGAAGCTCCCAAAAATTAGCTTGAAAGTAGGCCCATACCAGCTTGTTTAATGCTCATGTACTGATTACGTTTTCCATATTTTCACAGGAACGTCAATAAACTTTGCTTAAACCGAAAGAAGCTCCCAAAAATTAGCTTGAAAGTAGGCCCATACCAGCTTGTTTAATGCTCATGTACTGATTACGTTTTCCATATTTTCACAGGAACGTCAATAAACTTTGCTTAAACCGAAAGAAGCTCCCAAAAATGAGTTTGAAAGTAGGCCCATACCAGCTTGTTTAATGCTCATGTACTGATTACGTTTTCCATATTTTCACAGGAACGTCAATAAACTTTGCTTAAACCGAAAGAAGCTCCCAAAAATGAGTTTGAAAGTAGGCCCATGCTCATGTACTGATTACGTTTTCCATATTTTCACAGGAACGTGAATAAACTTTGCTTCAACCGAAAGAAGCTTTCAAAAATGCGTCCTTAAGTACAATCGCCCAGACTCGCCAAAGGCGCTTTTTCAGCCAACTATGCGGAGAACTATAATACAGCCATCAACAGCGGAAGAAAAACGCAGGTGCGCCATTCTAACTTCATATAGTTGAGATATATCCATCTATCCATCCATTCATCCATTATGGATGCAAACTGGCAGTGTTACACAAAACAGGGGGGAGAGTGTTCAGACCATTTCAGCACGCTGGCAGACGAGGAGGATGTCTGGAAGGTGTTTACAGGTGCATTATGGAGGACCGGCAGCAGCAGCAGAACGCTGCCAGATCGGGGGCACGTGGGTGGGGGTCGTCAAGGTAACAGCACACAGACCCATTGCGAGGGGACTGCCGAACAGCTGTCGATCATTGCTCTAACCAAAGAGAAGAAGCCGGGGGGGGGGGGGGGGGGTTCCTAACATGGGCGGTGTTTGAAGGGGCAATGACTATAGCCCGTAACTGGTACACGTATGCATTAGTGCAGACAGCGGAACAACAAGTCTAACAAAGGAGAGAAGTAAGTCAGTAAGTAAGTAATTTGGAGTTTTACGCCCAGTCCACCAGTCCACCAGTAGCCTACGGATATAATTTATCAGGGCGTTAACAAAGGAAAGAAAGGTGTACACAAATGCCAACATCTGACAATGATAGACAAAATACACGCCTGAGCAATGCCAGCTGAGCTGTGACACAAACATATTAATTTCATACCGAACCTCAAGCTTCTTCGGGGCCAAAAAATGTCCGTCAGACTTTCTTGATAACCTTTACGGCTGGTACCCCGATCGCGGAGGAACTGACCTTACAGTGATCTCAGCGACCGTTACTGCCATAATCATGGTTCACTGTATGCTAGGTTATTTTAGAGCTCCCTAGTCCACCATCTATAAAATGTCTTCACTGTTTAAAAATAAAGTTTGATCTCTCTCTCTCTCTCTCTCTCTCTCTTACACACACGCACGCACGCACGCACGCACGCACGCACGCACACACACACACACACACACACACACACACACACACACACACACACACACACACACACACTTGTTCTGTAAGCACAAAGCTATAGTCACCAACACCCCCCACCCCGGCACAGTGAGTCAACACGAAAACCAACAGCAAATAAAGTAAGTAAACATGGTGCTTGACGTCCACAGAAACCACAAGGCTCATTAGTGACGGGGAGAAGGGGGTATGGAGGAGGTAAGTAAGTAAACATGGTGCCTGACGTCCACAGAAACCATAAGGCTTATTAGTGACGGGGAGAAGGGGGTATGGAGGTGGGGGAAGAGGGCGGGAGGGAGGACACTTACAGACAGCCCCTACAGATTTTCGTGAGAGTGCCTAGCCTCTGGGACCGGATGGTGCAACTTACCAATGACGCGACCTGTTTCCCTGACTCTTATACCTGGGTTTCGACACACACCCCTACCCTCCCCCCCCCCCGCCCCCCAAACCCCCAGTACTGTCACATCCCATCTCATGTAAACCATCAACTTTACACCTTCACATGACCCCGAGATCTCGTTGTAAGGTACGGGTAAGGGGCTTCCTGGCCCTGTTCCTCACGGGTAGACAACCTGCACTCGCACCCACGCCTGTAACCGGGTGCTCGTCAGAGGTGATGATGACAACGGGGAGTGACCTGTAACCTTTCCATCCAGCAAAAGCCCCGAAATCTTCCGTAGCTTTCCTCTTCCTTTTCTGTCTTCTCTCCCTTCTTCTTTGCCCCCCACCCCCACCCCACTTCTCCTACAGAAGATGCGGCGTCCTGAGACGACCCTACGCGGTTCACGGGACATTAAAATACAAGAACTGACCCTACGCGATTCACGGGACATTAAAATACAACAACTGACCCTACGCGGTTCACGGGCCATTAAAATACAAGAACTGATCCTACGCGGTTCACGGGACAATAAAATACAAGAACTGACCCTACGCGGTCCATGGGACAATAAAATACAACTGACCCTACGCGGTTCACGGACATTAAAATACAAGAATTGATCCTACGCAGTTCACGGGACAATAAAATACAAGAACTGACCCTACGCGGTCCACGGGACAATAAAATACAAGAACTGACCCTACGCGGTTCACGGACAATAAAATACAAGAACTGACCCTACGCGGTTCACGGGACAATACAAGAACTGACCCTACGCGGTTCACGGACAATAAAATACAAAAACTGACCCTACGCAGTTCACGGGACAAATACAAGAACTGACCCTACGCGGTTCACGCGACATTAAAATACAAGAACTGACACTACGCGGTTCACGGGACAATAAAATACAAGAACTGACCTTACGCGGTTCCCTGGACAATAAAATACAAGAACTAACTCTTCTATGCATCTACGTCCACTGCAGAGGCAAAACACTTCCGCACAGTTAGTTAGTTGGTGCTTTGAGCCCAGTCAACCGCATAGGGTTATACAGGGTTAACTTCCGCACAGTCTGCAGCCGATGTCTGAGACTGATCTGGGGTTGATTCATTTAAACGCTGACGGTGACTCCACCATCAGCAGCGGAAAGAACACCTGAAGCTCCGCAGGTGGTTCAAGTTCAGTCGTCTCGATGCAACCAAGGAACCGAGGACTGACACACCGTGAGCAAGGACACAGGAAATGTTCCCGTTTCCAACGTGTACAAACTGACTCTGATAGTCTGAATGCATCTTGCCAGCACGAACACAAACACCTGAAGGTCATTCACCACTGAATGCGGCATGCAAACGCGACGGCACAGGCAAATAATCAAACAAACAAACATACAAACACGCAAAACACACATACACACACTCTCTCTCTCTCTCTCTCTCTCTCTCTCTCTCTCTCTCTCCCCCCCACCCACCCACCCACCCCCCCCACACACACACACACCACAAAAGATGGCCAAGTAACTGGTACACAGCTGGAGTACTCACGGTCGAATTTTTTTGTTCTGGAGGCGAAGACAGTCTTGAGGAGCTTGAAGGACTCGTCCAGCTGCCGGTTGTGTTCCTTGCGACTGAGTGACACCAGCTTGTCTTCCATGGTGCGTGAACAACACGTCTGCCCCTGCGGGCATATCTCCAGGTTCTCACCTGAAAGCATCAAATCACACTTGGTCAGCGTCAAGCTCCATTACTCTGCAGAACAACCTACCTAGGTTCTCACCTGAAAGCATCAAATCACACTTGGTCAACGTCAAGCGCCATTATTCTGCAGAACAACCTACCTAGGTTCTCACCTGAAAGCATCAAATCACACTTGGTCAACGTCAAGCGCCATTATTCTGCAGAACAACCTACCTAGGTTCTCACCTGAGAGCATCAAACCACACTTGGTCAACGTGCCTTCTTCCATCAAACCCCATTACTCTGCAGAACAACCTACCTAGGTTCTCTAGTATAGGTATAACAATGTCAACGGTGAACAAATCCAACAATGTCCCAAAGAGCTGCTATATCATCCATTGCAAGCACTAAAAATGTATACTACTGAATCAGATGCAGACGGTAATGTTCAAGATGTATGCAACCCCCCCCAAAAAAAAAAAAAAGTGCTCACACTTTTGCCCTGGAAGGAAGATATAAAAACTGACACAATCTGTCGCATCACATGGACGTCAGCTTCGTGCTTGCATTAGCCCCCAAACAAAAGCTAAGTAGATCGATTTTCATTCCTAATCCTATCATCGTTTTTCTTTCTTCTCCTTTTTTTCTTTTTGTATTTTATATTTTATTTTTAAGCGTATTATCTGTCTGTTGCTTGAGAGAGAAAAAAGTGCTGTCACACAAAACATTTTTGCAAGTTTTGCATTTTTTAATTAAACTAAGCGTTCCTTTCAGCATTTTGTTTGTTTTGATCTTAAAATTAAATTTCCCGGTTCATTCAACTTCAGTTTCCCCCCTATCCTCTTCCTACATAAATGCCGTGTAATGTCAAAAATAATCAATTAGGATTTGAGTTGCGTTTTGTTGACCAACTATCACTTTCCCAGCAGACTAGGCGATAAATTTAAATATCAAGAGTTGATCAATCCGCTTATGAATTCAATCCAAAGCAGAGGAACCTCGGTTCGAATCCGCTTCGGCTCTCCTTTCTCTTCAAAAGTTGTGGTCTGTGGACACTGTCGTTGTGACTTCGTCCCTCACAATGGAACATTAAAATGGCTCTCGTCGTTGCCCATCGTAATGCAGGAGTCATTCTGGTGGTGACAGTGTAGCGTTATCCTCTTCCCCCACCTACATACCCCTTTCACCACGTCCCTAATAAACCTTGTGGTTTCTGAGGACGTTAAGCACCATGTTTATTTACTGACTTAAAGATCAACCGAACCGAAGACGCAAGTTGGCATGAAAACGGACAAGAAATTGCAAATATTTTCATCTACATGCTTCATTTGGTTGTCCCATCAATATTTCCACCAGAGATACCGGTTTGTTTGTGTGTTTTTTAATTCGTTTTTGTTGTTTTTTGTCGTTGGTTTGTTTGTTTTGGGGTTGTTTTTTTGTTTTGTTTTTTTGTTTGTCTTTTGGTTTCTTGCTTGTTTGTTTTGTGTTTTATTTTTGTTTTGTTTTTTGTTGTTGTTGTGGGTTGTTGTTGTTTTTAGGGGTGGTGGAGGTTCTTTGTTGTTGTTTGCTTCGGATTTGATCTCCTCAGCGCGTAGCCATGTTGCTTTGGTCTGTCAAGAAAGACCACGAAAGAGGCTGGCTCGTGATGAATAAATTTGATACTTTCGCGACATATGCCGGCCTTGTTTATGACGACACTGATACAACTGCTGGGCACATTTTTTTTTTTTTTTTTTACAAACTGGACGAGATGAAAATCGAGTGAAAAACTGCCATGTGAATGTATTTTGTATTCCATTTTTATTGACTGGGTCCTTAATGCTTCCTCGGTTCAGTTCGGTTCCCCTTTAACTTAAATATCAGTTTATATTCCCTGTGTCGACTTTATTCAAATCTCTCTCTCGCCACGTGGTAACCTCTCTCTCTCTCTCTCTCACACACACGCACACACACACACACTCTCTCTCTCTCTCTCTCTCTCTCTCTCTCTCTCTCTCTCTCTCTCTCTCTCCCCGAACGCAACTGCAGTCGCTAAGTTGTTTCGTATTGTTGTTGTTGTTTTTTGTTGTTTTTGTTTTGTTTTGTATCTATCATACCCTCTCGTACTGAAAACAGGTGTGTGTTCCCCACACAAGGCACTTTCTTGTGTGTCCTGATTTCAGTGACACAAATAAATCCCGTTCCACGTCGTTACTTCTTGTTCATCAAATACCCATTGGCAGAGCGGTGTCTCACAGGGGGAGAGGGGGGGGGGGGCAGAAAAGAATGGGGGGTAGATTATATCAGCTCTTTACTCTGCTTTTGTCAGCCACAACGTGTGCCGAAAGCTGTGTGCTGTGCCATTCACCGGTGCTGCTCGCCCAGGCGGAAAATGGGCAAATAGATACTCCATAAAACGTCGGTAAACCTCCTGTAGGACCTCGCACACACAGCCAGTCGGGGGAGGATGCAAGGCGTACCGTTTTCTTTCCAGCCACGCTGTAGGACCCTTGGTAACCTCTCTCTCTCTCTCTCTCTCTCTCTCTCTCTTCTCTCTCTCTCCTCTCTCCTCCCGTGGTCCAAACCCCCCCCCCCCCTTATCCCGCCTTAAACCCCCCCCCTCTCTCTCTCTCCTGGTGGTAACCCCCCCCCCCACCACACACACACCCCCTTTTTCTCTCTCTCTCTCTCTCTCTCTCTCTCTCTCTCTCTCTCTCCTCCACGTGGTAACCACCCCCCCTCCTCCTTTCACACAATTTCAAAATTTCCGGTTCTCTCTCTCTTCTCTCTTCTCTCTCTCTCTCTCTCTCTCTTCCTCTTCCCCTCTCTCCTCCTTCCCCCCCCCTCTCCTTCTTCTTTTATCCATGAACTCCTCTGTCTTCACTCTTCTTTTGTAGGAACTCTGTAAAACGCTTTAAATCATGCTTATTCGTACTTATAAATACCTTTTTTGGGTATAGTGTGATTATTTGTGTTTGTAGTAGTTAGAAGGACGGGCTGTTGATAGGCCCAAAATGGACCTAACCCTACTTTCCTCTCTCCCTCTCCCTCTCTCTGATCAGTAGGTTAGCAAGGGCTAGTTGTTCGACAGGTTTTTGAATGAACCTAAACTATAATCTTTGTGAAATAAAGTGCTCTCTCTCTCTCTCTCTCTCTCTCTCTCTCTCTCTCTCTCTCTCTCTCTCTCCGTTCGACCACAGCATCAACACTAGCCTAAACCAAACAATTCACCCCCCCACCCCCACCCCTCACCACCAACCTTCATCACATGGGTGGGGGGGGTGGGGGGGCAGAAATACCCAGGCCTAAACTCGGGCCATGATAAAGCGCAATAAATCTGAATTCCACTTGAACTTCGCCTTCTAGTGGAACCCCGTGTTTACTCTGGTGGGCGGCCATGCGGGTGAACAGGCCACGAACGCAGCCCACTCGCCGACTGGCCGCCTCGAGCCCCGCGAGTCCTGTACGGAAAGCGTTGTGGTGGACTAACCCACAAAGAACTTGACCCAATTTATTCCAGCCCAACTCTCTCTCTCTCTCTCTCTCTCTCTCTCTCTCTCTCTCTCCCCCCCCCCCGTTTTTGTAATTAAAGTCTTCGAGTTCGAGTTCTCTCTCTCTTTGTATAATAAATTTTCGTTCTTTTTCCTCTTTCCCTTTTTTTTTCCCTCTCTCTCTCTCTCTCTCTCTCTCTCTCTCTCTTTTTTGTATGTTGTAATTAAAGTTTTGATTGAGTTTTTTTTTTTTTTTTCTTCCTTCTCTCTCTCTCTCTCTCTCTCTCTCTCTCTCTCTCTCTCTCTCTCTCTCTCTCTCTCTGTACTTGTGCTTCTCTTCGGTTCTTCTCTCTCTCTTTTTATTTTTCTTCCCCCCCTCCTCTCTCTCTCTCTCTCTCTCTCTCTCTCTCTCTCTCTCTCTCTCTCTGTACGTGTGTGTAACTTCAAGTCTTCGAGTTCGAGTTCTCTCTCTCTTTGTATAATAAATTGTCTCTTCTCTCCTCTCTCTCTCTCTCTCTCTCTCTCTCTCTCTCTCTCTCTCTTTTGTTGT
The DNA here is from genome assembly GCA_018857735.1 of Alviniconcha marisindica. Lineage (NCBI taxonomy): Eukaryota > Metazoa > Mollusca > Gastropoda > Provannidae > Alviniconcha > Alviniconcha marisindica. The sequence continues at coordinate 320,570 of JABMCL010001991.1, read as the reverse complement.
GTTTAACTTAAAGTCTTCGATTTCGAGTTCTCTCCTCTTGATTAAAAAATTGCGTTCTTTTTCTTCTCTTCTCTCTCTTTTTCTCTTTTCTCTCTCTCTCTTCTCTTTTTCTCTGTATATGTAATTAAATCTAGTTCGATTTCTCTTTGTAAAATAAATTGTTGGCTCTCTCTCCTCTCTCTCTCTCTCTCTCTCTCTCTCTCTCCTCTCTCTCTTTGTTTTCTTGTCTTCGAGTTCGAGTTCTCTCTCTTTTTAAAAAATTTTTCGGTCCTCTCTCTCTCTCTCTCTCTCTCTCTCTCTCTCTCTCCTCCTTTTTTTCTAATTTTGTTTGGGTTTATTCAGTTCTCTCTCTCTTTTTTTTTCTCTCTCTCTCTCTCTCTCTCTCTCTCTCTCTCTTTCTCTTCTCTTCTTTTTTTTTCTTCTTTCTCTCTTTTTGTAAAATTTTTTTTCTTCACCCTTCTTCCTCCCCTTTTCTCCCCCCTCGGAAAATACGTTTGGAAGCTCCCCAAAACTCCAAGCACGGGTTTTACGCGTTTTAAAGGGGGGTCCAAAACGGGGTGTGGTTCTCTCTCTCTCTCTTTTTGTAAAATAAATTGTTCTTTGTTTTTTCTCTTCTCTCTCTCTCTCTCTCTCTCTCTCTCTCTCTCTCTGAAATAAAGTTTTGGGTTCAAGTTCTCTACTCTCTCTCTTTGATAAAAAATTTGTTCGAGTTCTCTCTTTCTCTGTAAAATTAATTTTTCAGTTCAAGTTCTCTCTCTCTCTCTCTTTGTAAATAAACTGTTCGAGTTCATGTTCTCTCTCTCTCTCTCTCTCTCTCTCTCTCTCTCTCTCTCTCTTTTTGCGTAAAATAGTTTTGAGTTCGAGTTCTCTCTCTCTCTCTCTCTTTTGTAAAATAAATTGTTCGAGGTGCCCCCCCCCCCCCCCCCCCCAAACAGCGGGGCTTCCCCGCATTAAAAAAAATTTTCTTGGAAAGAAAATTTCTCAAACTTGTTAAAACTCTCTCTCTCTCTCTCCCCTCTCTCCCCTTTTCCCCCCCCCCCCCCCTCTCTCTCTCCCCAAAAACCCCACACCCCACACACACAACTCCTCCCAACCCCCCCCCAACCCAAACGGAAAAAAACTAGTTCTTACACATTTTAAAAGAAGAGAGAGAGAGAACTTTGTAAGTTTGCTTTACACCATCTCTGTTCCTTAAAAAGCAAACTTACAAAGTTCTCTCTTTTCTCTCTCTCTCTCTCTCTCTCTCTCTCTCTTTTCCCCCAAGTAGCTTAGCAAGGACAATTTTTAGGGGTTTTTAAATAAACCCTTAAACTAAAACCCTTTTTAAAATAAACCCTTTTCGATTTTTTTCCCTCTTCCTCTCTCTCTCTCTCTCTTCTCTCTCTCTCTCTCTCTCTCTCTCTTTCCGCTTTTTCCCCCCCCCCCCTCTCTCTCTCCCCCCCCCTTCCTTGTGCTGATAATATTCAACCCAGAGCAGCATAACCGTGTAAGATATCTGACCCACTTCTTAAATCGAAACCATAAATAAACGTAGGTTGCCCTGGGGGATTATTTCAAGGGCCGTGTGAGATCACTGTGTCACGCTATTGTTAAGACATGAACTAAACAGGCAACTTGAGAGAACATAATTATGACTTGGACGTGTCAAAGACCGGGGCTGGATTCGTCGTAAATGTGGAACGGAGGGCAGGTGGTGGGGGGGGTGGGGTGGAATGGGGGGGAGGGGGGGGGGGGGGGGGCGAAAAAGTGACGCATTCGACCGTTAAATGTGTCTTTTTTGTTTTTTTGGGTTTTGGTTTTGGGTGTGTTGTGTGTGTTGTGTGTTGTGTGGTGTGTTTTTAAACTCATTGTATCCATTTCTTTCGTATGAAACTTAAAAAAATGCTCATCATAAAAAGTTTGCTATATCGCGTCCGCATTACTGAGAGGGGCAGGGTTTTAATCAATAATATATATATTAATATATTATTATTATATATATTATAATTTTTATTCTTTCTTTCAAATCAAAAACTATGAGAGAGAGGGAGAGAGAGACAGAGACAGAGACAGGACACAGAGTTGTGTGTTGTGTTGTTTATTCAGTAGTTTTTTCTCTGCTGTTATTGTGTTTTTCGCTTGTTTCTTTTTGCTTTCTTGTTTGATTTGTGGTTTGTTTGTTTGTTTGTTGGGAGGGGCACTTAGGTTGGTTTGTTGGAGGGTGGGGCTTTTTTGTTATATATCTTTGCCATGTTTTGTTTGGGGATGTGTTGTTCTTCTTGTTGACTTGTTGGGGGGGGGGGGGGGGGGGGGGGGACTGTCGTCAGCGGGTTGTTATGACTCATTCATCGACTCTTTCTCCAGGTGGAAGTTCAAATAGTCCAGCCACTCCCCCATCTCTGGTTCAGCGACAAAGGAGCCCTGAGCTCCACGTGACTGCCCCCCCCCCCCCCCCCCCCCCCCCCCCCCCCCACTACTGGGTATTAGTGTCTCGGAAAATTTTTAAAAAGCCTTAACAAACAAAAAAACGGAAATTTTTTTCTCTCTCTCTCTCTCTCTCTCATTTTTTTTTCTGTAGAACTCTTGCCGGGCCCTTATAAACCAGGTTACCCCCCCCACACCAAAAACACACACAAAAATCTCTCTCTCCCCTCCTTTCTCCTTCCTCTCTCTCCTCTCCTTTTCTCTCTCCTTTTTCTCTCTCTCTGTCTTCTCTGTATATAACCGTTATGGTTCCGGGTCCCCGCCCCCCCCCCCCCCCCCCCATAAACACACACACACACCCACACAACCTCCAGTTCCTGAGAGAGCAAGCAACCCCACTAGCGCTGGATGTATGCATGTGACTTCATGCGCAGAGTTGAAAATTGGAAAACGCAATAAGAGGTGACGGGAAGAATGAAGTGATTTTGTGCTGCCTGTATCATCTCTTTTTTGCAAATCATCTGCGCGAGCGCATGTGTGTGTTTCTGTGTGTGTGGGGGGGGGGGGGGGGGGGGGGGTGTTACAAATGTGTGTGTGTGTGTGTGTGTGTGTGTGTGTGTGTGTGTCTGCGTGTGTGCTTGACCACGAGTGCGTACATACATGCGTGCTAATAGTAGTATGAGCTTTTTTCCAACCTATCTTTTTAAAGCCCCCAGTATTTCCCCAAATTTCCGCCCACAACGAGCAGCCTTCTGTACAACTACTCCGAGCAGCCTTAGAGTTAGAACCACCGTAGAAGCAGCCGCCTCTAAGAGTGTTCAGCCATGCACATCTCCAAGAGGATGCCGCCAGCCTAACCGATCAATAAATTTTCCGGGACCAAAAAGAAGGGAAAAAATGAAAGGGGGGAAATGGGGGGGGGGGGCACACTGCCGTCCATTTAGTGGGACCGGTCGGTCCATTCGAAGGGACAAGTGATTCATCACCGTCCCCAGCAGCTCTCAGGGAGGAGGGGCCTATGGTCAGACTTGGGTCAACACAACGCCCTCTGCCAGGTCTCGGCTCTGCTGATTTTTCCTGAACAATTTTGTGGAAGTAGAACCACTGTTGTATCTCTGTCTGTCTGTCTGTCTGTCTGTCTCTCTCCAAAATAATTTTTGTAGACGTAGAACCCCTCTTTTTTCTCCCTCTCTCTCTCTCTCTCTCTCTCTCTCTCTCTCTCTCTCTCTCTCTCTCCAAAACAATTTTGTGGGAGTAGAACCCTCTGTCTGTCTGTCTGTCTGTCTGTCTGTCTGTCTGTCTGTCTGTCTCTCTCTCTCTCTCTCTCTCTCTCTCTCTCTCTTCTCTCTCTCTCTCTCTCTCTCTCCCCAAAATAATTTATGTGGACGTAGAAGCCCTCTCTCTCTCTCTCTCTCTCTCTCTCTCTCTCTCTCTCTCTCTCTCCAAAACAATTTTGTGGGAGTAGAACCCTCTGTCTGTCTGTCTGTCTGTCTGTCTCCCTCTCTCTCCAAAATAATTTGTGTGGACGTAGAACCCCTCTCTCTCTCTCTCTTTCTTCGCTCCCCTCTCTCTCCCAAAACAATTTTGTGGGAGTAGAACCCCTCTGTCTGTCTGTCTGTCTGTCTGTCTGTCTGTCTGTCTGTCTTCTCTCTCTCTTCTCTCCTCTCTCTCTCTCCTCTCTCTCTCTCTCTCCCCTCTCCTCTCTCTCCCCAAACAATTTTGTGGAGTAGAACCCCTCTGTCTGTCTGTCTGTCTCTCCCTCTCTCCCCTTCCACATTTTGTAGAAGTAGACCCCTCTCTCTCTCTCTCTCTCTCTCTCTCTCTCTCCAAAATATCTTTTGTGGACGTAGAACCCTCTCTCTCTCTCCAAAACTATTTTGTGGGAGTAGAACCCCTCTGTCTGTCCGTCTGTCTGTCCGTCCGTCTCCGTCCCGTCCGTCCGTCCGTCCGTCCGTCCGTCCGTCCGTCCTCGTCCTCTCTCCCCTCCTCTCTCTCTCTCTCTCTCTCTCTCTCTTCTCCACAATATTTGTTGAGTCCTTTTGTCTGTCTCTCTCTCTCTCCAAACAATTTTGTGGGATAGAACCCTGTCTGTCTGTCTGTCTGTCTCCCCTCTCTCCTCTCCCCAAAATTTTGTGAGTAGAACCCCTCTTCTCTTCTCTCTCTCTCTCTCTCTCTCTCTCTCTCTCTCTCTCTCTCTCTCTCCAAAATATTTTTTGTGGACGTAGAAACCTCGCCCCCTCTCTCTCTCTCTCTCTCCAAAACAATGTTGTGGGAGTAGAACCCCTCTGTCTGTCTGTCTGTCTGTCTGTCTGTCTCGAAAACAATTTTGTAGTAGTAGAACCCCTCTCTTCTCTCTCTCTCTCTCTCTCTCTCTCTCTCTCTCTCTCTCTCTCTCTCTCTCTCTCTCTCTCTTTCTCTCTCCCCAAAACAATTCTGTGGGAGTAGAACCCCTCTGTCTGTCTGTCTGTCTGTCTGTCTGTCTGTCTGTCTGTCTGTCTGTCTGTCTGTCTCTCTCTCTCTCTCTCTCTCTCTCTCTCTCTCTCTCTCTCTCTCTCTCTCTCTCTCCAAAACCAATTTTGTAGAAGTAGAACCCCTCCTCTCTCTCTCTCTCTCTCTCTCTCTCTCTCTCTCTCTCTCTCTCTCTCTCTCTCTCTCTCTCTCTCAGTCTGTTTAGATTTTCCCTTCTTCCGTTCAGCATACCATGTTTATATTGTAGCGAGGCGAGTTTTTTTCTGACATTATTAGACTTTTACTTCCATCTATCGGTATATATTTTGCTTAGATGAGTGTGTGCTTTTGTTGTTACTGTACATTAACAAGGACAGATTGCAAGACGAGGCTTCTGTTTAAAATTTTTTTACCCTGGAGTATTAAACATAAAGTTCACTCAGTCAAAGTTCTCTCTCTCTCCTCTCTCTCTCTCTCTCTCTCTCTCTCTCTCTCTCTCTCTCTCTCTCTCTCGCACGCACGCACACACAGCTACATGACACAGACAGACACACGTTTAAAAGAGTTCGAGAGAGAGATGCCGACAAGTAGACACGGTTATTACAATGTTAGGAAGCTGTCTTGACGGCATCATTTTAGTCGTGGGTAAAGTGTAAACCAGTGACACAAGTTGGAAAGCACTGTAAAGTGTAAACCAATGACACAAGTTGGCAAGCACTGTAAAGTGTAAACCAATGACACAAGCTCACAAGCACTATAAAGTGTAAACCAGTGACACAAGCCCGGCACGCAGACCTTGTTCTCAATTAACCCGCAAATGGAATCGTGAATCATCAACCTTCTCCTCCACTCGCCCTTTAATAATTATTGACCTAAATCAAGTTCCAAAGCTCAGTCAGAGACCGGAGATGCCCGCGTGGGTTTCCACCTCATTGTACCCTGAAAAATACCCGGAATATTCTCCCTATGCCTGGCATTGAGCGTGGAGACGCGATGTGTGACAGGCGGTGAAAGACCTGGACCTCCCCAAAGTCCAGAGAGCAGCAGGAGGCCGGTTTTGTCCCCTTCTCCTCTACATATTCAACGAGGCCCCGTCTCCCCTACACGGTGTATACAATACGGACCAGAAGCCAGGAATGCAAGATGTGTGGGCGGATTCAGGATTCGGACTGAGGGCGGGGTGGAGGTGGGGAAGGGGGGGAGAGAAGGTGAGGGTAGGGGGGAGGGGAAAGTTTTTCAAGGGATGGAGGAGGGGGGGGGGGGGGGAGTTATCTTCACTGTTCCGTCTTCTGATAACGTGATAACAGAAGTACCCAGGTAACCCGCCGCCAAAGTCCAAAGGCGCACTGCACGAAAACCAACCCATCGATGATTCTATTATCCACGCACCGGCTTGTGCTGCTCCACTGGCCACTGGCTTTCCCCCAACACACACACACACACACACTTGTTCTCGTGGATAGAGACAATCACGGATTAAATTATACGAAAGACATAATTATATTTCCAAAGTGCACATAGACGCTGCCTTCATAAATCGGAAAGAAACTAAAAGTCTGTGACGCAAAAGAAAACCCAGTAGTGTTTGTTACACATACATTCAGCACTCTAGCAGCAGCAGTATTGTATATATATATATATATATATATATATATATATATATATATATGTGTGTGTGTGTGTGTGTGTGTGTGTGTGTGTGTGTGTGCGTGTGTGTGTGTGTGTGTGTGTGTGGTGTGTGTGTGTGTGTGTGTGTGTGTGTGTGTATAATATATACATGGGTTGTGTTTGTACGCGAGAACTGCTGCCACTGCTCGTTAGACCCAAAGTTCTATTCTAAATCTACCACCAACGCTTGCTCTTCCACCTACGTCCACAGCGCATTCCGCTGCGCACACTGACCCCCAAAGGCGAGGTCGTCACAAAAGGTGGTTTCCATTCTGACCGTGAGCAGCCAGACGTGTCCATAACGACTCTTGCCCTTTTTAAAGACACCCCCCCCCCCCCCCCCCCCCCCCGGAAGGCTGCGCTCACACCACAGGCACTACTACTACCATCGCCCGAACCCCGCCTTAACCTCTCTCTCTCTCTCTCTCTGGGCCGGTTTGGCCTAGCGGTAAAGCTGGTAAGCAGAGGTACCTCTGTTGTTCGAATCCGCTTCGGCTCTCCTTTCTCTTCAAAAGTTGTGGTCTGTGTGGATGGACACTGTCTTGTGACTTTGTCCCTCACTACCAATGGAACGCCTTCAATCGCACAGTTTTTAGAGACTGTCACTCAAGGACAGAATACAAAACACTTTATTGTGTCGTGAAACAAATTCGTCTCTACACACTCACAGATTCGACAGAATAGTAGAAACAATAGTTAAGCACACACACACACACACACACACACACACACACACACACACACACACACACTCATTCACAATCGCCCTACAAATCCTAATTTACAGAGAGAGAGAGAAGCGGGGGGGGAGAGAGAGAGGGGACGATTAACTGAACAAAAAGCTAAGGAATACGCAGTCCGTGTGTGTCTCAGATGAAGCAAAAACCAAAGAGGTGAAGAACACCGATGAACTAAAACCTGGGCCCCAAGTAGACTGCACGTGCACCGATGAACTAAAACCTGGGCCCCAAGTAGACTGCACGTGCACCGATGAACTAAAACCTGGGCCCCAAGTAGACTGCACGTGCACCGATGAACTAAAACCTGGGCCCCAAGTAGACTGCACGTGCACCGAAGACCGAGGAAGAGGTAGCGAGCATGTCTAAAACTCTAGTGTCTCAAAGCAAAATCCGGAGAAGACGAATACCGTGCGTGTCTCATAAACTAAAGAAAAGAAAAAAAGAAAAAAACTCGGCCCCAAGTACAATGTGCACACGTGTCTTTACGAAACCAAAGACCACGGAATGGATAGCGTGTCTGTGTAAGATGAACAAAAAACAGGGATAAAGCAGACTGTGTGAATCTGGGATGAACCGAAACGGCGGAAAACGTGGATCGTCTGCGTCTGTGACGATCTGAAAACCATAACGGCGCAGGACTGAATGAGAGACTACAGAATATGTAGATCGCCTGCGCCTACGCATAAGAATAACCAACTCAATACCGGGGAAATTGGCAGACGGTGCGTGTCTTGAAACTCAGTGGACTGGGGAATATGTACATCGCCTGCGTCTCAGCGTAAAATTGACTAACTGAAAACCGATGAATAAGTAGACTGTGCGTGTCATACACACACTAAAAGATGGGGAATACGTAATCTGTACGTGTCATAAAACACAGAAGGGCGTGGAAGACGTAATCTATACGCGTCACAAGAGCTCTAAATGGTGGGGAATACGTAATGTGTGCGTGTCATAAAAGCATTAAATGGCGGGGAATACGTAATCCGTACGTGTCATAAACACACTAAAAGGCGGGAAATGCGTAATCTGTACGAGTCGTAAAACACTACAAGGGCGGGCAATATGTAATCTGTACGTGTCATAAAAGCACTAAAGGGCAGGGAATACGTAAATGCACGTGCCATAAAAGCACTAAATGACAGAGAATACGTAAATGCACGTGCCATAAAAGCACTAAATGGCAGGGAATACGTAAATGCACGTGCCATAAAAGCACTAAAGGGCAGGGAATACGTAAATACACGTGCCATAAAAGCACTAAAGGGCGGGGAATACGTAATCTGCACGTGTACTAAATGCACTAAAGTACGGTCTATAAGTAAGGATTTGTTGTTGTTGTTTTTACGCCCTGTCAACCATGACGCTGGAGATAAGCAGACTGTGTGTGTCTTGAATTATAAAATACACTAAAGGGCAGGGAACACGTAAGCTGTACCTGTCTTAAATTATAAATGCACCAAAGATCGGAGAATGTTCAGATGGCGTTAGTCTAAAAGATTAACTAAAACTGGGGAATAAGTGGGCCAGGAGACAAGACACTAAGATGGACATTATATGTGAACTATAAGTAACAGCAAGAGTAAGAGTAACACAGACGAACTAGAACCCAGGAAACAAGCAGACTCTGTTACGCTGAAGTAAAACTCGGAAAAATAAGTAGTGTGCGTGCCAAAGATGAACTACAGATAAGGCGGTGAACTGTGAAGATGGTGTATATAATTTGTATGAATCTAACACTGCCAAAGCAACCGTGAAAACACAGAACATAAAATACAGTTGATAAGATCTCGGATACACGCTCTTTGCCATAAAATTTGTAGTTTTATAAACTGTGCCATGAGAATCGTGTCTGGCGAAGTTTTTCTTCTCTCTCTCTCTCTCTCTCTCTCTCTCTCTCTCTCTCCCCCCCCCCCCCCCCCCCCCCCCCCCCTCTCTCTTTTCTTTTTTTCTGGCTCATTCAACTCAAGTTTGTATTCAAATAACGATGTAAAATAATTAAATTTATGGACATTTTTCTTTCATCAATGCAGTTTCACATTCTGCATATCTACCTAATTTCTAAGTAATGATGTGCTGGAAATGGAAATGAATAGGTTCTCTTCAAGTAGCACCGACGTCTTCGACAGAACCACGTAAATATTCACAATGAGAGAATAAAAAGTAAACCCGAGAGAGGTTAAGAGTGTAATTGTAACAAAACAAAGAAAAAAGCCTATTTCAAACAGACGGACAGAAAGTCCTATATTGTGTAAGAGAGAGCGTGAGAGGGAGGAGTACGGTGATACAGAGTACGGTGAAACGTTGAGTTGTGCCCCCCCTTTTATTTTTTTATTTTTATTTTAACAATACTTCGATTAACCGCTCTGTGATAAAAAAGAAAAGAAAAAAAAGAAAAAGAAAGAAACGAAGATTCAGATTGTGGAGAAAAAAGCAAATCTCAAAATACGCCCAAAAAGAAGCCCACCATGCCACAAACAAACCAAAGATTCATGCTGTGAATAACCATCTGAACACACCATAAACAAGCTTATAAATATAAGCTAAAGGTTTCTTGATGGGCGCATGACGAACCATTGTATCTACATTTTGTCTCAAATATTTTTTTAAAAATAAAAAATGTTTAAACCAAAGAAGCCACCCCCCTTCCTCCCCCCAGCACAAACAAAACTACAGACAGATCTCCACTGCACGCATACAATGTTCCAAACGTCTACCGTATCCGCTTCGATGACCAACCATCAACTTTTGTCGCCTGCAGCCAAAACAATATCTGCAAGACTGCGCAACACTGCCTGTGCTCGCTTATTGAACTGGTAGACACGTAATGGACCGAGAGGGATTTTTTTTGCCCTCGTTAGCAAGAAGGTGGAGGTATACCTGTATGCGTGCGGCTGACCGCTGGGGCGTTATGGAGATTGACCAACAGGGCAAGGTGCCTACGAAGGAAGCGGCTAGCGGAACTTGAGCACGTGCAACTAAGCAGGTGGTTTGTTTGGCGAAACAACATACTCAGTTGTAATTTCCTTCTGTCTGTTAGCACTGTGTAGTTTCGTGAAGTTCGATGCTTGTGAGTGGTATTTTGTTGTTGTTTGAGAGAGAGAGAGAGGTGTGTGTGTGTGTGTGTGTGTGTGTGTGTGTGTGTGTGTGTGTGTGTGTGTGTGTGTGTGTGTGTGTTCGGGGCGGGGTAATTCTTCAAGTTACTGTGCTCAAACTCCACACAGCATCTACTGCAAACTCCTTGCAACACCTGCTGTGACACAGAGGCGATAACAATGTCCAGAGAGAGGAAGTGTCAACAAAGACCACCCCATGTTTAGTTAGCTCCTGTCAACGATGTCATCCAAACTCCAAAACTTCATCTGCACTCAATTCTAACAGACATTTTATAAAATCACAATGCTCGAAAATGCCAATCATGGTCTAAAACGCGAATGTCTAGAAAATAGAAAGCATGTAGTATCAACCAAAGAAGCCACCCCCTTCATGATATGTAAAGGCCAAAAGGGACAAGCGAAAGGATACAAAAGTATTTATCGTTTTGATCAACAAAGCACACACACACACAGAACCTCAGAACAAAACAATACACGGGCTTCCCGCAATCCCAGAGGAACATTACCTCCCTGAGTTTATGACGTAAGATTAAGAGGAATGCAACGCGCTGAGTAAGTGTTATTATTAATCACCTTTGTGCCAAGCGTGCATTACTGTTGGTGGAAAAATGCCCCTCTTCCGACTGATCTATCACACGCAGGTGTGGCTGGAGTGCTGAACGGAAGATAGTAATGAGGTGTGTCAGCCAGCGACGGCAGACAATGGTCACATTAGTGTCAAGCTAACACAAGCACAGTCACCAATCAAGCTTGAGTGGCGGGCCGACTCCAGCCCTCGACAACGCCTCGGTACTGTTCCACGGTACCCACTACGTCTAGTGTGACCTACACCCCCTCTCCCCGCTTCTCTGCTATGTAATGGTGGTGTGGTGGCTTGGTGGGTGTCGTTCCCGTTATGAGTGTTTATGTACACACGAAACCCGAAACCGAGATTTACCGGACAACGCCGCTCTGGGTTTAAAATAATACCGTAGTGGATTGGACTCAACGGTCACAGTGCGCGAGTCTGGTGAATATCATTACACGCAGCTCAAGTTCAACGCTACGTTGCAAAGATACGGTCACCCAACCTCTAAGAACAAACAAACAAACAAAAAATTATTTCGAGCGAGTGAATTATTCTGTTATTTCTGATCTTGTTTAAATTACAGAGGAACTGCCCTCCAGGGAGCCCTCTCTTGTGTCTGCCTCAACAACAGCATTGCCTGTCCCCCTGGAATAATTCCAACATGAGAGGCCCTCTTGAAACGTTTTTATTATTTAACTCCTAGCAAACATCAGTATAAATCAATGATTCTGAAGAAAGCTATGCTAATTTTTAACCGCTGCATTCCCAAAAAAATTGCAGCTGATGAATATGAATTGTTCATGTGATAAACTCGTTGCTTGAAACATTTATATTATTTAACTCGGGACAGGCAGACATCAATATAAATCAATGATTCTGAAAAAAGGTATGGTAATTTATACCTGCTGCATTCCCCAAAAATTGTGGCTGATGGGTATTCATTGTGAATTTGTTCATATGATAAACTCATTGCTTGTATGCCTGCAACTGTGTCAGGTCAGCACAGAATGAGATGAATGTGTTCCATCACTACAGATTTTTGAACACCAATACAGAGCTAGCAGTAAGAGACTCTTTTTATCAATGTCTCTGGCCACTGTACAGGTGCAATGAAACAGCTGCCAGCATCAGTTGTACAAATGACAAAATTGTTTTGAGTTTTAAAATATACAATATGTGTTAACTGTTATCGTGTACTGTGATGTGGTTAACGTTCAGCTACATTTTAATTTTTCTGATGAGATAATGAAGTAATCTTGAATCTTAAAAATAAATCTATTCTACTTCTATATCAGCATCTCCTGCTACAGTGTATACAAACAAAAATAAAAACTACAAACAAAAATAAAAACTATTTGTGGAATTTTTGTACTGCTGAGCTATAAACATTCTACTTGCACAAAAATCTATCTGTGACTGCCATTGTGCTAAGTACGATTAGTACTAAAATATCAGTTTCATTATTAACCTTTTTGCAAAGCTTTTCCTTTTGTGCAGGAAGGCCCAATGGCCTAGACGGTTACTGTTGTGGGTCAGCTGATACAGTATTAGTAATCATGTTAATATTAAGCTTTACACATTAAATTTGCTTGTGGCTGTAGATTGTAAACTGGGCTGAAATAATAGTTATCTTCTTTTTTTCAAACTGTGTATGGTAAGATTACTTTTCATTGTGTTATTTTATAAATTGCATTAATAATAATATTAATAGGAAACAAAAAATATTCTACATTGTTAGAATGCTACACCTACAGTACTGAACAATTGATGTAAATGTCGCTGCTCTGTAAACCATAATATACCATGCTGTCTCAGTGTTGACTCTGTAAACCATGATATACCATGCTGTCTCAGTGTCTTCAGAGTTGACTCTGTAAACCATAATATACCATGCTGTCTCAGTGTTGGCTCTGTAAACCATAATATACCAGGCTGTCTCAGTGTTGGCTCTGTAAACTATAATATACCAGGCTGTCTCAGTGTTGGCTCTGTAAACCATAATATACCAGGCTGTCTCAGTGTCTTCAGAGCTGGCTCTGTAAACCATAATATACCATGCTGTCTCAGTGTTGACTCTGTAAACCATAATATACCACGCTGTCTCAGTGTTGACTCTGTAAACCATAATATACCAGGCTGTCTCAGTGTTGACTCTGTAAACCATAATATACCAGGCTGTCTCAGTGTCTTCAGAGCTGGCTCTGTAAACCATAATATACCAGGCTGTCTCAGTGTTGGCTCTGTAAACCATAATATACCAGGCTGTCTCAGTGTCTTCAGTTGACTCTGTAAACCATAATATCCAATGCTGTCTCAGTGTCTTCAGAGTTGACTCTGTAAACCATAATATACCATGCTGTCTCAGTGTTGACTCTGTAAACCATAATATACCATGCTGTCTCAGTGTTGACTCTGTAAACCATAATATACCAGGCTGTCTCAGTGTCTTCAGAGCTGGCTCTGTAAACCATAATATACCAGGCTGTTAGTGTCAGTGTCTTCAAAGATTTGGCAAGTTTTTTGTTTGATTGTTTGCTTACGCTGTTTCCTAAGTCAGCAAAAGTGTAAATAGGTAATTTCAACTGCTGGCTGGGTCATTTTTCTTAAACATTAAGCAAATTTGTTACCCTCAGTTATTCCCAAGAGTCTGTGGTGATCAGCTGTGATACTGATAGTGACTAAGAGATAGATCTAGTATACTGTATAACACCACTCTGGTGACTGACAAAGCAAGGTTCCACCTCAACCAGCAAGTTACAACCAAACGAAACAAGCTCATCTTCAACTGATTTTCTAAAGGACAACCCTGACTCATGCTTAATTCTTAGCACAGTAGCTCCAGGAAAAATACTGGGTCTGTTTTCCCAGTCTCAACTTATGCACAGTTTTATGGTGAAAAAGTCAATACCTGGTAAGGTTTACTTTGAATGGAAATAAAATGGATTCAGCCTATACAGAATGTAATATTACCAAAACTGTTCAATGATATTCTATAAGAAAATACTGAAACATTTTGCTACATTATGTTTCTTAAGCTCTTTAGTTACCAATACACTACAGTTATGCAATTTAATGTGTATTATTATGCATAATACTAATACAGTAATAGTTAATACATTAAAGAGCTTGTAATATACTGTGTAGTGACACATATTAAAAATAAATTGTGAAACCAATTATTTTATACCATTTAACTAAGTAACAAATAGTAAGTTTGCACACTGCCCATTGATTTAAAGACATCATCTTTTCTTTCTTTCTTCCTTTTTTTTATTTTAAATTTCATTAAAAAATCAAGTTGGTCAAATGGAGATAAAATCACATCTCTTTGACTCAGAGACAATGAAGTTTTGTTGTCTGATTCTGATTCTACAATTTTGATACCATACTGACCAGTCTGACTTCTTGATTAATTAAAAACAAATTTTCTCAAATGTGAGTCTGTGTGAAAATATCATGTACATGCCTGTTTTTTTCAGGTACCACAACAATGTTTCCACACTGATCAAATAACCTAAAAACAACTTTACCAAGCCCAACAAGGCAAAACTCTTCTCTCTCTCTCAGTCTCTGTTAAAAAACTATAAAAAACTTGAAGATCTAGCAAGGATGTATACAAAAGCATGTGCAGCAAAGCAAGGGTGCTACTGTTTCTACTGTTATGCCCTAGCCTTGGTCAACTACAAGCCCGGCAAAGATCTAAACTGTTTTTTTTTTAAACAAACCACAAAAGTTTTTGTCCATCTGCCAAACCAGTGAAGTGCTCTGTTCAACCGTGTAAAATTAAAAATTAAAAACAAAACAACATGTAACTGCTTTAGCCAAAAGTCCAGGCAAATGCCCTTCCTCTTCAGTGCCTCAGGTATCACTATCGGTGTATGGGTTTAGGACTGGAAATGTGAGTCAAATCCATCCCCGTCTAGCCACTTTTCACTTCATGCCTCCATCCCTTCCAGCTTCATCATTTTAATTTTTACAAGCAATATTCCTCATCTGAACTACTCCCCGCTTCATTTCCCAAAAAATCACCCACATCTCTCCTCTCTGCCTCCCTGTATCTCCACACACACTTCACCTCCCAGTATCTCCACACACACACACACACTTCACCTCCCAGTATCTCCACACACACACACACACACTTCACCTCCCAGTATCTCCACACACACACACTTCGCCTCCCAGTATCTCCACACACTCACTCTTAACTTCCCAGTATCTCCACACACACACACTTCACCTCCCAGTATCTCCACACACACACACACACACACACACACACACACACACACACACACACACACACACACACACACTTCGCCTCCCAGTATCTCCACACACACACACACACACTCTTAACCTCCCAGTATCTCCACACACACACACACACACTTCACCTCCCAGTATCTCCACACATACACACACACACACTTCGCCTCCCAGTATCTCCACACACACACACACACACACACACACACACACACACACACACACACTTCCTAAGAAATCTTCAAGGCTACTCTACTGCTGCTCCCTAGTTTACTTTCCTTCATTTCATACATCTCTCAGATCCACGGCCCTCTTCACTTCCAAAAAGAATATGTCCCACCAACCAACTGACTACTTCTTTCCGGACAGCAAGCTCCCAACTTCATATCAGGGCCCCTGTAATGAATTTGATTTTTAAACATTATGTCAACTATATCAACTGGGTTTCATTCACATTCATCCTGTACTGGAACTGTTTCAAAGGCAACATAAGGGACATTTTTGAGAGATCAGGTGGAGCACACAAGAGTTTTTCCAAGCATGTAGATACCACCTTGAGCTGAACTATCAGTAATACAACATGCTCTTGTATTTGTGGCACTGGAGGCCACTGCTCTTCAGGCATAAATATCATCAAGCACAAACAAAAGAATACAAAAAGTATCAAATATCACCTTGATAAATGATAGAACCAAGTTCATTATGCAAACATGCATAATTTGACAAATCACACACACACACACACATGATAAACACCTAGTATAACTTCAGCTACATAATTTGTTGGAATAGGGAAGTACTACACTTTGTGACTCAGTTTATAAGACTTACAGTTACAAGTTACATTAGTGATATTTTTATTATTTTATTTTTAAATCTTGAAGCATACAGAAAAACCACTGCAGTTGCGGTCACTTTTCTTATCACCCCCATAATAGTCAAGTTAGGCATTAATCAGAATCTGTACATCAAAACTATTACTTCTATCACCTGCTGAGCATCATCAATGTTTCTATTATCACTATCATGACCAATAAAACGGTCTTTATTATCCGCATCGTTATCACACCCTCCTATATGACTTTAGTTGCTTTCTTCATGAACTGTGTGTGTGTGCCTGCCACCTCATTTCTGCTTCCTTCAGACGGTTCCGTCTGCTCCTCGCTAGCGCCCACAGACCACGAGGAGGCAGCGGTTGGTTCTCTGGAATCGATTCTAACTCCCTCGGCTAACCCTCAACGCTCGGTCACTCACCGTTGACAGCGTAAAATGGCACTTCGGACTCGTCGAATCCTTTGGCGACGTAGGATTTCTTCACTTCTATGCAGGTCATCTCCAGACACTGGCCCCAGGTGAAGAGTAGCCAGAGAACGGCAGCTCTGAGGCACTGGGAGACTGATAAATGCAGGGAGGCAGCCATTTTTACCACCAAACCTGACACAGGTCTAAAGGTCTACCGGCCTTTACAGCACGATCCACACACACACACACTCTGCTTCACAAGTAAACTCCCCCACTGGCCAGCTCCTGACGTTCAGCTACCATCCTCACCGACACACAGGCTGATTCAAGGTTTTGATCATGGCTGATTCGAATGGGCACCACTGCTAGAAACTCCTGAGACGATTCTCATCAGTCGCACTCAACGAAAACTTCTGCTACAATGCCCTCGGCACTGACTGAAACAATAACCTCGCTGAGCGGTTCGAATTGCCTCCCTCTGGCGTGTCGGCATTCCACGCAGGGAAACACACAACAAAGTAATCCTCGACGTCTCTGTTCTTAGTTCAAATCCTTTCACTTCAGCAGAAACTTTCCCCGAGTTACTCGTCAGAGAAAAGTTCACAGGTCTCTCTATCAGCAGCCTGCATTCCAAAATTCAACGCGAAGAATGAAGCATTTTTCTGTACACGGGAGGGAAACATAACAGCTTGACTGCTATTTCCGCACTGGTCTGCAATGCGGTGCGCGATTGGCTGCTATTCCCGTCTCCAGCCATTCATGATGATGGCGCGCGAGGGAGATGTCGTGGAGGTGTGAACTTCAAACTTGAAGAAACAGTGGCCAGACTGTTCCCTATTCACCTTATCACGTCTACGGCTTGTCCAGACCGCCACCACCCGCCCTCTGTAACACGCACGGCGTCAGGAGGCCATCCAGACGAGCAGCAAGGGAATCATTTTGTTGCTGTACGAGAACATGAGAAACGAAGGGATCCCCACCCCTAAACAAACTGTCGTCTGCTACGAGAGGCTCTTGGAGAGGTGTCGGGGGAAGGAGGTGGGGGTGACCTCACGCGCGATGGGTTGTAAATCTAGGATTCATGAGCATCTCAAGCTATGCGCCGGTTTATAACTGTCTGGTACTTATGGTGGAGACTGGCTTGCTGACTAACTCGATCCATTCAAAACCGCAGTTCAATCAACCGCTTGCTGATCGTGGATTGTTCTTACCTTTCTCTTCTTTTATCGTCTTTTTCTTTGAAACTGATCAAAGAAATTCGTGGTGTTTGAAATGCAAACCGTGCATTCAAAAAGAAAATCGAGGTGGCTGGAGTACAGAAGAAAAAATATATTATTGTTTCCGGCAAACAAAAACCGATTGTGACCAATATATTGATGTGACACTGCGATGTGTAGCGTGTGCCTCGCCGGGTCTTTGTCGAGCCGGGGGGAGGGGGGGGGGGGTAATGGGGGTATAGAGAAAGAGGAACGGAACAATAGGCCGTATAAAACTCAGCCATCTCTCACGATCAGCTCCACCCGGTTTGCTTCTTAGTCAGTTTCTTTCTTCCCAAAGACTTCTTTTCATTTTGTCTGAGTTCCGCACAAAAGCTTCTGTTGCAGCTGTGAAAGCGTACCCGCTGGCGACAGCGGGTGAGGAGTGTGAAGTCGACAAGATGTCATTAGACCCTCGCCGACTCCTCGGGCAAAGTTTGAGCTACTCTCAGTGATTGAGCAAATGCAAAGTAATCTTGTCAATGAGTAATAACTCCGCCCCCTTCCTTTACATACGTACAGCGTGCCTTCCCAGACTGGTCTATGGCGAGCCCGAAGGGCCAAAATGTTGGCTCTCGGCTCAACCAGCCATGCATTAACTGATTTGTCATGCCCGAGTTGATTGTTCCAGCCTCAGTTAAGCGCTCTGTCGCGACTGATGCAAAATCAGTGGGACTGTCACGTACTGAAACACTCAGCTTGAGGTGAAACGCTATCACCATGACAACCCGTAAGAGAGCAACAGAATCACACCGTTGACTGCACTCGGTCGAGGAGGCCGCTAGGCTGTGGACATCTACAGGAAATGAAAGAGGCATGGAGCTATTTATTATCTCTCGCCGCAGTTTCGAAGCGGTTTCGCTTTCCGGTACACCTCCACCTAAAGAAGGATAAACCGAGGTTTGGTGTATGTCTCTAGGTCGCAGAATGGATCCACAATTCCACAGTGATCTATGCGGCGTCGCGGACCTGGGAGCTGGTTGGTTGAAGTGTTGCTTTACTTGCACAGAAACCATAGGTTAGCCCTGATGTAATCCTTTGTGATTGATTGGGCTCAAAGCACCAACTAACTAAGCTTATTAGGGACGGGAGCCCAGGACGGCCACCTCGACATTCACGCAGCTCCTGAGCTCTGACCTAGGAGCTAATTTATCGATTGTAATTACCGGTGTTGTTGTTTGTTTGTTGGGGTGTGGGGCTGTTTGTTTGCTTGTTTTGTTGTTGTTGTTGTGTTTGGTTGTTGTTGTTGTTTGGGGGGATCTTTTTTTTTGTTGGGGTTTTGTTTTGTTGTTGGGTGGTTTGTTTGCTTTTGCTTTTGTTATTTTTTTTGGGGGGGAGGGGTTGGTTTTTGTTGTTGTTGTTATTGTTGTTTGTTTTTGCGACGAGTAGTTCTGTGTTTGCTCCCTTACACGTCCATTTACTGAACTATTGTAGCTTCTCAGAAGAATTTGGGGGTGGGGGGGGGGGGGGGTGATATGAGTCGAAGTGTTGAGTTTATACCAAAGCGGTTTCTGTGAAGAATGATGCGTGGTCGTAGTGTTCGTACAAAAGTTTAAGTTGGACAAGTACGATTAAAATTAAGCTTATGAACACATTTCGCAAAAAGTTTTTGCTGTGATTTGTGAGTTAAAGGGGATCGCAGGCGAAGATGCAAGTCGACCCGAAAACATACAGAATATGCCAAAGGGTTCTGTTTTGCAGGCTTCCTATGGTTGAAACACATAAAAGGTCCAAAAGAACGCTATTTATTAGGACAAAACACAACATGCGAATTTGGGGGGGCAATCCTCTTTATCAAGCTACAAACTGACACTTAAACAACACTATCCAAAACGATGAAAACTGAGACGGAGAGCTAAGCCACTTATCTGTTTTTGGTTGAGCTATGTTGTTTTCATGTTTTCACTGGGCACGAAAAAAACATAGCTCTGATAAATAGCCTTTCTTTTGAACCTATTATGTGTTTGAATCTTGTTTTAGAACGCTAGCAGTCATTCTTGTTTCAGTTTTTCCTGTGGCTGGTCTTTCAGTGTTAATGCACATGAAGTACTTTCCCCTGCTAGACATAAAAGGGCAACGACCGCGGGCGTTGTTTTTCGCGACTTTCAAATGTCGATTTTTAATAAATGAGACCATACATCGACTGAAAAACTGCTGTGAGTGTCGTAGTTGTTTTGTAGTTCCATTCCTATGATGGCCCGTGTTGCTCTTCTAGGGATTCCCTTTAAATGAGCGTAATTTCTTGTGCCACGTTTGTGACAAAGATCGGGACTAGCATCACAGGAAGTGTGAGCCGGTTTGGCCCAGCGGTAAGGAGTCAGCCGGCTGGTAAGCTGAAGGGCCTCAGTTCGATTCCGCTTCGACTCTCCTTTCTCTTCGAAAAGGTTGTAGTTTGTGGTCACTGTCTTGTGACTTTGTCCCTCACAATTAATGAAACATTAAATTGGCTCTCATCGCTGTCCATCTTAATGCATGAGTCATTCTGGCGGCGACGGTGTAGCGATAGGTATAATCTCCCGCTTCCCCAACCTCCTGGGATCTCGGTCCCCGCCAGTACGTCTCCCGAGACAACTCGGCGTGAAACAAGTTTAATCGGCCAACCAACCAACCAACCAACCATCACCACAACGATTCTGCATTAAAGAGAAACTGAAGCGAAGAAGAAAGACAAACACACAGCAGCGTTCACACTATTTCTGGTCCTGTTTTTCTCTCTGTGTGTGCGTGCGTGCGTGCGTGTGTGTGTGTGTGTGTGTGTGTGTGTGTGTGTGTGTGTGTGTGTGTGTGTGTGTGTGCGCGCGCGCGCGCGCGAGCGTGCGTGTGTCGCTGGGTCTGTGTGTACATGTGTGAGTGTGTTTGCGTGTATGTGTACGTGACTGTGGTACAAAAAAAATTGTTCAGTGTTCATCAGTTCGACTTTGATTTCACCCCGTTGTCTGAAGTAGTAAAGAATCAAAAGCCTAGTGTCAGCAACAACAAACTGCTTTCTAGTGACTGTTCGTATTTTTTGTGTTTTGTTATTGTCCTTTCTTTCTTTCTTCTTTCTTTGTTTTCTCTTGTTTTTATTGTTGTTATTTTTTGTTACGTCTCATTTATTGTTAGCGAAGTGAAATTGTTCGTCCGCCATACATTGTGGGTTTTTTTCCCCCAACTGTATGAGCTCATCGCCTGTAAGCTATAGCTTGTTGATGAGCACATAACGATTCTTTGTATCTTTATTTTGTGTCGAATAAATTTTTGTAGGTAGGTAGTGTTGCTTAATGTCCTCAGATGTCAGTTGACATATTAGGGACAAGCTGAGACCAGTGCCGAAGCATGGTTCAATATAGCTTTATGTCCACGGAAACCAAAAGGCTCGTTAGGACGGACAGCCCAGGACGGCCACCTCGACTCTCACACAGCTCCTGAACTATGATAAATTTTTGTTTAAACCAACAACAACAAAAGGTGTCCTGTTTGTTGAAAATGGACGCTACTGAGAAAGTTGGGAAGACACGACCGTGGGTACTCACACCTACTCTGTGCCGAGCAGTCTCTGTCTGAGATTTTACGAAGAAAGCAGGACTGTGTGCCATAGTGTCGTTGGACATTAGCGTAGTAATAATACTAATTACTTAGAACACAGCTTTATAATTATGCATCTGTTTAAAATTATTGTAACGTCTCTATGTTTTATAACAGTTATTTTATGTGCCATTTTACAAGTACTTGTTTTATATTAGTGTAATTTTTTTAAAGTATGTATTATGAGATGACATTGCTTGTATATGATATGTTAGTAAATGTAAATGGTATGTATTATGTACATGTATGTGAACAAGCGCGTTGAGCTCGCGCTCAATTTTTTTTTTTTTTTAATTAGAAAATTTATGTATTGTTATTATTATAGTATCCGGGACGTCACGGACCAACCCTCCTCTGCATTCACTGGTAACAGAGAGTGAACCAACATGGCTGCGCCCTGTGCGAAGTTCAAATTCTAAGGATAAGAAGTGTTTCTAGTGTATAAATATTGATACGAGCTCGTAGAGCAACATAGTTCAGGAGCTGTGTGAGAGTCGAGGTGGACGTCCTGGACTGTCCGTCCTAACGAGCCTTCTGGTTTCCGTGGACGTAAATATTTATTGCACCGTGCTTCGGCATTGGTCGCAACTTGTCCCTAATATGTCAACTGACATCTGAGGACATAAAGCATCACTTCATCATCATCAGTAGAGCAACCATTAATGAAGACTGATGGGGGAAACTGTTTGCACATTTTCTACGTTGTTAGTCCTTTTTCAGTACTTCATTGTCCCTCGCTGGATTTCGGGTCGCCTTACCTGGGTAGTAAGGAACAGCAGCCGCAAGAGCAGCGCTACCCATTACTACCAGTGAGTGCAGTATTTTCGGGTGTCCAGACAATAGTGTGACTGCCAGTGTTTGGAATTTTTAACGTGCGCACAGATGATGTTGATACATGCGATTGCACACGGGGCTGTAAGGACGAATCTGCACAGAAAGTTGACTCTGGGAGAAAAATCCCTTGCCTCACCGGGGACTCGAACCTGGGTCAGTATTGCGCCTGGCTTTTCGGTCGGACGCTCTACCAACTGAAGCCTTTGCTTCCGTTCTGCATTAATGTAACCAGCCTTCACAAGTCTGGCGAAAATGCGATTTTTAATATGAATTTTTGTTATTTTAGCAATGATTTGTGTGTTGCTTTTTGTTTTGTTTTTTGTTTTTGTTTTTGTTTTTTTCATCTACCGGCTAATTTTATCCAAAAATTGCCAATTGTTATGAGTTAAAAATAGATTGGGTAGACCAGTAGAACATACTTTTTCTCGTGGATTTCTTTTTTTCTTTTCTTTTTCTAGAACGCTGCAACAGATCATAAATGTTCACTCTACAGATATAAAAACAATCGGTAACATAAATTATGGCAATTTATAAGCATTTCTTCTGAGACATGTACGCAAAAATGAGAGCTTCTAGTCTACCGGGCGTTTGTTGCCCGTTTTAAGCTGTGTATATTTAGCGTTGTATAGTCAGAATGTTTGTGTGTGCTGGTGCCTGTGTGTGTGTGTGTGTGTGTGTGTGTGTGTGTGTGTGTGTGTGTGTGTGTGTGTGTGTGTGTGTGTGTGTGTGTGTGTGTGTGTGTGTGTGTGTGTGTGTGTGTGTGTGTGTGTGTGCCTCTCTGTGTGTGCGGGTGCCTCTGTGTGTGTGTGTGTGTGTGTGTGTGTGTGTGTGTGTGTGTGTGTGTGTGTGTGTGTGTGTGTGTGGGTGTCTGTGTGTGTGTGTGTGCGTGCGCGCGCGCGCGCTTAGAATAGTCTCTAGGGACAAGATTTTGCGCATTAAAAATACTTTTATTTTTATTATTATTAAAATGAAGCGCGGGAAAAGAGCGCGTAACGCGGTAATCAGCTCGTGAAACAACAGTCAGTTACGGTGTCAAAAACAAAAAACAAAAACGAAACAAAATCACCTTATAAAATCGACATAAAATTTACGCTACGTACAGTCACAAAACGTTTTGCTGCGCAGCGGACCATGTTCGCTTAACGTTCTCCAAGCACATGAGAAGTTTAGCCTGCGAAGGAGAAAATCCTATAAGGCTGATATATAGTGATAATGGTGTGAGCCACTGGTGTAATGTATCATTAATTACTCGGGGGACAAAAGTGACACTACGGTGTCAAGCATACCGAAACTTTTAAAGAGACGTGAACCGATGTGGACTGGAAACTCGATCTTTCACTTAAAAGATTTCTTAGTAACCTGAGTACTTGCTTAAAGGAAAACCCCACCGACAACGAACGTTGACCTGAATACGTAGAAAATGTTCACATATTTTCACCCGCCTGCTTCGTTTGCTTGGCCTGGAAATATTTAAACAAGAGAAGTACTTTTTTTCCCCCTCCCTCCCTCTCTCTTTCTCTCTCTCCCTCCTTCAATTTTGAGGTCCTCAGGTCGCGGCCATATTGGTACGCTCATCATTACCAATGAAGAGCAGAAAATTGTTGGCTCGTGACATATTTGAGAAATCGAGTGAAAAAAACTGATGTAAGTACATTGTTTCATCCCTTGGTGCCTCCTCGGCTCGATTGCCCTTTACAGCTCTTGTAACAAGTGAACCGGACAAACACTCTGCCTCAGTGACTTAGAATGGGCTGTTCATCCGCTTTTCTCCCGCGTCACGAATGAGTCACGCTCTATTTATAGCTAAGCTAGCAAACCAGTGGGAGCGGGAGGGGCCACATGTTGGTTTGCTTCAATAGTCTTGGATACAATGATGTCGAATGGCTCTCAGGGAGAACCGACATTGTGACCCTTAAGGTTCGCCATAGCTGTCCGCCTTTGCGGAGTTTTACGCCTTGTAACAGCACCCTTTTTCCTTCGGCCCCCCTTGTCAACTTTCTCCGCCTCTGTCTGTCTGTCTGTCTGCTCTGTCTCTGTCTGTCTGTCTGTCTGTCTGTCTGTCTGTCTGTCTGTCTCTGTCTCTCTCTCTCTCTCTCTCTCTCTCTCTCTCTCTCTCTCTCTCTCTCTCTCTCTCTCTCTCTCTCTCTCTCTCTCTCTCTCTCTCTCTCTCTCTCATTCATGCCTATATTATATAAATAATGCCTGTAATTTGATATCTATTCATCAGTAGCTTAGCAAGGACTAGTTGTTAGACAGGATTTTGACTGAACCTAAACTACAATCCTTGTAAAATAAAGTTGTTTTTTCTCTCTCTCTCTCTCTCTCTCTCTCTCTCTCTCTCTTCTCTCTCTCTCTCTCTCTCTCTCTCTTGACTGCCGACTCGCACTCAACGTGATTCGGGGTTAAGTGTGGGGTTTTTTTGCGGGGGGGGGGGGGGGGGGGGGGGGGGGGGGCAGGAGAGTAAACTCAGTAGTTGCTCAGTTTGGCTTGGAAGGACTGGTCTTCTGGAAACATGTTTCGTCCACAGACAGAAGCGGTCCAAGCACAAGTTTTATGTTTACAATTTCGTTTGAAAATGCCCCGGAGAAAATATCTTACCTCTTCTCAGTATAAGACAGAGAATGGAGCCTTGAGGTTCTTGCTAGGAAAAGCACTTACTCAGTTTGGTAACATATATAATGTATGCGTGTGTGTGTGACGTAGAAGGTAATGGTGGTATCAGTGAAGGTGTGGTATATTTGTTCAGCTGGTCCACTATAGATTAAAAACCTGACACCATTCTCTGTCTGTCTGTCTGTCTGTCTGTCTGTCTGTCTGTCTGTCTTCTCTCTTCTCTGTTTCTCTCCCCCCCCCCCCCACCCCCATTACTCAAACTATGATATCACTCTATATTAATCTGTGATATCAATATCTATTTCCACTGTTGTGCAACTCTGATCATGACATTCAACTGTGATATCATTATTTATATTTACTACTCTCTATTTGTTTTTCTTGTCCTTTTAAAACCTAGCTATTAATCAAACGTCTGTTGTTGTGCCACACATATTGAAAAATACCAGTTCGAGTCATGCTTTCGCGTGTGATTTACCTCTTTGGAGAGTGTTGGTTGGCTGAATCATAGGCCGTCAAGATGAAACCACAGGGACATAACTGAATAAACGATTGTCGCGAAGAAAGGCAGCTGAGGTTGACAGAAGTTTGCATTTGATTTAGAGTTCGTCTCCGATTCCGTGTCAATACTTAACTGTTGACGAACAAGACTGTTCAAGTCAGGACTCGTTGGCGGCGGCAAAGTCGATACAAATCCAGAACATGCTTCACCTAGTAAGCGATTATGGTGCTTTACTACGTCCACATAAACCATAAGGCTTATTAGGGACGGGGAATGGGGGTGGTGGGGGGGGGGGGTGAGGGGGTGAGGGGGGGTGAAGGGGGGTGAAGGGGGGGGGGGAGCTGGAAGAGATCAGGTAGAGATGACGGATAGTTAGTCCGCGCGCTTCAACCCGTAAAGACCGAAGAGACGGTCAACCACCGCCAGAACAATGTTGAGGAGGTGGGGACCCCGCCAGCGAGAAGCCACTTGTTTACTCCGCAAACTGCTGTTTCAACAGCTGTGCGGAACAAAGTCAGTGACAAAGACGGTGTCCGAGAAGCAACCGTTGAGGTACACCTCAGCGGCAGCCAGCAAGACAATCCATTCAGCTATGAGAGTTCAGCTCCACCTCCCTCCTCTTCATCTCTCTCTTGGGCTCTGGTGCCGCACTTTCTTCTTCTTCTTTCATGGTGCTTTCATGGTTCAGGAGCTGTGTGAGAGTCAGTCGAGGGGGCCGTCCTGAGCTGTCCGTCCTAACGAGCCTTCTGGTTTCCGTGGACGTAAAGAATTATTGAACCGTGCTTCGGCATTGGGATAGGTAGGTAGTGTTGCTTAATGTCCTCGGATGTCGGTTGCCATATTAGGGACAAGCTGAGACCAATGCCGAAGCATGGTTCAATATAGCTTTACGTCCACGGAAACCAGAAGGCTCGTTAGGACGGACAGCTCAGGACGGCCACCTCGACTCTCACACAGCTCCTGAACTATGAAATCGGCATTGGTCACAACTTGTCCCTAATATGTCAACTGACATTGAGGACATTAAGCAACACTTCACCATGGTGCTTTGCGTCCGCAGAAACCATAAGGCTTATTAGGGACGGGGAGCCCAGGACGGCAACCTCGACTTTCACACGGCAGCTCCTGAGCTCCGATGCTTCAGCTAACTATACGTAGGCTTAAGTATCGGGTGCCCACGTTAATTTGGCACTGATCCTTTTCAAACTGATCATGTAAGCTCTAGTTACGTATTATGAAAACTCGAGTGAGTCAGTGACTGTTGTCGCATTGTGAATGATGTCCCCAGCCTTGTATTTTGAATTTCAACACGGCGCAGGCTACGAGTTTCGGTTAGCCTATGCCAATGGCGTCTTTTGATCTCTTTAATTCCCTACTTTGGATCATCCAGCCACACGGAGAAAACACGACACCTCCATATTTGTTCAAGGGAGGTGACCGTTCCTCGCCTCATAATCCTGTCGGAGAACAAAGGGTTACAGGACTTGGGTCTGTTTATCGCCCCTTAGCACGTTCGTTGGACTTGGTTAACGCCGCCTGGTCTCGGCAGAGCTGCTGGCAGAGACTGTGGACGGATCAGCTGTTGCTGATGTGCGAAAACACTGCCGCCGGAACGGAGTTCGGTAAAAAGTCGTTTCGTGCTCACAGCAGCGATTGAATGAACTTGTTCGTTTGAAGAAGATGGTTTGATACGTTCCGTTGGATGTTTTTTAAATTAATGAACTGACCTTTCAGTAGTCAGCTGAATTGCCATGTGAGAGATGATTAAAATATATTGGCTTGACTTGACTACGTTGTTCGAATTAATTGTGTTTGTGATGCAATTTCCTACGATAATAACAGTGATGATAACAATAAAGAGGATTTGCTGAACGGCCTTTCCGGGCCACCATGAAGGGGAGGGGGAAGACCGGGGTTGGGGGCAGGGGGAGGGGGCGGGGGGGGGGAGGGGAGTTATGAAAAAAGCGCTTTATAATGACAATAAACACATGGACAAAAACAAAATGGCATTATCATAAATTACAGGTACGGTGAATATGTATAATACATATATATGATCCGCCGAATGAAAACAACATAGCTCAACCAAAAAAAGAAACGTTCTTTCGCTTCTCATCTAATTTTTCATCGTTTTTCACCTTTTAACTGTTGTTCAAGTGCCGTTTTGTGGCTTGACAAAGAGGGATTACCCCCGAAAATTTGCAGATTGTGTGTTTGTTCTAATAAACAGCGTTCTGTTGAACCTTTTGTGGGTTTGGATCCGCCGAATGATCACTGATCCCGGATGGAGTCTGGTTGGGAAGGAAGTAAAGTTTGGAAAGGTGTCTTGAGAGCCTGGCTGAGCAGCGGGATTGGACACATGGAGTGAATGTCAAAGGGGAGACTGCCCCAGACTGTGGGATCAGTGAAGGAGACGGACCTTTCCGTTTGTTGACGTCACTAACTAAGGGGAGACTGCCCCAGACTATGGGATCAGTGAAGGAGACGGACCTTTCTGTTTGTTGACGTCACCCCAACTAAGGGGAGACTGCCCCAGACTATGGGACCAGTGAAGGAGACGGACCTTTCTGTTTGTTGACGTCACTAACTAAGGGGAGACTGCCCCAGACTATGGGATCAGTGAAGGAGACGGACCTTTCTGTTTGTTGACGTCACGCCATGAACTAAGGGGAGACTGCCGGAGACTATGGGACCAGTGAAGGAGACGGACCTTTCTGATTTTTTGACGTCACCCCTGAACTAAGGGGAGACTGCCCCAGACTATGGGACCAGTGAAGGAGACGGACCTTTCTGTTTGTTGACGTCACCCCTAACTAAGGGGAGACTGCCGGAGACTATGGGACCAGTGAAGGAGACGGACCTTTCTGTTTGTTGACGTCACTAACTAAGGGGAGACTGCCGGAGACTATGGGACCAGTGAAGGAGACGGACCTTTCTGAGTGTTGACGTCACGCCATGAACTGAAAGGAGTGGAACGGAACGGACCTTTCTGTTTGTTGACGTCACGCCATGAACTGAAAGGAGTGGAACGAAAGACCTTTCTGTTGTTGACTCACGCATGGAAAGAGGACGGAATGGCTTTCTGTTTGATGACGTCACGCCATGAACTGAAAGGAGTAGAACGAAAGACCTTTCTGTTTGTTGACGTCACGCCATGAACTGAAAGGAGTGGAACGAAGGACCTTTCTGTTTTTGACGTCACGCCATGAACTGAATGGAGTAGAACAAAGGAACGATGGACCTTGCTGTTTGATGACGTCACGCCATTAACTGAAAGGAGCGGAACGAAAGACCTCTCTGTTTGTTGACGTCACGCCATTAACTGAAAGGAGTGGAACGAAGAACCTTTCTGTTGGTTGACGTCACGCCAAGAACTGAAAGGAGTGGATCGGGGGACCTTTCTGTTTGTTGACGACACACCATGAACTGAAAGGAGTAGAACCTCCTTTGTTCTTCTTCTTCTTTAATATGTTTTATTCAGGCAATGTTGTGTTACAATTCATATTTTGTCATCACGGCTTGAAAATACAAGAGATAAAAAATATGTGTTTGGACATACTTAAAAACAAAACAAAACAAAAACATGTTTTATTCAGGCAATGTTTTACAATTCATTTTTTGTCGTCATGGCATGGAAACACTGTGTTTGCACATACGTTTTTGTTTTGGTGAGGGAGGGGGGTGTTAACATGTTTTATTCAAGCAATGTTGTGTTACATTTCATATTCTGTCATCATGGCATGGAAACACAAGATAAAATGCATGTGTGTTTGCACATACACAGATGTTGTTGTTTTGGTGGTGGTGGTGGTAGTGGTGGTGGCGGTGGTGGTGGTGGTGTGTGTGTGTGTGTGTGTGTGTTGTTGTGTGTGTGTGTGTGTGTGTGTGTGTGTGTGTGTGTGTGTGTGTGTGTGTGTGTGTGTGTGTGTGTGTGTGTGTGTGTGTGATGTTCTTGTTCTTGTTCTTGTTGTTTGTTTGTTTGTTTGTTTTGTTTGTTTGTTTTAACATGTTATTTTATTAAAGCAATATTGTGTTACATTTCATATTCGGTCATTAAAGCATGCAAACGCAGGAAATAATGTATATGTGTGTTTGCATACATGGTAACGGGCAAAACACAAAGTAAGCAAGTCAAATTCACACTTGTACAGCAAACTGTCTCTCTAAATTTAAGCTACTAGCCGATTATATGGTGTCAGTTTCTTAACAAACTTGTCATGAGTCATTTTCATTAAATGTACATGCTGATCAAATTCGTAAGTACATTTAAGATTTTTTACAAAGGCTTTAAACACGGGCTTAAAGGCTGTTCAGTCTGCATTTATAAACAAAAGCTTTTGCATGCAAAAGAATAAAGTCAAAACCTTCGTCTATTTTTTTGTTTTTCCATCATGTCCTAAAAGAATGAGTGTGGGATTTAATGAAAATCGATCGAAGTTAAAACCTTTTTCCTTTATCCACATCTCAAACACGACCCCAAAAGAATATATGTGTTCACAACGTTACGTAAAGTGAAAAACTGTATCATTTTCTGTCAAACAAAAATTGCATAACATTGTTCTCGTCTCATGTGTGTTTGTGCGTGCGTGCGTGCGTGCGTGCGTGCGTGCGTGCGTGCGTGCGTGCGTGCGTGCGTGCGTGCGTGCGTGCGTGCGTGCGTGCGTGCGTGCGGTGCGTGCGTGCGTGCGTGCGTGCGTGCGTGCGTGCGTGGGTGCGTGCGTGTAACAATGTCTATCACCAGCTGTAAATAGAAAGAATTGTAAAAATAATTTAGACTGCGTTGTGTAAGGTAGCTTATTATTTGTAATTTGATGTCTTCAATGATTGTCTTTTTCACCCTGATATAGATTTTTAAATGTACGAGTTGAAATAGTCTTTGCAGGCTCGTCACAAGTGTGTGTGTGTGTGTGTGTGTGTGTGTGTGTGTGTGTGTGTGTGTGTGTGTGTGTGTGTGTGTGCGTGTGGTGGTGTGTGTGTGTGTGTGTGTGTGTGTGCGTGTGTGTGTGTGTGTGTGTGTGTATGTGTGCGTGCGTGCGTGCGTGTATGTGTGCTTATTCCTCTGCTCGGCTTTAGTTGTTGTTTAAAAATAAATAAAAAATTAAAGATGTTTAATAGTGGGGGACAGAAGAGCCGGAGAGCACTGGGCCTTACGCCGGACTGAAATCCGTCTCGGCCTATCTCTGCCAGAGTGGCAGAAAGACAGACAGACAGACAGACAGACAGACAGACAGACAGACAGACAGACAGACAGACTCAGACAGACAGAGAAAGAGACAGGCCGAGAGAAACAGAGAATGCAGAATCGAATTTCCGATGAATTTAAAAACAAATTCAGGAGTGAGGGAGTGGATTAATATCGCGAGCTGGATCGACCCCAAATCGTACCTGACTTCAGTGCGATAGCGGCTAGGGTTCTGCAAACTTGAAAGATAACGCCAGAGGCACCTAACATTCTTTCTTCTTCTTCTTTTTTTCTTTTTTTATTTTCTTTTCTTTTGGTGGGGTGGGGTAAAGGAGAAGGAGGGGGTGGGGTGGGGGGTGGGGTGGGGGGTGGGGGGGTGGGGGGGGGGGTCAAGTTGTACGGGTTGGGGCGTACATCTAGACCTGCATAAATTTTAATAAATAAGTAGTTCTATGTTACACCACTTGCAGTTGAACACACGCACACACACCCGCACGGTACATCCAAACCACTGCACGCACGAACGTGCGCACACAGCCAGGCACGCACTCAGTAGCACACACACACACACACGCATGTACGCACAAGCACGCGCACACGCACGCATGCACAAACGCACGCACGCACGCACGCACACACACACACACGCACGCACACACACACACCACCACCACCACCACCAGGCGCCTGTGGACTGGCGAAGTGGAATCAGCCGTCCAACAGACGAACACTGGGGTTGTGATCAATGCATTTCTAGAAGGGAGCCAACTCATCCATCACTGTCATCGCTGCTGTTGATCTGTTATTGGTGCCCCAGCCAAAACTAATAGCGTCTGAAGGCGACACACAATAACATGTGAAATCGCTCTCTCCCTTGTTCATACGTCGTGTTTTAGGAGGGCGGGGTGGGCGGGAGGGAGGTGAGGGTAACGGTGCACAGAAGGACAAAGCTGGGAGACGTGGGGAACGGTTTTGTCCAGGGCGCTTACACACACACACACACACACACACACACACACACACACACACACACACACACACGTGCGTGCGCGCTCATACACACACGCACGCACCCACACGCACGCATTCACTGATACACACGCACGCACACACACATGGATGCACGTACGTACACACACACACACATACCCACACACACACGTGCGTGCGCGCACATACACACACGCATACATACACACGCACGCACACACACACACATGCATGCACGTACGTACACACAAACCCACACATACCCACACACACGCGCGCGCGCGCACGCACACTCACGTATACACGTGCACACACGCACATACAAAGCACGCTCCCACACACATATACGCCGGCGCACAGACACATACGCGCACTCTCTCTCTCTCTCTCTCTGACACAGACACACACACGGCACACAGACACAGACACAGACACATGACTTCGACTGCAGCACTGAGTGCACAAATATGCGTCAGTGTTCGCGTACACTGACACAGACACAGACAACCTCCGCTGATGTACATTCAGTCACAAACAGCATCGGTTAACACCGCCACACCCAGCACCAACTCTGAAAACGAGAATGGATCAATTTCCATTCTCTCCGCCCCCCCCCCGACCTGTTTGTTTTTAACTCATACCACGGACAGTTCACGCTCCTGCTTCCATCTCACACTAACCTCTCTGGATGACAGATTTAAATCAGTCACAAACTAAAGGAACGAAACTCTAAAAAAAGAAACAACTTTTTGTCGGACACATTTACTTCCCCTGTTCTGACAAAATGGAGGACCAAAATCAATAGACCCGGCTCCATGCTAAGATCCGCTTGTGTGTGTGTGTGTGTGTGTGTGTGTGTGTGTGTGTGTGGTGTGTGTGTGTGTGTGTGTACCTGCGGCGTGCGTGCGTGCGCCACTTCTGTGTATGAGTGCTTGCATGTCACGGTGTGTGTACGTGCGCGCGTGTCCCGCGAGTGTGTAAGTCAGTCTGTGCTTCAGTATTGATTCGTGACAGCCACGGTAGGTGGTTTATTTAACTCATACTCGTTTCATAAACAGCATGTTAATTTTAGATCATGTTGTATTCACAACGATGTGCTTTATGAACAACTGAGCCATTTATCAAAGGAAACAGCAGACTACAAGTGCCCAGTGACTAATTCAGTCGCCGGTGCGGGTGTTACGTCACTGATTCAATAGCCTTAGTAGCATCTATTACACAGTACTATTGGTACTGAATTAGTAAATAAAGGCCAAGCTAAGCAGCATCCACAAATGCAGCGTATCAATCACACCGAATTGATCCAGTATAATCGTTTGCTATCAGTCAATGACAGTTCTGCCCCCCTCGTTTCAATTCTGTTTCCGTTGATTTTGATTAATGCACGTAGGTCATATAGATGTTTTGGCGGAATTAACTTCACTGTCATGAAAATTATATGTGAATCTAGTTTAATGGATGTGGATTCAATATATGAAAGTAGATTTGAATTTTCATCATAGTGTGGCAAGTTAAAATTCATTGCGTTACTCGCCACCCCCCCCCCGCCGCCAATTTGAGGTGCGTCTTTGTTGGCATGCATGTTTGTATCTCTGCTTTTGTGTGCGTGTGTGTGTGTGTGTGTGCGTGTGCATGCTGCCAAAAGTAAAAATAAACTCTGGATCGAAATGCACGTGCCCATGCATGTTTATATCCATCTATGAGCACACAATGCAATACCCCCAACAGAAAATGAACGTTGGTTCGCTCTGTGCGTGTGTCTCTTTCTGTGTGTGTCTGTGTGGTACACAGACAGAATAAGGCAAGCACTGGCAGAACTAAAGGGGAGAGGGCTGGGAGTATATATATATATATATCGTATATAAGGGAAGGGCAGAGGTCTGAGGGTGAGTGGGGAAGGACAGGGTGCCTGGAAGGGAGGGGGGGAGAGGGGTGGGGTGGGGAAGGCAGGATGTCTGGTAGGGAAGGGTGGGGGTCAGGGGGGAGGGGGAGGGGAGGGGTCTGAGAAAGGGGGTCAGGAAAGAGGAGGGGGGGGGGGGGGGGGTGGAGGAGTGAAGGGGGAAAACAAGACATTTCATTCACAGATCAACAATCTTGCCAGAGGGTACAAAAAAAGTTACAATATTTCTCAAAAGTCTTTTTATTCTGCCAATTGATATCCACTGCACGGAATGTTTTTCACACGGCCCGTTCTTACTCTCCCTCATTCATTCAGCATTCATAGAAAACAAGACTTTCACACTGAAACAGCAACAATAATATAAAAGAGAATACTAGGGGCTTTGAAAATAACACCTGCACTTGCCTGCATACAAATCAAATCTTCCCCTTCTGCATTGCAACCACACACACATGCATTCAACTGAGTAGTGGTAGTAATTGGATTTTAATGTCCTGTCAACCACACAGGGTCACCTCAGGACAGTCAAACTCGGGTCATAAGCAAATGCACCATTTCTCAACTCTTCTCACAGATGTATCAACCCAGATATATCTACAAACCAATCACTTCACAAACATAAAACATGCATACACAAACATCAGACACAAATTTTCAAAGAGTTAGTCCCTTCAATATTACCCCGGTTAAAAGAGCACATAAGGGCTAGGACATGCTGGTATCGTCAACCATTCTAATTTATCAATACCAGGTTAAAGAAAAATATGAAAAAGGAATGGACAGACACAATATAAAATTTAAAAAATGTGATGCAAATGTATAATGGCAAATACCAGTGCCATATGGCAGCAAGCTGCACATACCACCTACCAACTATCACCTCCTGGCTGCTCAACAGGAGCCATACAAAAAAGCCTAACCCTTAACGAAAAATATTTGAGAGTTTTCTGCAAAAAAAAGTCAGGAGAATGGACCATTAGAAGAAAAATGACAAGACAGAAAGAGCAAGAGGACTAGGCAGAGCACACGGCAACGTGCCCTAATAATGACCAAAGCCAACTGATATCACATACACATTTCAGAACAATATGTAACAATGACAACAGGGAGGGTACGACTGTGGGGGGAGGGCAGGGGTGTTCATGGGGTGATAGGTCAGAGGTTTGTGGGGGAGGGCAGGGTGTTCACGGGGTGGTAGGTCAGAGGTTTGTGGGGGAGGGCAGGGTGTTCACGGGGTGGTAGGTCAGAGGTTGTGTGGGAGGGCAGGGTGTTCACGGGGTGGTAGGTCAGAGGTTTGTGTGGGAGGGCAGGGTGTTCATGGGGTGTAGGTCAGAGGTTTGTGGGGGAGGGCAGGGTGTTCACGGGGTGGTAGGTCAGAGGTTTGTGTGGGGGAGGGCAGGGTGTTCACGGGGTGGTAGGTCAGAGGTTTGTGTGGGAGGGCAGGGTGTTCACGGGGTGGTAGGTCAGAAGTTTGTGTGGGAGGGCAGGGTGTTCACGAGGTGGTAGGTCAGAGGTTTGTGGGTGAGGGCAGGGTGTTCATGGGGTGATAGGTCAGAGGTTTGTGGGGGAGGGCAGGGTGTTCATGGGGTGGTAGGTCAGAGGTTTGTGGGGGAGGGCAGGGTGTTCATGGGGTGGTAGGTCAGAGGTTTGTGTGGGAGGGCAGGGTGTTCACGGGGTGGTAGGTCAGAGGTTTGTGGGGAGGGCAGGGTATTCATGGGGTGGTAGGTCAGAGGTTTGTGTGGGAGGGCAGGGTGTTCATGGGGTGGTTGGTCAGAAGTTTGTGTGGGAGGGCAGGGTGTTCACGGGGTGGTAGGTCAGAGGTTTGTGGGGAGGACAGGGTGTTCATGGGGTGATAGGTCAGAGGTTTGTGTGGGAGGGCAGGGTGTTCACGGGGTGGTAGGTCAGAGGTTTGTGGGGAGGGCAGGGTGTTCACGGGGTGGTAGGTCAGAGGTTTGTGTGGGAGGGCAGGGTGTTCACGGGGTTGTAGGTCAGAAGTTTGTGTGGGAGGGCAGGGTGTTCACGGGGTGGTAGGTCAGAGGTTTGTGGGGGAGGGCAGGGTGTTCACGGGGTGATAGGTCAGAGGTTTGTGTGGGAGGGCAGGGTGTTCACAGGGTGGTAGGTCAGAGGTTTGTGTGGGAGGGCAGGGTGTTCATGGGGTGGTAGGTCAGAGGTGTGTGTGTGGGGGGGGGGGGGGGGGGGGGGGGGGGGGGGGAAGGGGAGGGGTCCACGACAGCACATCACCCTGACACGTAAGTAAGTAAATTGGTGTTTTATGCCCACATATATTACTTTTTAAAAGCGTATATGTGTTAAAACGGGTATCACCATGACATGGCCCCAAAGACAAACTGGAGGTGGATCTTCACCACATTCCATGACACACTACCAAGAGGACAGACGGCAGGCCTGCCTTCACGATGCACTACCCTGAGGAACAACCGGGGGTATTGCTGTGTGATATGACACACCTAGTAGAAGGTAACCTGGAGGTGCACCTTCATGACACGCCCACTAGGCGAGGCTGGGGGCCGGCGTGAGGTCTGCCTTCACAATGCACCACCCTGAGGACCAAATGGGGGCATTTCTGCATGACATGACACACCTGGAAGATACCTGGAGGTGCTCCTTCATGACACCCCCACTAGAAGAGGCGTGAGGTCTGCCTTCACTATGCACCACCCTGAGGACCAACTGGGGGCATTTCTGCATGACATGACACACCTGGAAGATACCTGGAGGTGCACCTTCATGGTACACCCACTAGAAGAGGCTGGGGGCTGGCATGAGGCATGTCTTCACAATGGACCAACCGGGGGCATTTCTGCGTGACGTGACACACCTAGAAGATAACTGGAGGCGCACCTTCATAGTACACCCACGAGAAGTTGCGTGAAGTCGGCAACGCACCACCCTGAGGACCAAGCGGGGGCATTTCTGCATGACGTGACACACCTAGAAGATAACTGGAGGTGCACCTTCATGGTACACCCACTAGAGGAGGCTTGGGGATGGCGTGAGGCCTGCCTTCACAATGCACCACCGGAGGATCAACTCGGGGCATTTCTGCGTGACATGACACACCTAGAAGATAACGGGAGGTGCACCTCCATGACACACCCACTAGAAGAGGCTGGGGGCTGGCGTGAAGCCATAGCCAGGAAAGCCCTGTTGGGCTGACCCCTGAGGGGTGTAGATGCCCTGCGTGCTCTCGATGGACATGCTGCTTCGCTGGGGCTGCTCCAGGGGGTTCTCCATGCTGGAGTAGTGGTCCCGACTCTGTGCGAACCCCCCTCGCTTGCTCTTGGCCTGTTGCTGCTGTTTCTGCTGCTGCTGCTGCCGGTACTGCTCAAAGATTGGAAGCTGGTGGGCCTTGACCAACGACTGCAGTGCGGTGTAGTGGAGCCGTGACACCGTCTGAAGATCCTCCAGCACTGAAAGCATGCACAGATCAATAGTATATATATCCATATATATCTGTATCAGCTGTATTTGCACCTGTTTTGTGTATTGTGTGATCAGACAGCTAAACTGTATGTAAATGAAACTCGTGTCTATTATGTGATCAAACATCTAAATAGAAAGGTACCTCAGGTGTTTATGTACCTTGTGTTTACTAGCATGCCAGGGGAGTTAGCGTAGGCGACTCCAGTCTTTGTTGTTTGTGTGACATTTTTTGAGTGCTAATTAACTCTCCTTGTTTGTTGATTCTGTACAGGCGCTCTGGGACTCATTCTGTTCAGATGATGTCTTAAATCATTTTGAAAGAATCAAATCGTCATTGCAGACACATTTCAAACAAACTTTTCACACAAAAAGATTTTATTTTTTTAAAACAACTCACAGAGTTGTAGAGTAGATCTTACAAAAAAATGTTGTCTACAGATATTCTTTTTTTTCCCAGGACTACCATCGACTGGAACAACATAGAACAGGAAGTAGTTAGCAGCAAGACAGTAGAAAGTCTGAAGACACAAATCTCTCCCTGCCCCTAAAACATCGGGCGCTCTCCCCTTGTCTGCTGACGCTATACCCAGGATTGGGTCCTGTCAGCGTATCGCACTTATATTAGCGCGCATCAAGATCAAGAAGACGCAGCGCTGTTCCCGCACCTTTGCCAGCGTAGCGACGGTCATCCGACGTGTGGAGGACTATTTTCTGCAGGCACACCATCATGGCTGCCGTGGCCAGGACTTGCTGGTGTGTGCTGAGGGAGAGAAAGTAGTCCATGTCGACAGCGAAGGGGTTGCATGGCGCTGGATACATGCACAACTTGACCACCTCTCCGATAATGTCCCATATGTGCACTTCTGTTGACCAACAATGATGATGGTGATGTCTTTGTCTTGACAGGCAATGCCCAGTCACCCATGAAGATCATATCAGAGTGAAAGGTGAAACACAAATGATCAAATCACAAGTAAAAGCTTGATTCACTGCTTATGTTACATGTCATTGTGTTTGAAGAGGACTTGGAACAATAAAG
This sequence comes from Alviniconcha marisindica, assembly GCA_018857735.1. Taxonomy (NCBI): domain Eukaryota; kingdom Metazoa; phylum Mollusca; class Gastropoda; family Provannidae; genus Alviniconcha; species Alviniconcha marisindica. Next base: position 282,792 of record JABMCL010001991.1, on the reverse strand, counting down.
GTGACTGAATCGCAAAGGTAAAAATTGGAAATGGGCAGTATGTACAGTGAAGACTTGCTAAGCTACTAAAAGGTATAAAATTGCAACGGTGTAAAAAAGGCCGACAAGTGAGCCGGTTTGGCCTAGCGGTAAGGCGTTAGGCTGGTAAGCAGAAGGACCTCGGTTCGATACCGCTTCAGCTCTCCTTTCTCTTCAAAAAGGTTGTGGTTTGTGGACACCGTCTTGTGACTTTGTCCGTCACTTCCTACTGAAACATTAAAATGGCTCCCATCGCTGCCCATCTTAATGCAGGAATCATTCTGGTGGTGACAGTGTAGCAATAGGTATGTAATCTCCCTCTTCACCGACCTCCATACCCCTTCCCCGCCTTCTCCCCGTCCCTAATAAGCCGTACGGTTTCTGTGGACGTTAAGCACCATGTTTACTTACTGAAAGGCCGAATCCCATAAAATCTCCATTGTAACACCACACACATTCATGCCTGTACACACATCTGTGTGCAGGTGCATATGTCACCCTGCCTCCCTAAATGAGTCACACTGATACTTTTGAAATATTTATATCACAGAAGTGAGCACACTTTTACACAATTTTTGGAAACGGTTGTACAAGAGTTATCTCTGAAGTGTACAATCATCATCCTGCTGCAGCTGGCTTTCCTTGAACAATGACTCGCATTTTCCACAGATCTTTTCTCCTTGTGTCAATGAAGTACACACAGCAGTTAAACATTTCACACCCAACCAGAGTGACCCAAATTTCCCACGGAGGTTTCCTTCTTGGGCCAACTGAGTGAGTATACCAATAAGTGAAATATGTTACTTCCATCTGGAGACAAAGGGACCAAAATTTCCCACAGAACAATGCCCTACATGGGCCAAGGAAGCAAACAGCATACACAGCGGTTACATATTTTTTACCTCCATCCAGTGATCTAAATTTCTCGTAGAACAATGCCCTACATGGGCCAAGGAAGCAAACAGCATACACAACGGTTACATATTTTTTACCTCCATCCAGTGATCTAAATTTCTCATAAAAACAATGTCCATATTGGGCCAGTGAAGTATACAACATGCAGAACAGTTGAACATTTTCATTTTTACCTCTGTCCAGTGTGGCTGTAGTTCCTCAAAAAAAAAAAAAAAAAAAAAAAATCCCGCTTGGGCCAGTGCATTGTAAAGAGTAATGCTCATCAGTGTAACAAATATTTTACCTGCATCCAGAATGACCAAATTTCCCCACAGAAAAGTTTCCTGCTTTAGCCAGTGAAGTACCCAGCATGCACACAAGAGTCAGTTATTTTACCTCCAAGTGGCCAAAATTTCCACTGGAATACTTTTCTCCTGGGGCCAGTGAAGCATGCAGTAAACGCAACAGTTACCTCCATCCTTCCACCGGGTGGTGGACCTGAGGCGTAAGGGATTGTCTTTCTCCCCGTCCCCCGCCCCAGACATCTTCATCAGACGTCGGTGATTGGACCGCACCCACACGTATGGACATGAGTAGCGCGAGTAACCAGCCACAAGAAACAGAGTTGTGTCGGATGGCTGCAAGAAAAGGCGAAAGGCGGTAAAAGCTTATTAAAAAGAAAAAGAAAAAAAAGGGGTAAAAACAAAAACATACAAAAAGTTATAAACTTGTGAACTTGCAAAAATACTTATCTTTCTCAGGTATTCAATTATACATAATCCACAGAAATGTCCTCGAACAAAATCCTCAAGTGATAGAACTGTACATACATCACACAATATGATCAAAAAGGAACAGGTCTTGTAGCCAGCATGACCAGAGAACTTGCCTCATCCTTGCTGCCCTCCTGACAAGTTTAACACGCTGTTCATACAAAACGCCCCCCCACTGCAAGGGCGGCTCAGTTTGCTAGGCACATACTCTGATACAGTGCTTAGCTGAATTGCCCTGTGAGGGATGACTTAAATATTCTGACTTAAGTAAGTAAACATGGTGCTTAGCGTCCACAGAAACCGTACGGCTTATTAGGGACGGGGAGAAGGGGGGGAGGGGGTATGGAGGTGGGGGGAGAGGGAGATTATATACCTATCGCAACACTGTCACCACCGGAATGACTTCTGCATTAAGATGGGCAGCGATGAGAGCCATTTTAATATTTCAGTAGGAAGTGATGGACCAAGTCACGAGACAGTGTCCACAAACCACAACCTTTTTGAAGAGACAGGAGAGCCAAAGCGGTATCGAACCGAGGTCCTTCCGCTTACCAGCGTATAACGCCTTACCGCTAGGCCAAACCGGCTCACTAATATTCTGACTTGAACAGAATCTGCTTTAAATACCTCCTTTGAGGCGTGCACCGTGGATGACGGTGTTTAGAAGGGCAACCTGAAATTTAGATAAATCAGCATCACAGGTAATGGTGCAGGTGCAGGTGTACTGCACAATTCACAGTTGTTGTTCTTGATCACTTTTATATAGCGCTATTCTCCGCTCTCGAGCAGACTCACTGTGCTTGCACGTGATTCTACATGAGTGAATAGTTTTTTTATAGTGCGCTTTTTGAATATCCACCGAAGTGGTGTACTCACAGTGTCCAGGTGGTCCTCGTTTTCACTGGGGGAGGCAGGTGGCAGACCGACCCCCCTGTCTTCCATGCCACTCAGTGCCATCTGCGTGCCTTGAGACAGCACCAGTGCCTGTCTGCACACACACACACACACACACACACACACACACACCACACACACACATAGGATTAGAACAAACAACCTTTCAATCTCAAAATCAGCATCTTGACCACTTTGCCGTACTACCACCTTTCAGACATGGCCGACAGACTAAATGTAGCATTTTTCCATACATCGTAACTCAAGATTTTCTTGTGTATAATATAGAAACGTATAAACACATTCACTGTTAATGTCTTCCAGAATGATATTTAGATTAGTACTGTACTACTACTACTGAGTGATAGGGGCATTTATCCCAGGGCTGGAGGTTTTCAAGCCTGCCACAAACGCTGAAATGGGCAACACAAGTCCAAGGTTAGGGGTGATTTTTGACACGATTTCCATTAAAGCTCACTGAGAACGATGATGTAGGTGAAACTGTGATCTGAGGGTCATAAATGCATAAAAAAAGGCATTTTCTGTCGTACCGAAAGCGTCGCCATGACGCCCAAATCACATGACCATATGCCTACTACGTCACTCTGGAGAGTCGCTGCAAAATGGCCAACTCGAGCTCCGAAGACGAAACTGACAATTTGCCAGAGAGACCAACAAGGATACAGCCATATCAGTTTGAGCCTGTCGGGCAGGATTTTCAAAGAGTACCGGAACATCGTGTCAGCTTCGAAGCAAACCCCATGCGGTATTCCATGGGGTTTGCGAAATCGCACTCACTGAAGTGCTCGCTACACAAATGGGCGTGACGCGGCACAGCAAGAAAGTCAGCTTGTTTGAACTGTATAAATTTAATCCACTTTCGCCTCACTGCGGGTCGATTGCACAGGAGCTCGGGCATTGTTATACCCGGGGTCGTCTGCAAATTGTTACAGTTCACAGCAACACAGTAGGCCAGCATAGTTAACTTTTTTGTCGACCATATGCATACACAGTTTACTGAAGAATCTAAGATGGCACCGCACTGACTCCCCAGACTGACGTCACTTCCGGGAAAGTCACATGACTGATGGAGAACCTGAGACTGTAGTCTCGGCCAGCCTACAGAAAATAAAATCGATTAAAAACCCAATTAAACAAAAAACAATTTTTTTTTATTTCATTAAATCTGAAACTAGTGACTCATTTGTCAATCATTTCAATGGTCATTTTGCATACTTAAAAACCTTCGACTTTTACTTTAAGGTGCAAAACACCTCCCTACTATTGCAGCACGTTTTTGCCCCAGTCCAAGCTCCTCAGGGTGCAGTTATAAATGTTTGTTTGCTCTTTACCACTGGAGAGCAGAAAATGGCTGTGCGCAACATAACAAACACCAAGACACACACTGCCAGACACAAAATGGCAGTGCTCACGGCTGTGTTTTCGTAATTTTAAATGTCGAGTGTTTAACAAACTAGACTCCACCATAAATTGACAAAAATACTGTGAGTCAGTTTATCATTCCATTGCTATTGTTACAGCCTGCAATGCTTCTTCTTTTGGAGTCCCCTTTAAATGCATTGTACAGTAGTATGTTTACAATACCATGAAATCATTATATGATGAAGAACTGTGAAGGTACTGGTGAATGGGCCAACCTAATGACTGTAACAACTGTTCGCACATTCACTCACTGGTTCAGTGGTTATGAGGCAGATGTGACAAGTTGTGATAATTTTGGAGAGAAAAGCTGACCTAATGACCGTAACAACTATCCACACACTCACTGGTCATAAGGCAGGCGTGACGAAGTCAGGCTTTCTCCGGCGGAGAATTCTGTTGCTGGTGCTGTGTTCTGGAAAATGCTACATCGACGGGAAGCAAGCTGAAGAAGAAAACACACAAACAGTTAAAAAGAACGCTAATTTTAATGGGACAATACAAACCGTTGTTCCGTTGCTGGTGCTGCATTGTGGAAAATGCAGCAGCAACAGGTCTTGCATTGTCCCATAAAAATTAGCGTTCTTTTGAACCCTTTGTGTGTTTGGATTTTGTTTCAGAGAACATTAAACAAACAACAACAACAAAACACATCAGTTCATGATGACTCAGCTGGTGTGGTCAGTCCCCTCTTTCAGTTGTAGCGTGGGTGCCTTCATACGTAACCACTCAAGCCCCGACTCCTCTGCACTGTCACAGTGTCAGCCCTTAAACATCTGTTCAAGCAGTTGGTCCAGCCAGTCCCTCAATGCAGTTATGCTGTTATCATTTGCACAAAACCACTACAAGTCCCAGCTCCCCTGTTCAGCCATCCCTGGTGTGTCTCTCCACGCTATCGGCCAGTCCGCTATTGCAGTGAACCTCGATGCCTTTGCACAAAACCAAGTGGTACAAGTTGTGACTCCCCTGTTCAGCCATCCCTGGTGTGTCTCTCCATGCTATCGGCCAGTCCGCTATTGCAGTGAACCTCAGCTCGATGCCTTTGCACAAAAACCAAGTGGTACAAGTCGTGACTCCCCTGTTCAGCCATCCCTGGTGTGTCTCTCCATGCTATCGGTCAGTCCGCTATTGCAGTGAACCTCAATGCCTTTGCACAAAAACCAAGTGGTACAAGTCGTGACTCCCCTGTTCAGCCATCCCTGGTGTGTGTCTCTCCACGCTATCGGTCAGTCCGCTATTGCAGTGAACTCGATGCCGACAACCTGTACAACCATATTGTTCAGCCATCCCGGGTGTGACCAGTGTGCCAGTGTGCGTCAGTGTGCCAGTCAGCCGGGTTTATGGTGTGCGTGAGAGAACAGACTGTCCAGAAAGACTGCTGGTCAGCCCTTCGGAGGACCCTTCCTTATTGCAGGCCCCCTACAGAACTGACCTTAATTTCTGCAGTTTTCACCCCACTGAGGGAACATTTTGAATTGTAACAATCTTTTTTTCTTTAAAAAAAAATTCCAGATGGTAAAATCCCAAGCAGCAGGTGAAGCATGCAAGGCTGTATTCTGACCAACTCCAGGCTTAAAAGAACATTTGACAGCTCAACAGAGGTGACCATAATTTCTGCTTAGAACTGCAGTACTCAACTGCAAAAGAAGTGGAGAGAAGATTTGCAAAAAAGGAAGCTGAATGAACTGGGAAGATGGAAATTAACAAGGTAGAGTTTCTGGCAGCGGCCAGGCTACGCTACCTACTCAGTCCCAGCTGACGCTGAAAATAAAGAACCTCTGATAGCCCTGGGTTCTCAGTGGAGATTACCTTAATTTCTCTGTCCATACTACCCCATTTCTAGGAAAAATGGAGACAGGATTCAGAAAAACTGAAGCTGAATGAACTGGGAGGTAGCGATCAGGTAAAATTTCTGGCAGCAGGAATAGCATCCAAGGCTATGTTCTGAGTTACTCGAGGCTTAAAAGATAGAACTTTTGATAGCTCTGGGTTTTCAGTAGTGGGGCACTTAATTGCTTTGACTTTGTCCACAGTACCCTATTGCCAGGAAAGAAACTGGATTCAGATCAAATTTGAATGAAGTGGGAAAGCAGAAATAAATAAGATACAATTTCTGTCAGCAGGTGAAGCATGCAAGGCTATATTCTGACCTACTGTAAGCTTAAAATAGAGATTCACTGACATCACTGGGCTCCAGCCGAAGGAACCTTAATTTCTGCGTCCACAGTGTGGGGTGTGAGGAGGGAAGACGGCTCTGTGTGTTACCTGCTGCCTCTGGTCCAGCAGCTGCCAAATCATACTGCAGGTGTGCAGACTCAACTGAACCTGCAGTCTCAACAATCCATGTCAGTTGCTCACATCACTGAGTTCACTGGGGACCATGTCGCATGTGCACAACAAACTTCATAAACCTCTTGAAGAACATCAAATGAGGGAGCTCAGTTGACTGACTGAGTCAGATGAGATGGACTTAGCAACAAAGGCCGCAATGATTCAATGTCTGCATTCTGCAAGCCAGCAGAATTCATGCGCGAAGGTCAGCCCTTGTTTTTTTGAAGGCATGCAGGAAAAAGAGCCAGCTAATTTTGGTGCATCCTTGGGAAGATTTGGCCTGAAGCAGAAGAAGCTGCCTCAGTCATGGTCATGGAGTTTGCCAGCTCACAGCTGTCACCTGACTATGCCAACACTGTCATCAGTGTCAGCGTTGCTTTCAACTGGGTTGATGTTTTGCATGGCTGTGAGAGGCCAACAACACAACTTACAGACACACTGGCAACGTCAACAAAAACCGCCATTACTGCCATGAAAAGGAGACATTCACAATTCTGATGTCTGCCACAAATACTGTTATTCTGAGTCACTGTAGACTTCCACCGAAGTCGATGAGCCTCAAGTGACCCAGATAGTGCGCAAACCCTTCGAAATAAAGATCAGCTGGTGTTTGAAGGCCTACAGTCCGATGATATGAGGGCTCAGCTGACTACAGCTGAATGAACTGATGTAGCATTTAGTAACATAAAATTACCCACAACAAGAAAAGCATGCAAGGCTATATTATTATACTTTCTCTCTCTCTTTTCTTTTTCTCTCTCACAATTTTTATTATTATTTTATATATATATATATATATACATACATGCATATATATATGGGAATTGCCTGCCACACACACTCAGCATACTAGCCTTTGGGCATCCAGAGCACTTTGTGGAAATGCGGATGAGAATTGTAGTTGAGCTTACATTTAATACTGTTGGCTACATCTCACCTTCTAACTTAGCAAGTGGGTCATCTGCCAATGGAGCCACATTGCTCGAGTACCTGATGCAAGATGTTGACATTCCCTTCAGTGAAGGTCTCACACATCTTGAAGTTCTTCAGGCTGAAATTGTCAATGTCTGCAAGCTGTCAACAGACTTCAACATGTGGGGCGTGTATGCTGCTGCAGACATCTTGAAGGTGCCCATGACAAGTGTGCACCCTGACAAAGGAGAGGCATACAAAAGGATGCTGGCAAAGAGAACAATCTGTCCAACAGAACACCCTGCACCTGAGATAAAATTGGCAACAAAGGCCACAAAATCTGCAGTTGAGATAAACTCGGCAACAAAGGCCACAATGTCTGCACTCAAGATGAACTTGACAACAAAGCCCCCAATGTCTGCAATCAAGATAAACTTGGCAACAAAGGCCACAATGTCTGCACTCAAGATGAACTTGACAACAAAGGCCACAATGTCTGCACTTGAGATAAACTTGGCAACAAAGGCCACAATGTCTGCACTCAAAAAACTTGCAACAAAGGCCACAATGTCTGCACTCAAGATGAACTTGACAACAAAGGCCACAATGTCTGCACTCTACAAGTCAGCAGCATTCATGTGCAAAGGTCAATCGTTCTTTTTCTGAAGGCATGCAGGAAAAAGAGCCAGCTAATTTGTGTGTGTGTATCCTTTGGAAGATTTGGCCTGAAGCAGAAGAAAGGATAGCTATTAGTATTACTACATAACCGACGTCTATGAAGCTGCCTCAGCCAAGGTCACTGAGTTTGCCAGGTCTCACTTATCACCTAACTTAACTATGCCAACACTGTTAGTGTCGATTTCAACTGGGCTGATGTTTTCCACAGCTGTGTGAGACCAACAACAGAACTTACAGTTACAGACACACTGGCAATGTCAACAAAAACCGCCATGAAAAGGAGACATTCACAATTCTGTGTGCTAAAGATACTGTAGACTTCTACCAAAGTCGATGAGCCTCAAGCAACCCAGATGGTGAGCAAACCCTTCGAAATAAAGATCAGCTGGAGTCTGAAGGCCTACAGTCAGATGATATGAGGGCTCAGCTGACTGCAACTGAAGCTGAATGAACTGATGTAGCAATTAGTAACATAAAATTACCCGCAACAAGAAAAGCATGCAAAGCTATATTCTTCTTTTTCTTTCTCTCTCTCTATGGGAATTGCCTGCCACACACACTCAGCATACTGGCCTTTGGGCGTCCAGAGAACTTTGTGGAAATGCGGATGAGAATTGTAGTTGAGCTTACATTTAATACTGTTCGCTACATCTCACCTTCTAACTTAGCAAGTGGGTCATCTGCCAATGGAGCCACATTGCTCGAGTACCTGATGCAAGATGTTGACATTCCCTTCAGTGAAGGTCTCACACATCTTGAAGTTCTTCAGGCTGAAATTGTCAATGTCTGCAAGCTGTCAACAGACTTCAACATATGGGGCGTGTATGCTGCTGCAGACATCTTGAAGGTGCCCATGACAAGTGTGCACCCTGACAAAGGAGAGGCATACAAAAAGGATGCTGGCAAAGAGAACAATCTGTCCAACAGAACACCCTGCACCTGAGATAAAATTGGCAACAAAGGCCACAAAATCTGCAGTTGAGATAAACTCGGCAACAAAGGCCACAATGTCTGCACTCAAGATGAACTTGACAACAAAGGCCACAATGTCTGCAATCAAGATAAATTTGGCAACAAAGGCCACAATGTCTGCACTCAAGATGAACTTGACAACAAAGGCCACAATGTCTGCACTTGAGATAAACTTGGCAACAAAGGCCACAATGTCTGCACTCAAGAAGAACTTGACAACAAAGGCCACAATGTCTGCACTCAAGATGAACTTGACAACAAAGGCCACAATGTCTGCACTCTACAAGTCAAGCATTCATGTGCGAAGGTCAAATCGTTCTTTTTCTGAAGGCATGCAGGAAAAAGAGCCAGCTAATTTGTGTGTGTGTATCCTTTGGAAGATTTGGCCTGAAGCAGAAGAAAGGATAGCTATTAGTATTACTACATAACCGACGTCTATGAAGCTGCCTCAGCCAAGGTCACTGAGTTTGCCAGGTCTCACTTATCACCTAACTTAACTATGCCAACACTGTTAGTGTCGATTTCAACTGGGCTGATGTTTTCCACAGCTGTGTGAGACCAACAACAGAACTTACAGTTACAGACACACTGGCAATGTCAACAAAAACCGCCATGAAAAGGAGACATTCACAATTCTGTGTGCTACAGGTACTGTAGTCTTCTACCAAAGTCGATGAGCCTCAAGCAACCCAGATGGTGAGCAAACCCTTCGAAATAAAGATCAGCTGGAGTGTGAAGGCCTACAGTCAGATGATATGAGGGCTCAGCTGACTGCAACTGAAGCTGAATGAACTGATGTAGCAATTAGTAACATAAAATTACCCGCAACAAGAAAAGCATGCAAAGCTATATTCTTCTTTCTCTCTCTCTCTCTTTTCTTCTTCTTCTTCTCTCTCTCTCTCTTTCTTGGCCAACACTTCAGTCGATTGTGTCTCTGCTGCAGCTGCTGCCATTACACATGATTCTTCTGACCATTCTACCGATGAGTGCTGTTTGGACACTTTCATCTGCACACTGTGTAGTGCCAGAGTCCATGTGCTCCTCGACCAGTTTAAGGTGGAACAGTTGAACGGCCTGAAATCCATCGTGATTGGATTGAACAATGACTTGAGAGATGTGAGGCAAGAAAACCTGGACTTGCAAGCTACCCTTGAGCGCAACACAAGGAAAATCAAGGCTCTTGAAGACCGTCTCTCTAAACGTTCAGTTCCTCCCATTGTGAGGTCCGACAGGAATGCAGTGCCACACCACAACAGGCTGTTCCCCTAAAGCACAGAAGCTGGATGGACAGACCCAGACAGGCTTATCACCTGACTATGCCAACACTGTCAGTGTTGATTTCAACTGGGCTGATGTTTTCTGCAGCCGTGTCAGACCAACAACAGAACTTACAGTTACAGACACACTGGCATTATAGTGGCAATGTCAACAAAAACTGCCTCTACCGCGATGAAAAGGAGCATTCACAATTCTGATGTCAGCCACAGATATTGTTGATTTCTAGTAGACTAGTTCTACCAAAGTTGATGAGCCACGAGGGACCCAAATGGTGAACAAACCCTTTGAAATAAAGATCAGCTGGAGTTTGAAGGCCTGCAGTCAGACAACATCAGAGCTCAGCTGACTGCAGCTGATGCCATGTGGTTCAGCTTCCGCCAGCCCTTTGTCATGACGGTAAAGGATGCAGGCACCAGTGTCCTTTCACTTGCAAAGTACATGATCCAGGAGGTAGGTGACTTCCTGTGAAAAAATTGCTCTGAATATTTTGATGGTGGGTAATACAATAACAATGAATTGGGAAACCAGAAATTGGTCAGATCAAATTTCTGTCAGCAGGTGAAGCATACAAGGCTATATTCTGACCTACTCCAGGCTTAAAACAGGAAATCATTGAAAGCACTGGGCTCTCAGCAGGCTATTTTTTTTTGCATCCTTTGCCTTTGGCAGATTAGGCCTGAAGAAGGACGGATGTACAGGCACTTTGAAGTTGCCTCAGCCAAGGTCATTCTTTTTACCAGCTCTCACTTATTTAGTGTTATTACCTGACTATGCCAACAATGTCAGTGTCACCAGTGTCAGTGTTGATTTAAACTGGGCTGACATTTTCCGCGGTGGTGTGAGACCAACAGAACTTACAGAACTTTACAGACACACTGGCAATGTCAACAAAAACTGCCATGAAAAGGAGGCATTCACAATTCTGTCAGCCACAGATATTGTTGACATCTACCAAAGTCAACGAAGGGACCCAGATGGCAAGCAAACTCTTTGAAATAAAAACTAGCTGCTGTTTGAAAGCCTACAGTCAGATGACAGAGCTCTGCTGACTGTCGCTGATGCCATGTAGTTCAGTTTCCATCAGCCATTCAGTGTGATATCATGATAAAGGATGCAGCTACCGATGTCCTCTCCCTTGCAAAGTACATCCAGGAGGCAGATGACTTGCTGACATTGTGACAAACACATCCACAAACTGCAGTTTTGTGATGTCTGTCTTGGAAGGCCATCAGAAACTCTACCAGGAGGTATTTCTATCTCCTGATGTGAACATTTTATGGCAGTGAATCTACTTCTGACTCTTCAAGACCTTGCCGCTGATTACCTGTAAGGCTGGCTGTCAGAAAGCTGCAGTGGGCCTGTGAAAATATAGCTGTGAATATTTTGAGGTGGGCAATGCCATCAGGCAACACAGTACATTATTATTATTAAATTATTGTAACGTCTATATGTTTTCACTTTTATAACAGTTATTTTATGCGCCGTTTTACAAGTACTTGTTTTATAAATATTACTGTAATTTATTAAGTATACATGTATACATGTATTATTGCTTGTATATATGTTAGTAAATGTAAATGGTATATATATTATGTTGTATGTATGTGAACAAGCGTGTTGAGCTCACTCAGCGGGGAATAGCGCTATAGAAAATTTATGTATAATTATTATTTTATTATTACATGTTTGAATTTCCCTGTCTGGCCATAAAAGCACTTTACAGACAAAAAAATGAAAGCAATTCTGGCCCCCTTTAACGCCAAGAAAACTTTAAAAAGGAAACCCAAAACACCCCAAGCCCTGCAGACTGTAAAACAGTAAGGGTAGCAATGCATCCCAAACCCGACACCAAAAACCCTTTTGGAAGACCGTTTTCACCAGGGAAATTGAATAAAATTTTAAGATGGCGCAACAAGAGTCTTGAGAGCGAACATCAACTACTGGAAGAAGTGCACTGTGATGGGGTTTCTGAGACGGTGGCAGATATATATATAACAAATCTGCTGTCTAAGTGTCTTCCTTCACAACCAACAGTGGCCATGGTGAAACTGCTGAAAACACAAATTCAACACAAGAGCTTGAGGTTCCCAATATCTGCAGCATTAAGCTGAGAGAGATGGCAGCTGACAGTTCTGGAATTGTACACAAATCTTGAAGTAGCTGTTGCAAACCCAGCCTGGGTAGTGACAGAGAGTATTGGTTACACCTGCGCACCAGGACCAGCCCCAGGATCTCCCCAATGGCATTGACCAGCCCCAGGATCTTGACATAGATTCTAATGTTAGTGATAACAGCCTCCTCTCAATCCAACTAGTAAAGTACTCCCAAGGACCGCCATCCAACTGGCACAGACCTAGCCCCTCAACAACCCTACTTTGAATTATATTTTATAATTTATATGGAGGTAGATCTGAACTCAAAGGAGGCCAGAGATGGATCTGCAGCAACAGGGAAGCTGTTCCACTCAGGGATGCTGCAGGGGCAAGGTCTGTTGAGCACTGAGTGGATGGGCAAGTCAAAAGTGCAGTTGATCTGGAGCCTTTCTTCCTCTGGTTTCATGGATTTATTTATTTTCTTTCACCAATGCCAGATTCCTGGATTCAACTTTTCTACGAGTAAGACTAAGAGCTATGTACAGATAACCGGGAAACAGGTTGATGGAGACAGAAAAGAAAAAAGAAAAATCTTTAACTAACTACCTGTGGTTCGTGGTAAACAGTGAGGCCCATCTCTTCTTTTCCCCGCAAGTACATGGAGAAGTGCTGAAAACCACGCACTGTTCCCATCTTGAACATTTCCACCAGAAATTGCTGCAACTTTTTCTTCATGGCTGCTTCTTTGACCTGCGGGAGGGAAAAATCAATAAAGAAAAATTGTAAAGCACAGAACTGGTCACACTGCCAGTGGTGTTTACCAAACCAAATAACAAACGTTAAAACTAATTAGTGTCAGTAACCAAAACAACAACAACAATAACCAATAAACAAAATCGCATAGAATCTTTCCTACCGCCGCTGCCATTATTTTCCTTTCCGCCCGAGCATCTGCAAATAGTTTCTGTTTCAAAATGGCTCATAATTATTTGTTTCCTATTCTTCTTCCTCTGAATGTTTGCCTCATCCAGAATTCTGTACTGTCCTGCAAGATAACTACATGCACATTAAAAGAAATGTAAAGAACAGAAGATTTCCTTTCATATAAAACATATTCAGGTCTAGTTTACTCGACTTTGCAAGCTGTTTCTCAAATGGTTCAATACATTGGTGTAACTTGAGATCCGGCCATCAGCAGACGTGCTAACGTAAAGGAAGCGCACTGGTAAAAATTGCATAAAACACATTTTGGGGGACATTTGACAGGTACATGAGATGCGTAAGCATTAGCATATGTGCTTTTGTTTATGGGAGTACGTGCTAGCGCTTGCATGTTATTGAAAATGTCATGATTCCTGCATTGATTTCAGTACCAACGTCAGTAATATTGGGTCCTTGTGTTGCGCAGTCGCGATAAATTCTGACAAATCTGTTTACTTCAAGTGTTTTATCTACAACAATATAATTTGGGAAATTGTGCAAAGATTTGATGGGAGTAGATGTTATTCTACAACTTTACAACACTTTATTTTAGGCTTTTTTCGATGCCGCATTTTGAGCTAAATCGCATGGGACTCAAAAGTATCTAAATAAACATTCAAATGCTCAGTGTCCACAGAAACTACCGAAGTAAGAGCTCTGCCTCTTTCATAAATTTGATTAATTGGTAACAAAGGATCCATTCATTGTCATAAATCGCCATTGCAAAATGTAAAGCATGTTTGTAATGAGCAGATGGGTGCTGTAGTTGATATTTTTGCATTTGGGTGTAAGTTCTGAAACTAAGCACAAAGAACAACACGTCAGTTGATAGACTGTCAGCATATTAATTATTATCTATTGCCACTGCCAGTATAGTTCTAGATAAGATATTTTAAACAGCCTACATAACCCTCAGAATAATCTGAACCCTAATCCTAGGATCAGCCTAACTTTTTAGGCTAAGTAAATGTAAGACACCAAGTCCAGTATATTTTGAACAACAAGTAAGGTAGATCAGAAAACAAAAAGCAAAAAAGTGAAAACAAAAAGCAAAACAAAAATAAATGACCCAAAAGTTCAAGATTAACAGAGTAGGGTCTGTGAAAATTGATGCAATGCCATCCCTTTCACAGATTCAGCAAAGTCTTCTCTTAATGTTATGATAACTGTTAATTCAGATTTAATTTAGAATGTACTTTGAATAAAGTGAAAGGTGGCTAAAGATCAGTTGTTTTAAGAGAAAGATTTCATCTCTTTGAACATGTCATCATGTGTGAGCTGAAACAGTATTTGCAGAATACAGCATCCAGGACAGTTTCTCTGTGAAGAAAAAGGTATTTTATAGTTTTAGTTTTAGTTTTTTAAGGCAAATGGACTGATCCAGGGTGCCTAGACAACTCAATAACTACTTTTTTACTAGTGGGAAGTACTCATGATGCTGCTTCTGTGACTTGTTTGCAGGCTGCATGATGATGATGACTTTTATTGCTTTAAGTTTTATATAGTTCCAGTCTCCACTCTTGAGTAGACTCACTGAGTTTTTGTTGCATGTGATTCTAAATGAGTGAGTCAGAGACTAGCTTTTCGTAGTGCATTTTAATATCCACTGAAGTGGTGTACTTACAGCGCTATTTGGCTGTTACATGGCTGGCGCCTTGTGAAACTGCTGCCGACTCAGCATGTTCTGTGGTACACCATACAACCATGCACCATGTCATGTCACTGCATAAAAAGCCACATACATAGGGTGCATGCATGTTTAGCTGTAACCTGCCACCTGCACTTTTGGCAGAATGACCGGGATCTTTGGCTTGCTGCTGTGGTAATACTGGGGTGGAAATAACTAGAATGGATACCAAAATAAAAGTCAGCACAGAAAGTTGACCCTTGAGAAAAAAACCTCTCCCACCACTCCTGCCAGGACTTGATCACAACCTCTTAATCACAAGTCTGGAGCACTAACCACTGAGCTATCCCCGCTCCCTTGTACTTGGTCTAGTTAAAAACTTACTACCAATGATTTAAAACAACTGCAGAATATCACCTTCATGGAACCACCCCATGTCAACATCTGGGAGTGGGAGTGAAAAGTACTGTACACATTATCACATGTGAAATCCACACAGATACTGTTAGTGTTACTAATTAGTAAAAAAAAAAAAAAGAGAGAGAGAAAAAAGGAAAAGAACCATACTGGCATATGCTCCTTTTTCTCACTCCACAAACAGTAAATTTTAGTATAACTGTTACTGTGTCAGTGTCATACAGTATAACTATAAGACACCTTGTTCCGTGCTGCACCTGATTCTTTATAAATTATATATATATATATAACTTATTAACTATTTGCAGGGGTTGTAATGTGACTAAATTAGTTGCAGATTTTTGTGTCAGTATTGTATTTGTTGACCAACATGGCAGCAGTCAACATATTTTTTAAACTGGAAGAGGAAGAAAGCAGAAAAGAGCAATTCAGTTGAGAGAGCTGTTAAAGTTGAATTAAAATTTGCAGTTGAAAGCCATGGATCCATCACGTAACAACATGCCACTGGATTTCAACAAGAACAAAGGGAAGCCGCCCGTGGTGTTCACAAATGCTGAAAATGAAGAAGGAGGTAGGTGGGGTGCACGTAACAATGTATGGATCATGTATGTTATAAAACATATATAATTATTAAGCCAGAAGCTGTTTTTGTTCTTCTTTCTAGAGGAACAGCTATTTTGGTTATTATACCTTTCTCTTGTCATCTCTTGTTTTGTAAATTTGTATACATCTTGGTCATCTGTGTGTCTCCTTGCCCATTTATTCTTTACTGACAACAGCAGAAACATTACATCTAAGTCTAAGACCACAATGTGTCATCAAAAAGAAGGTGCGTCATAATTATACCATATATGTCTTTTCCTGGCTTCCTCAGTTCCTGCAATGATTTTGTCGCTCAGACGAGCAAAGATCTTCAGGTGCACTACAATAATAATATGTATATATATATAATATTATATATTATGCTCTCATCACATCATCAGCTATATGCTAAAAAAGACAATCATTATATATTTTTATCCTTTGCAGTCAGCCAGCAGCCAG
This sequence comes from Alviniconcha marisindica, assembly GCA_018857735.1. NCBI lineage: Eukaryota > Metazoa > Mollusca > Gastropoda > Provannidae > Alviniconcha > Alviniconcha marisindica. Next base: position 266,440 of record JABMCL010001991.1, on the reverse strand, counting down.
TTTTGAAGGACAGTAACTTTCCGTGGTTGTCCTTATGTCAGGATGTTGATTGCACTGTCTTGCTATATATATTATCTTTGCTGACACGGTCATAGCAGGTTCAGGGTTCTGGTCAATGTTTTGACTGAATGAACAATGTTGCACTTGCAGATGTTTCATCCAGCACAGCAACAGCAGCAGCCATTGCTGCAGCAACAGCAGCAGCCTCCAGCACCAACACCATGCTGACCAACAGTCAGTACAACCTGGCGCACATGGCCAACGCACAGATGGAGATGACCCAGAACGACAACAACAACATGTCTGGCAACAACATGTCTGGCAACAACATGTCTGGCAACATGGCAGGCAACATGGGCAACAACATGGGCGGCGCCATGATGGGGCCTATAGGCCCGATGGGGCCAATGGGACCGAACATGATGATGGGGCCCATGAACATGGGGCAGGTGGGTTTATAAATAATTACGATACAATTTGTGACTTACTTTTTTTTTTTTCTGTCTTTTTTCCAGGGAGATCAGGCAGCTATTTGTCAAAGACAAATGTTCATTTTTATGCATTGTATAATTGTGAACAATAAAGATTGATTTGATTTGATTTGAGCTATATTCATGTGCACCATGAAGGGTGTTGAATCCAATAGCTGTATTGGAGGGCTTACTCCCCACCTCCCCACTTTTCTTGCTTTTTGATTCATTCTTTCTTTTGTGTATGGGCAATCTTTACACACTGGAATGTACATCAAGTGTTTCTTGCATTATAATTACTCTCTCCCTCCGTCTCTGTCTCTGTTTGTTTGTCTGTCTCTCTCTCTGTCTGTCGGTCTGTCTCTATATATGCTATCAGTATATTTTTCCTTCCTGTCATCATCTCCCTTTATTGATTTTTTTTTAATTCTTCACTGAATATTATGTGACTTGTTCTCAGACTCAGTCTCGTTTTTTAATTATTTATGTATATTGCTTTTTATCAGTGGTTGAGGAGGCTAGGGCCTGAAAAGTGGAATGTTTCTGATCTCACGTTTTTGGTTTGTTACTTGTGAAAATAATCATAATAATGGAGTCTTCTGACATGTGTACATCTTATCTTGGGTAAACCTAAGGCACTATCTTACCAGGCAGGTTACAAACACAAAGACAGCAAGTTTGTACTGAAGGTGAAAATCCACTGTCCCTGGTAGGAATTGAACCCTCACCCACTAACACTGACATTGGTGATCAGTTTGCATGATCAGAGAGCCCCCGTACTAGCCAGCTGAACTGCTATCCACCATGCACATTAATGTTTTGTGTTTCAGTTTGGTGGGATGATGGGTCCGATGGGCCCAATGGGGATGATGGGGCCAGATGGGATGGGTATGGGGATGGGCCCTATGGGCCCAATGGGCCCACCTGTGCAACAGAAAGAGGTCATTACTCTCAACTCCTGTGTGCTCTTGCCCCCACACCCAGGTCAGTGGGTTTGTCTTTTGCCGCACTGTGGGTTTGGTTACCATTCTGTCCCGCTGTGTGTGTTGACATTCTGTGACTTTTTATTACATCTTGTCCTGATGTGTGTGTTAACATCCTGTGATGACTTTTGTTACATCATGACCTGGATGTTTGTTTGCTGACATTGTAATTTAATGATGTTTTATGATTGGAGTGAATGTGTGATGAGTGTGCTTGGCACCACAAAACATTCCTCGTGCAATTGTATTGACACTTGCAATAAAGTTGTACTGTACTGTATTGTATCTTGTCCCGCTGTGTGTGTTAACATCCTGTGACTTTTTGTTATATTTTGTCCTGCTGTGTATTAACATTCTGTGACTTCTGTTACACCTTTTCCCACTGTGTGTATTAACATTCTGTGCCTTTTTTTGTTTTTTGTGTTTTTGCATCTTGTCTTGCTGTGTGTTAACATTTTGTGACTTTTGTAACATCTTGTCCTGCTGTGTGTGTGTTAACATTCTGTGACTTTTGTTACATCGTGCCCTGTTCAGCTGTGTGTGTTAACATAATTACTTGTCAAGTTGTTACCATCCTGTCCTGGTGTGTGTGTGTAATCAACATTGTGTGACTTGTTACCATCTTGCCCCATCGTACATGTTAACATTATGTGACTTGTTACTGTCTTGTCCTACTGTCTATGTTGACTTTTGTTACCATTTTGTTCTACTGTGTGTATTAACATTTTGTGACTTTGTATTGATGTAACCATCTTACCCCAGTGTGTGTGTTTGGCTTTAAAATAAAAATTAAAAAATTAAAAATTAAAAAACCCATCCTGTCCAGCTGTGTGTGTTAAACATTCTGTGACTTGTTACTGTTACCATCTTTACCCACTGTGTGTGTTGATGTGTTTTACCATCCTGTCCAGCTGTGTGTGTTAACATTCTGTGACTTGTTACTATCTTGTCCCACAGTGTACTCTTGTAACTAAACATGTGTACTCAGGTTAGTGTACGTTACTGTTTAAAGACTTGTTACCATCTTGCCCCACTGTGTCTTTCCTTTCTATGTCTCTTGTGACTGCTGTCTTTCCCCATGTCCATGCAGTTCAAATAGACTTCATGTGTTCAAACTACACTTGAAGAAGAAAAAAAGGGATCATAACAGTAATGGCAAATGTTTGTGGCTGATATCTGTTTACTGTTGTTTATTATGGCTTGCTTGTGGTGCTGGACCGAGTATAGTTTTATAGTTGAGACCCGAGTACAGTGAGAGATTTGAGAAAAGTTCTGAGAGTGCATCGGCTTACGATGAGGATTGTTCATCCTGGGGTGACCCTTTGTGGTTTAACAGGACCTTGAAATGCAGTCACTGACTAAACTGCACACACTGCATTACTATTCTAAGACTGTTGTGACTTTGGCTCCTCCCAGTATGTTACCATGCTATGATTCTAGTTTCATTTTCATGATTCCTAAGCTTCTCTGACAGACGCTCCGCCACATAGTGTTCGAGAGCGCCCGCCCGGCTGCAGAACTGCATTTGTGGGAGGCCTGCCGGAGAACATCACCGAGGAGATTCTTCAGGAGGTGTTTGAGAAGTCTGGGCCGATTGAGACCATTCGCCTGGGCAAGAAAAACTTTGCCCACATTCGCTTCATTAAGCATGAGTCGGTGGAGCAGGCCATGTATTTGTCAGGTGGGTTGGTTATTCAGGGATCCTGTGGTCTTTAAAAGTTTGGGGGGAAATATCTGCTGTTTTTGAGAAAGTTTGAAAAATGAAAAAAGCAACTTAGGTTTTTGAACGCATGTTAATTTGGACTTCTCCCATCAGTTAGGTTTTTGAAAGCATGTTAATTTGGACTTCTCCCATCAGACTGACAAGCCCGTGATTTTATGGCTGACTTTGAGAATAACTAACTATAATTTGTATAAAGCTTTGATATTTAATCATTCTGTTTAAATTATAATCATGAACTAACCTCTTAACTGTGAAGTGATGGGTGTGTATGCACCACATGGGTGAGTCAGTGTTTGTTGTAAAGCACAGTGAGCTTGTGTAGATCAGAGAATAATATAAAAGTCATCTGTTATTATTTAACTAAAGTTGAATGTGTGAATACTCTGTTAAATTTGGTGTTTGAAATTTGGAGAGGTCTTGAAAGTTTGTTAGAAGTTGGTGAATTTTGGATTGAAAGTTGGTAGGAATCCATAATTTTGTTGCTCATGGGTGAATGGTTGATTGATTGGTTTTAGTTTTACAGCTTTAATAGACTTACTGTCTTCTTCACTTTCAGGGTACCGCATGAAAATAGAAAACAAGGATGACAAACCCAACACAGGAAGGATCCATGTAGACTATGCCAATGCTCGCAACGACCAGCATGAATTTGAGTGTGAGCAGCGAGCACTTGCCAGGGAGATGCGACATCAGCAGCAGATTCATGATGAACGGCTGAGAGTGCCATCCCCTCCTCCAGTCACTCCGTTCACTGTGTACGATGGAAACGCCTTGCTTGACATTATCAAGAGTGAGTAACTGGACTGTGCTGTTTCGCTCAGAGCTTACACTGTTCCTGCCCCCCCCACACACACACACCCTGTGGTTTTTCATTTATTTGGACTAGTGCTTGAGCTCCTGGATGTTCTGGTTCACTCATGTGGCAGCAGATGTGAGTTGACAGAGTACGGCAGCGTGAAGCAGCAAAGGGTTATGGGTAATGTGCAGAACCTGAAAGACTGACACAGGATTCACATTAACCAGTAATTTCTGGTGTTTTACCAGTTAAGATCAGCAAATATCAATAACACTGTCAGCAGTTGGTCAGATTACTGGCTGTTATTTCAGATTACTGGCTGTTATTTTGCTTCATTGGTTCTAAAAAAAAAAAATGAAAAATACAGCACACAGAGAGGGAGTGTGTGTGTGTGTGTGTGTGTGTGTGTGTGTGTGTGTGTGTGTGTCTGTTCTAGACGGAATGTAAAAGGGTGTTTGCTAGTACAGCTTTAGTCGTAGCATCAGTAGATGGCAGTGTATCTGACCAGTTACAGTGATTGTCTGACCAGTTTCCATGAACCACTTTTGCTCCCTTGTAGATGTCACACCAATTTGAAAAATGTCTGGCACAGCCACTGCGACTTCACCCCCCCCCCCCCCCCCCCACCCACCCCTGTCCTTGCAGGTGACACCGGCTTCATGAAAGCCGCACAGCAGCTGATCACGTGGCTGGAGAAGGGTAATGTGGACAAGCGATCGGCCAACTTGTTCTACTCCCTGATCCAGAGCTCCAACACGCACGTGCGCCGTCTGGTGATGGAGAAGCAGCAGCACGAAGAGGAGCTGAACCAAGCCCAGCTGCTTTTCAAACAGCGTGTTCAGGGCATCATTGTGCAGTGTGAGTAGTACAGATGTGGTCTTTTCCTTCTTTTTTTTATTTTTTTTTTTTTAAACTGAGCAGGATAATGACAGAAATTATAAGTGTGTAATTGGGCACAGCTGAATTTATTGGGTTGGGAAAGCATCCATTTGAGTTATGATAGTCTGGGGTGAGAAATCTATGGCAGCGTGGGAAAAGAACTGAGCGGAATTAGTTCCAGAATAGAAACAAAATGCATATTAATTTGTTTTTGTCAGTTGTAAAGTACAATATACTGCAGTGTATTTTTGATGACTCTGGTTAGGTCTTAATGTATTGAACACTGTAGCAGCAGATGGTTGATTTATCTTATGGTGTACTTTAGCATGGAGGTTTAGTTAATAATATAATGCCCAATCAGCCATGGGGAAAGTGTTCATCAAAATGGAAGTAAAACTGAAAATCTGACCTTCTGTTCGCAATGCTGACTATATGTTTGAGGAGAACAGGGGGGAAATGAAGTTGAATCAACCAGGACGGCAGAAATTAGAAAGACAGAATTTTTGTCAGTAGGAACAGCATGCAAAGCTATATTCTGATCTGCTCAGGCTTAAAACAGAGGGAGTCTTCAATAGCTCTGGATCCTAAGAAAAGGGGATCTAAGTTTCTGCTTTCCTAGTACCCCACCGTGAGTAGACTAGGGGTGCTACCTCATAGGAAAGTACCAGCCAGGTGAGATACGAGCTTAAGACTGTGAAGGTAAAACTCAGCGTAGATGGCAGACCAACTCGCTCGGGTGGTTGGTAGTTTTGCTGGTAAGGGACTATGAAATTGATCTTTGTAGCTGTTTGTCTTTGCGTGTGAATGAAAGAGGTAGACGACCAAGGTACAGTATGATGCAAGCTCTCATCAAGCCTCTCTTTCAGCATGACATGTTCTTCTTCAGGAAGCCACGGACACAAAATATCATGGCCAGATGTGTAAGTGATGTGAACTGGTTGAACACAGGTAAAATGGTCAAGTGGTAATCATTCAAAAGGCATTATGATTTCCACAGGAGTTTGCTGTTCTTGCCAATACAGTCTGTTCACACCATTTGCAGCAGAGAGAAAATGTGCTTCCAGTGATCTGTGAACTCAGTAATTACTTTTACCACTATACAGCTGCCCACCATCATCAGAGGAAAAGAAAACAACCCAAAAAGTTGAGTCATTTCACCCTAGTAAAAATGTAATGACCAGGCACAATGCTGTGCTGAAGTGGAACAAACTACCATACTTGCAGCTTCAAGTAATTGAGTCACTTTACCCTGACCAATCTGAATGCTATGTTAAAGCAGAACCAACAAACAGTGCTTACAGCCTCAGGTAATTGAGTCATTTCACCCTGGTGCAAGTTTAATGACCAATCTGGATGCTGTGTTAAAGCAGAACCAACAAACAATACGGTGCTTACAGCTTCAAGTAATCAAGTCCTTTCACTCTCGTGCAAGTTTTAATGACCAATCTAAATGCTATGTTAAAGCAGAACCAACAAACAATACAGTGCTTACAGCTTCAAGTAATTGAGTCATTTCACCCTGGTGCAAGTTTAATGACCAAGCTTAATGCTATATTGAAGCGGAACCAACAAACAATACAGTGCTTACAGCTTCAAGTGACTGAGTCATTTCCACCTGGTGCAGGTTTGACAACCAAGCTTAATGCTATGTTAAAGCAGAACCAACAAACAATACACTGCTTACAGCTTTGAGTAACTGAGTCATTTCACCCTGGTGCAAGTTTAATGTCCAAGCTTAATGCTGTGTTAAAGCAGAGCCAACAAACAATACAGTGCTTACAGCTTCAAGTGACTGAGTCATTTCACCTAGCTGCAAATTTAATGGCCAAGCTGAATGTTGCGTTGAAGCAGAACAAAGGATACAATACTTAACTACTTCTGTGCAGCTGTCAGGCTAAAGATGCAGTCACCAAGCACTCTGTTCATGTTTAGTTGTCTCAGCAGCTGCAGTTGTGAAGTGGCAGTATTGAGCAGAGAGCTCATTGTCAGTAACAATGTAACCAGCAATCAAAGTCAATTACATGTAGTAGTAATGTCAGGTGCTGTCCAGAAGAATTGAAGGAAAAAGATGATGGTAACAAAAAACAAAAAAGATCTGGTCTTTATTAGACCTAGCTTATTTTTTTTCATGAAAGTGGCTGTTTTTAGGTTGTGTGGCCTTTTTTTTTTTTTTTTTTTTTGCAAGTCAGTTTTAAAATGTGGTTTCTTTGTGCCACAGCATGCGAGTGAAGGAGTGGGATTCACACAGTAGACGATTTCACCCTCGCAGAATGTCAGGTCACCACAGACTCAGAAGAGGTCTCTTGCAGGGTGTTTGTTGCATGCTGTTTTTGAACAAGTTGACTCCTCAAACAAAAAATGGGATTGTTTTCTTTTCTATGATTATGGGTTTGCCCAATATTGCTGCAGTTACTGATGAAAAGAAATCAATTTGGGGGTTAACAACAACAAAGTAAGGTCGAGCAGGAGCATTTGAAATGAATTTCATATTCTCTGCAAAAAACTTTTGTTGGCAACCCCCAAACAGCACCATATGATGCATATCCAACAAGCAGTGAATATGTTGTGTGCACTCTAGGAAACTGCTGGAATTTAGCGTCAGTCTGCATCTGTTTCAGTCACCGAGTTTGGCACAGAATGTGTGCTGTCAGTTGATGCCTATTTGGAGTACTAAGTTTGGCACAGACAGTGGTCTGTCAGCTGATGCCGATTTGGAGTACTAAGTTTGGCACAGACTGTGTGCTATCAGCTGATGCCTATTCGGAGTACTAAGTTTGGCACAGACTGTGTGCTGTCAGTTGATGCCTATTTGGAGTACTAAGTTTGGCACAGACTGTGTGCTGTCAGTTGATGCCTATTTGGAGTACTAAGTTTGGCACGGGCTGTATAATAACAAAATTTAAAAAGGCGAAAAAACTTTAGCACAGACTCTGAGACTGTGGATGCATAGCTCACAGGCAAACACAGTGCAGGCTGTTGATTGGTTTGTTCCTGTGTTGAACATGAGGACTGTCTGTGAGCATATACAGCAGGTGCCTGACAAACAGCAAATCCAGATTTGGCGTCGATTGTCAGCACCAAACACAGACAAAGCAAAATGCACTTTGATGTCAGAATAAGGAGAATGAAAATCTTGACCTCAAACGTTCCCTTGTGCCTTTGATAACAATGACCTCAGGCTTGTATGAGTGTCCTTGACCTAGTGACTGGTAACCTTGAACTCCTTCCTGTCTGCAAGTGGGTCAGATAGAGAGCGTGTTCGCAGCCACGCGGAAGCAGCGGAACTGGGATCACTTTACCAAGGCCCAGCGGAAGAATATCGACACTTGGTTCAAACAGGTCAAGGTGAGAACAAGAGCCAAGTGAGAAACTGTATTTTTGCAGACAGGGTGCTTTAATCTTATTCATCTTTTTGTTCAGGAACGTGATTTTCTTTGTTCTTCAAATTGTGGTGTTTTTTTTTTCTCCACCACTTTCATCAAAAGCTTGGACTTAAATTGTGTCAGAAAGAGAAAATGTTTCAGTTTTTATTTATTGCAGTTTGTCTTAAGAAAATACGTTTGATTTATCAGCTTCCATCAAGAGCATGAGCTGCTGTTCAGCAACCCTGTCTGCATTTTTGGCTCTTGTGTTAGTCAATATCTAATGTTAGTTGAGTTCTGTAAAGCAGTTTGTACAAGGGACTATTCCAAACAGTGGGATTACAGTTAAATGGAATAATTGCTGCCATACATTTTGGCTACTTGAGCGCTGTTGACAGGTTCGTACTTCGCTCTCAAGAGATCCACAGGGAAAGTCTGCTGTAGAAACTGCTTGCCAAATAGAAGTGTGACATGCTATCACAATATCACAGTGGGCATTTTCAAGTAAAAAGCGAGTGTGGACAAATTTGTCAATGTCTATTTCTTTTTGAGTGCAGCATTTGTCTCAGTTTTGGCCACTGGTATTCTGAGAGCAAGTCACATTGAAGTACTCAGTCATTTTCAGAGTGATAATAGCAGAACCTGTAAATAAATAAATATTCAAGTGAACATCACTCAAGAACTGGACGCATCATCAAAAGGGAGAGATGAGCTGCATCTTCAAATGAGTCAAGGAGAGATGGGTTTGATGCTCAGTATAATCCACTCAGCATCTGGATTTGCTATGTCTTCAAGCCACAGGGATGGAGACCAACCAAGCTGGTGATTTTGCTGGTAAATATGAGAATGAGTAGCATGCAGCCACTCTGACTCTCATCAACAAGTTGAGCAAGCCTATTTGTGATGCCCCGAGGAAGTTATGGCTTATCTTGATCTGAACGCGCTGATCTCGGAAGACGAAATCTGATGGTGGACAGCTGTTGTCCCGGGCAACCTAGGTCTCATGGTAATGTGCTCATGGCCCAGTCTCAGCATCTGTTTGGCAAGACCTGGATGTATTCTGTCTTCATCCTGATGGTAAACTGCTCACATTTCTACACCTCAGCATGCACCAGCTGTATGCGCAGACATGGTAATCCTGTGCTCCAGGGCTCCCCAGTCCAGCATTTTGTATGGGTAGCAGTTACTTGTTAGGAAACGATGGGTAAGTATTTGAAAGACTGTTGTGTTCAGAAGAGCTTTAGACGGGTTTCCTTGTTGAGATGTACCCAGCGGAAGAGTGAAAGGAAAACTGAAATGCCTTCTTTACGTATATATATGCGTCTCCCTTACGCAGTGATTTGTGTTGAAATGGATGTGTTCAGGTAAGAATGGTTGACGTGTGACGGCTTGGTTAATGTCTTAGCGGCAGCTTTTATAGCTGCCTCTGTATCTGTATGATGTGTTTTTGTGTGTTTTTCGAAGCAGGGTGGGTTCACTGTCTGGCAACCAGTTATGGTGAACTGGAATTGGTAGCCTTAATTCTGTCAGTCCTCATAATCCTTGGATCACAGGGATTAAGCCAACTCACATGTAACACACACACACGCACACACACACACACACACACACACACACACACACATACACATGCATACTCAATTATATGCATGCACTTTAGAACAAAACATATTATTCAGAGAAGTTATTGTTATATGATGCTGTTAAACTAAAAGCAGACTTATTTTGGGTCTTCAAAATTGTCTTTTCCGTAAGATTGCTTTGCTTGCAATAGTACGTAAGCAGCTGGACATCTGATGCCCTGTCAGCCATACCATTCATGTTGGGACAGAATTCAGGTTGTAAGAAAATTTCACATTAACATAACTGCAGACATTCACATGTTTGTATAGCATTTTATTCAAACTAAAACAGGTGAGTTTGTTGATGACTGTAGAACTAGAAGCATCACTCTGTTTTCTGAAGAAGTGCATTGAGGTGGGCAGGAAGTGAGCCCCCACACACATGCATGCACATATCCAGGAAGGACTGAATGAGTCAAATTTGCCCTGTCTTTGTGAACGACTGAAATTTGTGACGGGCAAAAAGTGCAGTACTTACTGATGGCATGGGCCATGGTGCTCTCTTGCGTATTTGTCATGATGCCGATTCAGATTTATATATCATATGTAGACTTGACATATCATATGAATATTTGCCGTCAAGACCATGTAGTATACAAACAATTTGGTTCACAAGAAGGTTCATAATTATGTTCAATGTGCTGTTGGTGTAGTAAATAAAAAAGAATCAGCTGATCAAACTGGATATAATAATGGCAAGTTCTAATTGGTGCCCTGATAAAGTGGGGAACACAGTGATGGGGTGCCCCTAATAAAAAACTAGGGAACACAGGTGGGGTGCCTAGATAAAGTGGTGAACACAGTGGATGGGGTGCCCCTGATAAAGCAGGGAACACAGGTGGGGTGCCTTGACAACATGATGAATACAGTGCCCCTGATAAAGTGGGCAACATGCTGGGTTGGGTGTCCCTGATAGAGTGGGGAACACAGTGGATGGGGTGTGCTGATAAAGTGGGGGACACAGGTGGGGTGCCCTGATAAAATGGGAAACGTGGATGGGGTGTCCCTGATAAAATGGTGAACATGGATGGGGTGCCCTGATAAAGTGGGAAATGTGGATGGGTTGCCCTGATAAAGTGGGAAACATGGATGGGGTGCCCTGATAAAGTGGGAAATGTGGATGGGATGCCCTGATAAAGTGGGAAACATGGATGGGGTGCCCTGATAAAGTGGTGAACATGTTTGAACAGATTGTTTAGGGTATTAGTCCATCATATGTAGGTAACAGGCCTTTTGATGTCTATGGATATCAATCATGGCTGTAATAGTACAACATAAGTCTCACACCCTTCAGATTAAAATACTTACAATCATGTACGCATTATCAATGTTATTGTTAAAGAGAAGCTTGTACCGGTAAGCAACATGTCAGCAAACAGAAAAGTGGAGAAGAAAAAAAACAAGCTTGATGAATGAAATCAACGAATAAATGTTACAGGATATAACTGAATAAATGTTATTGTTAAAGAGAAGCTTGTACCCGTAAGCAACATATCAGCAAACAGAAAAGTGAAAAACAAGCTTGATGAATGAAATTGATGAATAAATGTTACATGATATAACTGAATAACTGTTATTGTTAAAGAAAAGCTTGTACCTGTAAGCAACATATCAGCAAACAGAAAAGTGAAAAACAAGCTTGATGAATGAAATCGATGAATAAATGTTACATGATATAATTGAATAAATGTTATTGTTAAAGAAAAGCTTGTACCTGTAAGCAACATATCAGCAAACAGAAAAGTGAAAAACAAGCTTGATAAATGAAATCAATGAATAAATGTTACAGGATATAATTGAATAGATATATATATATAAAGATAAATTGGTGAATAAAACACATGAATGGATGAAGAGGTAATCATTTTTTTTTTAAAGGAATAGAGAAATAAACTGTGAGTGAATATTAAAAGTAAAGCTAAGATGAACAGTTACTAGAATTAGCTGACAGATGCACAAATGAATGAATAAATAGTTAAAGGGGGCCATGAGCAAAGATACAAGTTGGCCTGAAAACCGAGATAATGTGAAAAAGTAATATTTCCATTTGTAGGCTTTGTATGATTGGTTTGTCACAGCATGAGTGTGCATGCAACAGGAACACATTTTGGTTTGCCTCAGTGTGCAGCCGTGTTGGTTTGCTTTTTATCAACAAAGCGGAAAAATGTAGGCTCGTGATGTAACGTACATTTGTGGTACACATTGGCATACATGTGTACCACAAATGTACATTGGCATGTGTACCACAAATGTACACTACATCACAAGCCAACATTTTTGTCTTGGTCATGACTCACATCCACAGGCAGCCAAACTCTGGTTCAGTGCCACTTTTTTGTGACTTAAAAAACAAAAAAACTAGACCATAAATCAACTGAGAAATTGTGTGGAGTCTTTTTATATATATATATATTTTTTTTAATGTTTTATTCCATTCCTGTTGTTAGAGCTCTTCTTGCGTCTTTGCTTGGCATCTCCTTTAAATAAATGAATTAATGAGTAGATGTGAGTGTAAACTGGTACCCAGTAGTGCTGTCCACCAGATTTATGAACTGGACAGTTACAATTTTTAAGTTAAAAATACAAGAAACATTTATAGTCCACATCACACGCAGCAAGTTCATTAGCAGAAAGAAAAAAACATTCAGATCTAGGCCATAGCATCAATACATTAAAACACGACAGCATCATGAACAAGATTGTTGAACCTCACATTATGACAGTTATTGAAAACAATCAGCCAACAGACCACCAAAGGTGTGACCCAAGGGTACACAAGCTCTGTCCCCCTTATTAGTAAAAGTCTGGGTGCTCCAGCACTTGCCCATGTCCAGTTGTACACAGAGTGTGTGCTTTTTCAGGAGGTCCGCCAGTCCCAGCAGGCCCAGTTCCTGAACGAGCGCAATGAAGATGAGATGGACCTGTCAGACACGGAGACAGAGGACAAGGAGCCATTGTCCAAGAAGCGCAAGGCCACCTTTGATGGTGTTGGTAGGTCTCTTGCTGGTGTCTCGCTGTCAGATTTACCCATTTGTTGCATGTGTGTGTGTTTTAAATGAAACAAGTGTTGTATTCTTTTAAGATGCAGTTCCTAGGGGAGAATTCTGTGTGTCTCTTTGTTGCTTTTGTGTGTGTGTGTGTGTGTATGTGTGTGTGTGTTTTAAATGAAGCAAGTGTTTTAGCACTAAGTCACTTTTGGAAAATTCTGAGTGTCTTGTCTGAGTAATGCTACAGCAAGCAGCCTTAGAGCAGCCCAACCCAGTCCTTTGTGTCTTTAGTTTATGGGGTTCTCTCTGGGTTGAGGTGGTAGAACTAGCACAAAAACATTTGATGTGGGAGGGAAGAGCCTGTGTCATTGATGATTGCATTTGTATAGCACAGTACTGTTCTCCGTTCTTGAGCAGGCTCACTGTGCTTTTGGTCACGTGATTCTGAATGATTGACTGTAGCATTTTGAATATTCACTGAAGTGATGTACCTACAGCGCTTTTTGGTCGTTATATGGCTGGTGCCATGTGAAACTGCCGCCATCTCAGCATGTTCTGTGTACACCATACAAATTTTGCACCATGTCATGCCACTGTATGCAAAGCACATACATAGAGTGTATGCATGTTTAGTTGTAACCTGCTACCTGCACGTTTGGCTGAATGACTGGGATCTCTTACATGCTACTGTAGTAACACGGGAGTAGAACTGATACCGAAATAAGAGTCAGCACAGAAAGTTGACCCAGGAGACAAAAATTCTCCTGCTGGGATTCAAACCTGTGACATTTCAATCACAAGTCTAGCACTGTAACCATGACCTATCCCTGCTCCCTGCTGATTTATTTTTACATCGTTTCAATTCACAGCGGCCTCCATGGAGGCAGCTGGCCAGCTGATGACACTGAAGGAAGAGAACGACTCCCTAAAGTGCCAGCTGGAGGCCTACATCAACGAGGCGGAGATGGTGAAGCTGGAGTCCAAGCAGACTGTGGACGCCCTGGAAAAGCAGATCAAGTCGCTGCAGAACGCGCTGAAAGGCATGCAGCAGGTGAGGGGTGCCAGGTTTGCGCTGTGTTTGGGAGACAACAGTTCTAGGGGAAAGGTGGCCTGGGTATTGATGCTTTCTTCTCCTGTAGTGTCCATCCTCAACATTTGGAAGATTTGACATTTTCAGTGCATGCTGGATCATTTTGGTGTTTCTGTAATCTTCAGAACAGGTATGGACTACAGAATCCTTAACATGCCTATGTGGTCTTTTTGTATCGGTATACACATGGGGGAACCTCAGTTCATAATCTTCGTCCAAGGACTAGAGAGATAAGGAAAGAGTGCAGAATGGTAGAAAACAAGTATGAAGGTATGGAGGGGTCAATAAATATAACTGCTGCGAGGGATAGCAAGAAAAAATACAAGAGAATGTTGTCAAAAGTTAGAACAGCTTGTTTCTAATGTGAAACAACAGGGCCCCTCCTATCATGGGCATGCTTGCTGATTTGTTGACCCTGTAACTGGGGTGTCAGCTATAGGCTGTGTTAATTGGTATTCATTCAAGGTCCAGTGGGCATTTTTCCTATCAACTGAACAAGAAGGATGCATGTTTGCCAGAAAACACAGTAAATATTTTAATATGCGATATTTCCATCTGCAGGCTTTCTTTGGTGGTTCTATTAATATTTATGCAAAAGAGTATTCAAACCCATGACCTTCTGACCCACAGTCCAAAGCACTAACCACTTTCTTCACTCCAGTTTCCTTGTACACCATCTGATGCAACTCATCTGAGGTGCTAGAAATCATTCCAAAGTATCTGGCATATGCCAGGACATTTCCTACTGTATTCTGCTCAGTATAAGCCCCCAACATGGGGCATATTTTCAGTTCTTTCCTTCAGGTGTCTGTTTGCTGGTTGATTCCCTGTTCTGATGTCATGTTTCAGCAACTGATCTCGCAGCAGGCTCAGGCTCACCAGTTCATTCCTTGTTCTGATGTTGTGTTTCAGCAACTGATCTCACAGCAGGCTCAGGCTTACCAGTTTATGGTTCATTCCCTGTTCTGATGTTGTGTTTCAGCAACTGATCTCGCTGCAGGCTCAGGCTCACCAGTTCATTCCTTGTTCTGACGTCATGTTTCAACAGCTGATCTCAATGTCATGTTTCAGCAACTGATCTCAATGTCATGTTTCAGCAACTGATCTCAATGTCATGTTTCAGCAACTGATCTCGCAGCAGGCTCAGGCTCATGCCCTGGAGAACAAGAGTCCTGCAGTGGACCACAGAAAGTCCAGCACCAGCACCGACAAGACTAATGAGGAGGAAGAGAAGGAGAACGAGGTACGTTGTCACCGTACTTTGTGCTGTGAACAGATCTGGAATGGGGGTGAGCTGTTAATTAAATGGGGCCGGGAGTTTGAATCCACTTGCGCTCACTTTTCTCTCAAAGTGTGTAGTTTATGTGCAGTGTCTTAGTGAATTTGCTAAGTAGCTCATTGCTGTGCAGCGTCATAATTCAAAATTATTATTATATGAACACTTGTTGAGCGTTTCATCTTGAGATGAGCCCTAAGCACTTCTCAGCAGCAACTGTATAGTGCTATTCTCTGCTTCCAAGTGCACCCACTGTGCTCTAGTTTTATGCAATTATGAATGAATATCTGTAGCTTTTGAGTGTCCAGTATACTTACAGCACTGTTTAGTCATTACATGGCTGGTACCATGTGAAACTGCTGCCATCTTAGTGCATGTTCTGTGTACATGATAAACTCCTTCGTGGATTCTTCTGTATACTAGCCAGTACCTGTACAAGAACAATTCTGCAATAAAGTCATGCTAAGAAACAAATGTATTTTGATGTGGCTTATATGATGGCTGTGCATGGAGTAATTGATAAGACAGGTGTATGTGGAGCAGATGGCTGTATTTTGAGTGACTATAAGTATACAAGATGGCTGTATATGCAGTGACTGATAAGACTGTAAGTGGAGTGACTGAAAAGATGGCTGTGTGGAGGGTGACCGTAAGTGAAGGGGCTGTAACATGGCTTTGTGGAAGTGGATTTACTAGAAAGATGGCAGTTTGTGGAGTGACTGATAAGATGGCTATGTGTGGAGTGACTGATAAGATGGCTATGTGTGGAGTGACTGATAAGATGGCTGTGTGTGGAGTGACTGATTCGATGACTGTGTGTGGAGTGACTGATAAGATGACTGTGTGGAGTGACTGATAAGATGGCTATGTGTGGAGTGGCTGATAAGATGGCTATGTGTGGAGTGTAAGATGGCTATGTAAGATGGCTATGTGTGGAGTGACCAGTAAGATGGCTATATGTGAAGTGACCGACAGGATGGCTATGTGTGGAGTGACTGCTAAGATGGCTATGTGTGGAGTGACCGATAAGCTGGCTATGTGTCAAGTGACTGATACGATGACTGTGTGTGGAGTGACTGATAAGATGGCTGTGTGTGGAGTGACTGATATGATGGCTATGTGTGGAATGACCAATAAGATGGCTATGTGTGGAGTGACCAGTAAGATGGCTATGTGTGGAGTGACCAGTAAGATGGCTATATGTGAAGTGACTGACAGGATGGCTATGTGTGGAGTAACCAAAAAGCTGGCTATGTGTGGAATGACTGATACGATGACTGTGTGGAGTGACCAATAAGATGGCTATGTGTGGAGTGACCAATAAGATGGCTATGTGTGGAGTGACCAATAAGATGGCTATGTGTGAAGTGACCGACAGGATGGCTATGTGTGGAGTGACTGATAAGATGGCTATGTGTGGAGTGATCGATAAGATGGCTGTGAAGAGTAGCTGATGCAATGGCTGTGTGTGTGTGACTGATAAGACTGTAAGTGAAATGATGGATATGGTGGCTTTGTGACCAGGAGGACGAGGACTCGGCAGAAGATGTGCCACCTCCACAAGCCACAGTACGCAGCCAGGACAGCTGCATCACCAGCTCTGGCATTGGTTTGTCAGACAAGGAGGCCCGCATGCTGGGTGAGTGATGTAGACCCCAAATCCCAGTGGCCAGTAGATTTCAGATGCTTCATATTTTTTGTGAAATTTACAGGGCTTGCCAGTTGTATGCAGTTTTGCAGTTTGGAAATGGAAAGGTGGAATCCACCAAATACAAGTTTCTTTCGAATAAAGTAGTTCTGTTCAAGATAGAGTGATGCAAACATCCATTTTCTGTGCTTCCTGTTATGTATGCTTTCCTTTGAGACAAATTTCAACTCGGAAGTCATTTTCACAGGCACATCTGGAGTGTGAAGCTGCTGTTGGTATTTTTTATTTGTATCTTTCCTGATGCTCTCTTCCTTGAACAGAAATACAGTCCTGTTTTTGACTGCAGCTCTAGCTGTAATATAATATACATCATGAATTTTATGTTTGTAAGGTCGATTCTGTATCCTCAGTGGTGGCTTCAGTGACCGTAGGATCCTCAGTGGACTTCAGTGACCATAGGATCCTCAGTGGTGACTTTAGTGACCATAGAATCCTCAGTGGTGACTTTAGTGCCCAGAGAATCCTCAGTGGTGACTTTAGTGACCATAAAATTCTCAGTGGTGATTTCAGTGACCATAGAATTCTTAGTGATGACTTTAGTGACCAGGCAATTCTCAGTCTGTGACTTCAGTGACCAGAGAATTCTCAGTGGCGACTTCAGAGACTTAAAACTCCTCAGTGGTGACTCTAATAATGATAGAAGATGGGAGAATCCTCATTGGTGACTTTAGTGACTAGAGATTTTTCAATGGTGACGAAGAGTTGGGTCGTTCTGTCCACTGTGATTGTTTGCCTAGTTTCAGGAATCTGTTCCCAAAATGTGCAGATAATATTGTTTTTGTATATTATCTGCCTACTCTGCCCATTGAACAAAGCATTCTTTTGAGCCCTATTGCAGGTTTTGATTTTGTTTCATTTTAAATGCTGTTAGTTAACTTTGTTTCAGATTTAAAAAAACAACAACCCAGGAGTGTGGTCCACTTTGTGACCAAGTCTCTGTGTGTTCACGTAACATTTCTGTGACCAGGTCTGATCTGCTGCTTCCTCAATGTGGACTACCTGTGGTCTGTTTTGTGACCATGTCTCTGTGTATTTACACTTTGTGACTGTGTCTCGGTGTATTTACACTTTGTGACTGTGTCTGTGTATTTATACTTTGTGACTGTGTCTGTGTATTTACACTTTGTGACTGTCTCTGTGTATTTACATGCTGTGACCATGTCTCTGTGTATTTACATGCTGTGACTGGGTCTCTGTGTATTTACACTTTGTGACTGTGTCTATGTGTATTTATACTCTGTGACCGTATCACTATGTATTCACAGCATGATGTTTCTATGACCAGGTCTGATCTGGTGCTTCCTCAACGTGGACTACCTGTGGTCTGCTTTGTGACTGTGTCTCTGTGTATTTACACTTTGTGACTGTGTCTCTGTGTATTTATACTCTGTGACCATGTCACTATGTTAGTATGTATTCACAGCATGATGTTTCTGTGACCAGGTCTGATCTGGTGCTTCCTCAATGTGGACTACCTGTGGTCTGCTGTGACTGTGTCTCTGTGCATTTACGCTTTGTGACCATGTCTCTGTGTATTTACACTTTGTGACTGTGTCTCTGTGTATTTATACTCTGTGACCATGTCACTATGTTAGTATGTATTCACAGCATGATGTTTCTGTGACCAGGTCTGATCTGGTGCTTCCTCAATGTGGACTACCTGTGGTCTGCTTTGTGACTGTGTCTCTGTATATTTACACTTTGTGACCATGTCTCTGTGTATTTGCAATTTTTTGTCTGTGTCTCTGTATATTTATACTCTGTGACCGTGTCACTATGTATTCACAGCATGATGTTTCTGTGACCAGGTCTGATCTGCTGCTTCCTCAGTGTGGACTACCTGTGGTCTGCTTTGTGACTGTGTCTCTGTGTATTTACATGCTATGACCGTGTCTCTGTGTATTGACAACGCGTTTCTGTGACCAGGTCTGATCTGCTGCTTCCTCAACGTCCACCCCAGCGGAGCCACAGTGGACTACCTGTGGTCTTACCTCAGCCAGCTTGTCACCAAGGTCAAACCACGAGAAATTGAAGATCTGCTGGATCGCTTGCCCTGCCTTTTCCGTCAAGACCTCGCTGGGGTGGGGGCGACACTGGAACGACGCTGGTGCTTTGTGGGATATCAAAAAGAAGGCTTAGATCTGAGGCGGGTGTAGTAAGAAGTGCGCCATATGGGGGGGGGGGGGGGGGGGTAATTTGTGCATTTCCATGGAAATTGGACCAACAATAAAATCATGGGATGCTGAACTGGCATGTGTCAGGAACTTGGAAGAGCTTTCCAGCTTCTGTTCAGTGACGGACATTGTTGCTTTAGGGGTGAAGCAGATTTTTGTTCAGTTCTTGTTAGTCTCAGTGTTCTTCAGAACTGCTGTTTGGTCCTGCCAGTGAGTGAATCCAAAGCACTTTTACTACAAGTAAATGCTAACATTCACTTTTCAGAGGGCATAATTCTACCATGTGAATATGCCATATTTGACAGATTCGTGCGAAGAAAGTGTTTTTAACTGTAAAAGGTGTGCATTTTTGTTTTTAACATTGAATGTATAACTCAAAAGATTTTTGGGTCTTAAACATTTAATGTATAAATCAAAACTGGCTACTGACAGTAGTATGATCCCTTCTTCCTTTTTTGTTCGGTTCAGTGGATTCTTTTAATTTATTTGCCTATTTTGTCATTGTTGCTAGAGTTTGGAAGTTGTGTTGATTTTGCTTGTTGCCTTTGCGTGCACGCCTTGTGCAAACACAAGTTTTGGAGATGATTGTGAGTGTGTATCGTTGTATTCACGAATACCCCACCTAAGAGAGAAAGAGAGAGAGAGCTTTTAGTGATGAAGTTTCTCAGTAGAACTGTTAATTGACTAGCTCAATGAACAGCAACCGCTAGTTTGCTGCTGCTTTTTGGTAACCTGACAAACAAGTGTTTTTAGCTTTTTTCCATAAATAATATAATGGAAATTTCTGTAGCACATTAAGAGCAATAAGGATAATTCTCTTCATAACTGGTGATATGTACATAGTAAAAATCAGTGATCAATATGAAAGAAAAGGGGGACAACATAAACACTTAACAGAATATGTACTGTAATTAACAATTATGACAGTAGGAAACAGCATGCATTCACAAATTCTCTCACGTGGCAGTATCATACACATTCAAAAACTCAATTTGTTGATGGTAGTGAAGCTTTAGCTGTTATTAGAAGAGTACACAGCTGCGCATGGTATCCTCAGAAGTTGGTGGACAGCTGCTTGAATGATGTGGGGCGTTGCATTTTTATATGTGCATTTGTTTATGGATATGTCAGGAAGATAGTTGTGCATGCAAACTCTCACCCAGCTGTGGGTGAACTTTCAAGTTTCAGCAGAGGAGTAAAAACAAACAAAACCTATTCATGCTGCAGGAAATGAAGGAAACCATCACTGATTTTGTATGTGTGTGAACATGGGTGTATGTGTATGTGCTTTTTGGTCCTCCATCTTTCTGCAAAGGGTGATCAATTGTATGTGTGTGAGTACTGTGAAGTTGTGATCAATAAACAGTATTGGGACAAGCTTCTGCAATAAAGCATGGTGTTCAAAGTATTAGTGTACCTGTGTGAGTGTGTGTGTGTGTGTGTGTGTGTGTGTGTCAGAGAGGCGGGAAGAAGAGCACACTTCATGCATCACACAACCAAAATGACCAGGAAGTTTTTATGACAGAAATTGCAATAAAGCATACATTTTTATACTGATTGCAGAGAGAGCAAATCTAGGTGTGAGGAAAGAAGATAGACATAGGGTATTCTGTCAAAAATGTTGATGGATTTTTTGCTAAGTGTACAGTTAAACTACAATAACAATTTGAACATAATATGTGTAAAATTATGTAGAATGGCTCATGATTTCCTGAAGATACCAAGTTGTCTACTTCATATTTTTAAGCCATCTGAATGTATCTGGCTACAAAATGGCATAAATCTGCAGTAAACAAATATTGACAAGTACAGTGTTTCACAGAGCAGTACATGCAGAGTTCAGCATGTTGCGAAACTCAGTTCTGATATTCTGTGGATGCCAATATGCTTTAAGTTATTTTTGACAAGGATTCGATACCTGAGCAATAATGAGGAAAAACCAAGAACTTGAAATCTAAGCAACATAAAAGCTTATGACATGTTTGGAAATAAGAGTCAAAGCAGTGAGCCGGTTTGGCCTAGGGGTAAGGCGTTAGGTTGGTAAGCGGAACGACCTCGGTTCGATGCCACTTTGGCTTTCCTTTCTCTTCAAAAAGGTTGTGGTTTGTGGACACCGTCCTGTGACTTTGTCCATCACTTCCTACTGAAACATTAAAATGGCTCTCATGGCTGCCCATCTTAATTCAGGAATCATTCTGGTGGTGACAGTGTGGCGATAGGCGTAATCTCCCTCTCCCCCCACCTCCATATCCCCTTCTCCCCGTCCCTAATAAGCCTTATGGTTTCTGTGGACGTTAAGCACCATGTTTACTTACTTACTAGTGTGAAAACTGAAGTTCAAACTGCAGTGGCAGGTATGGCGAGTCAGTGTAGCAAATCGGATGGTGGGGGGAGGAGGGGTGGGGGCGGGACCAACTGGACTTGTCAAACTGCAAACAGCTGCTAACACATTATGTGGAGAAGAAAAAAAAGACCAGATTTACAGATTTCAAAATCAGATTTATCCTGGAATATGGAAATGTTCCGTCATGAATTTCTCTAACGTATCCAGATACTCCGCTTTTCAGTTGTGTGAGTACATAACATTTCCCTAGATCTGTTCTAAATAATTTGGGCTTTGTCTTGTGAAAGTTATGTTAGCTACCGTATTTGGCAACAAACACAAGGGATTTGAAACGACTACGAAGACAGAATCGAGTATCTGACAGGAGCTGTACCGTGCACGTGCGGTATCTAAGCTAACTGTGGGCTTTTTCCCAGTTGGTTTACTGATTCCCTTTTGGTGCAATTTTCAAATTGTTGACGGGATTGGGTTACTCAAAAAGTCAGATTGAAGCTTATGTATAATGATGTTTTCTCCATCGAAGCTTCACATTTTTTAACAACAAGTAATGTTTGCTGCATAGCATCAAATCTAATTGTGAAATCATACCTATGGTAAAGTATTTCGCTTACAATATTTAGTTCGAAATGTTTCTTTTTGAATCTTAGTTTTGACTATTCTTAAAATATGAACAACTGTTTTAGTTGTGTTGTAAAAAATGTAAATAATTGTCCGTAATGGATAGTTTTTCTCGGGAAATATTAGAGCTTTTGTATTATTTTCTGTTTGAAATGATTATTGGAAAATCTTTGTCGATTTTGCGCACGCGTAGTGACCACCCGCCACTTCAACATGGCGGAAAAAATCTGTCAAGATCTCCCAGACTAAATTTGAGGACAGTTTTTCACGTCCGGTTAGTTTTTGCGGCCTTGACGTCATTCGAAAACTTGAGGAGACATCCATCCTACTTTATCTATACGTATCCTGCGTCTGGAATGTGGTGAGATTTTTGGCTAAGAGGCTTTTTGCTGGCCAACCCGATGGAATTTTTCTGTTACCCCGTCACCTTTTATGGTGTCGTTCCCAACCGCCATGGAGTTGTTCGCCTCACAGATGAGAGACACATTTGGGACGGAGCTGAATTTATTTAAACACATTTTGTGATTGATTGATAATCTTTAATGCTTTCTGATTTATTAGGGATATGTAGATACTTGGCTGCTCTTTTGTTTGTTTCCATCCTTCCAGATCGATCCTTCGATGTAAAAATTAAAATGGTTGAACATTGCTGTACAGTCACAGTCACACTGAATCAGTGAATGTTGAGGCAAGGTTACTGGCGACTGCATGTAATCATGAACAAGTAGACAACTATCACAGAAAGCATTTTTTAAGAATACATCAGATTAAAAGAAGCAGTATACAGTAAGTTATTAGAACTTAAAAGGGCATTCGGAGTATGACGTGACTGCATGATTATCACATACACATTCACCGTCACACAGTTTTTCGCGAACATTTTTTTACGAGAGAAGCATTAGCTTCAGTGAAGTCTTTTCCTCTGCATATATATGACTGAGAAAGTGACGTTATATTTTATATTATATTGGCAAACATTGTGTCATTGATCTGTGATTTAAAAAAAGAAAGAAAGAAAGAAAGAAAAATTGGGGGGGAGGGGGGTAAGAAAAGGAGAGTCAAAGTCCAGAGTGTCCAAAATGTTGTTGTTGCTGGTATTTTCTGGTTTGGGGTAGAAGTATGCATGCATATTGGTTGTTACTGAGTTTTGACCAAGTTTTCACTTCAGCTACTTTTTTGTTACTCAAGAAGAGTCAATTTAAAAAAGAAGAAGACTGATTTAGAAATGGTTAAAATGTACTTTTGGTTCAGAATCAAAGGAAACATGAAATATGACATGCTCAAATATATGTCAGGGGTCATAAACACTTAATAACTCGCCCACAGCAAACACATTATCTTGAAAAGAAATTGTGCACAAACAAACATGAGGCTACACATACTGACATAGACATACTGATGTTTTTTTGTTTTTTTTTAATTTAAAGAACAATCCTCCAGTAGGTGGCCTGTTGTCAACCAGCTTAGAGTTAGTGGTAGTAGAAGGAACTGGTTCAGAACTATCAGTGTGTCATTACCACTATGGGGAAAACAAATTTTCTGCCTGGTTTTTGTGCCATGCTGAGCTGCAAAATGTCATCAGTCCTGCATACATATGAACGGTGGAAACTAGGTGTGCAGCCAGAAACTGACGCAGGTAGTGAACTACCACTGACCGTATTCAGTGTCACCTCCCCTCGCCTGGCTGAGCTGTCAAAGTTGATAAGTTCTAACAACCGGCTCCACCCTGACGTCAGAGAGACTGAGCGAGAGAGAGACTGCTTAAATGTGTTCTGTTATACAGAATTGCTTTTTGTTTTGTTTTTGCATAAACATATATATGGGGCTTTAGCAGTTGCATCAGAGGGGTTTATTTTGCATCAAAAACATATTTTTTTCTGTTTATTCGTAACCCCTGTCCAGGTCTTCTTTGTTTGTTTGTTTTGTTGGTGATTAAATTAATAAATATAAATTTATAAACATGAAGTGTTGGTTTATATCTGATGGATGGCTTTGTGTATCAGTAAACTTGTAGAAAGTTGTGTGCAAATGTACTTGATCCAGTTTTGCATTGCCCTTGAACTTGGAGGAGAGTTGTTATAAATTTTTTGAAAAGTAAGCAGCAACTTATCAAGGTTTCTAATAACCCAAATACTGAGAAAAGGTGCTATGTTGATCTTGGTTTGGTTCAGATTCATATATCCGAAAGTGATGAGTGAAAAATTGCCAGTCAATATGGAAACTGCCAGTCACATGATGGTGATGATTCACAACATTTCTACCTTCAGATTTTACAAAAGATGGTATGGCATTAGGTTGTAGGTAAACTTTGTTGAATATGTCTAGGTTTTCCAAAAGTCATACTGACTGGTGATAAGAACTGGCACAAAATGTAGACTTAACTAGTGCTACTTTTAAATTGT
Organism: Alviniconcha marisindica; assembly: GCA_018857735.1. Taxonomy (NCBI): domain Eukaryota; kingdom Metazoa; phylum Mollusca; class Gastropoda; family Provannidae; genus Alviniconcha; species Alviniconcha marisindica. The sequence goes on along the minus strand of JABMCL010001991.1, from coordinate 242,006 downwards.
TATGGTGTGAGGAGAAAACACTTGGACGTAATCACATATTGTTATGGTACTGTTCTACATGCTTTCAGTTTCAGCATGAAAAGTGTACTCACTGAGGGTGGATGTCCAAAAAGGGATATTTGATGTGACATAACAGTTGACCATGTCCATGATACGATGAACAACCAACGCATGAAATGTCAAAATGAACCTACCTCCTGCGCTGATGTTGGGTGTGGATTTTGCTCATTAGAACGGAACTACTTTTACAAGTTTAATTTTTAGTTGGTCCTCAAGATGTATCAAATTCAAAATATCCCCAGTTAGGTCTAGCAAATAGTCATAGTTCACACATCAGTATGCAAATTGCAATACCCATAATAACAATCAACTGTTGTGTTTGCATTAAAAATACCAAAATTTATAAACAGTTGAAACAGTTTTGTATCAGATGATCACTTTTTGTTGTGTGTTTTTAGTGTTTGATTTTGAAATGATGTATTAAGTACACAGCAAAGGAAAAGAAAGGTAACTGTTCTTCTTTCTTATGACCAGCTAGAACAGTAGAAGTCTGTTTTGGTCAAGGGGATTGCTAGAAGTTAAGCTTGAAGAATGCTTTAAATGTCAACCCCATCCTCCCAGTGGCAGTGCAAGAGTCTCAAACAATTTCCCCCTGTTAAAAGTGTTAAATATATACTATGTATAGTGGGTGATGTTCAGTATGTATGAGATTTTGAAGAAATGAAATATAACATTAACAAACACACAACAAACTCCCCTTCCTCAAAAAGAATGACAGCAAATGAGTGGCAGTACAGAAAAAAAGGAAGCATGTGAGCATGAAAATGTTAACAACAGCAACCTGTACCCCCCAAAATGTATGGTGTATAATAATATAATCAAAATTGTATTCCTTATGCACCACAAACGCAAATTTATACACACACACCCCTCACACACACCCCTCACACACCCCTCACACACACACACGCACATGCAGAGTGTACTGTGGGAAAGACAAAGGAAATGATCATACATTTTAGAAGGAATCAAAGAGAGTATTATATAATAGTATATACCGAAGCGATAAGTTTAGGATTGGCCATAGTATGTCCAGTCATTCTTTCCAATGGCCATTCAGACACACAATCAGCAAGCAGACAAATACACACAACATGCAAGGACTAAAGATGGGGCTGCAAGGATAATGAGTCTGGAATAAAATGGAGGAATGTTTGGGAGACACAGATCAGACATCAGTTGTGCGTTGTACTGAGCTGGGTTGTATTTTTCAAGACTGAGAACATGGGCTGTTGGTGCATTGTCTTATTACATAATATGTTTTATGGCAGACCATGTAATTTTCCATAATGGATTTAAAAAATGGATTAAAATTTCATGTATGACAAGTCGTGGAGTCTTGAGATGTCATGTGGACTTCCCGTACAAAAGGCTTTTTGTGAATGGCGGGTAGTGCATTTAAGGGAGATAACTGATTTCCTTTTTGGACTTGTTCATGGTGGCTCCATTTTGTTTGTTTTGTTGTTATTGTACAAACTGAGATCTTTCCAAACTTTTTATTACCTTTAGTAAATGTGCTCTGATGTAAGTTACTTATAACAGTCATGGTTGACTGGGTGTTAACAATCATGTGGCATACATATATATAATATATAATTACTTTCATTGAAGGTTTGACATACATATATCAGTGTTGATGATCTTGACTGAATGCCATAGTCATGGTGGTGGCAGAATAAAACGGACATTTTGTCTTCTCAACATTGTCTTATAGCATTGGATTGAATGTAAAACTTATGATTTTTAGTATTTACATAATTATATGGACATGGTCATGAACATAATGCTACAGTAGTAATAGTACAGCTGATATTCAGGGGAAGTGTACAATTCTTACCTTGGCAGACATTAATGTTGGCATTTTCTTGGATGCCCTTTAAACAAAAGGTTTGCAACTGCATGATGAAAACCTGTGTCAAGTTTTGCTTATCCATGCCAGGTACAGTGACTGTGACCTATGTTATGCTTGAAGGTTGCATTAGAAAGTATGAAATAAAGAAATATTGAAAGTGATGTTTTGAACGTGAGTTCAGAACTTCAGTACTTCATAATAAGTGCTTGCTTTTTTTTGTTTTGTCAGTATCAGCTAGTTCACAGAATAGTGACCAGGGAGTTGCTAGAATAATGAAAGTGACGTCGCATTGAATGTGAGTGGAGTAAATGAATGTGAAGTGTTTTCTTTTCAGAACATCTGTGCCATCATGTGGCCGATGTTGCTAGACTACAGCCGCGATGAGTGCAAGCGGATGCTGCGTCGCTTGGAGCTGGATGCCTACAGCTCCATCGTGTCCGTGTTCCGTGCTCAGGGCGACCTGTCCAGGGACAAGAAGAAGCTCCTGCAGGATCTGCAGAGCATGCTCAGGTCATTGTCTGTCATTTACTCATCCCAATTTACAAAGTGAGTTCAGTGCTTTTGCTGAAAATGTGGAGGATACAGCATCAGCATGTAAGGAGATCATTATGTTAGAGGTAAACTCCTAGTGTGCAGGAGTCCCATTTATCAGAAAAATGAAGAAAGATTCAAACAAATAAAATGAAGACTGTTTGTTTGTGTAAGTTCACCTGTGTGTATTGTACATGACTCGAGTCGGATGCGTACCTGACGTGTTTGTGTACCCCTTTTGCTATTGCAGTATATCAGTTGAGAGACACCGAGCGGAAGTTCGCCGTGCTGTCAATGATGAGAGGTTGTCAACAGTGGCTGACAGGTAAGGGGTTCTATGTTAAAGTTGTGGTAGTATGGGCAAGAGTCAGTTTACTCCTGTGTCTAGATCTGACTGACTGACTGTTTTGTTGTTGTTGTTTTAAAGTGTTTTTCTTACCTTCCCACTCACTCCTTTCATTTGTCTCTCCTAAGTGTCTGTTTTGTTGTTGTTTTTTTAAAGTGTTTTTCTCACCTTCCCACTCACTCCTTTCATTTGTCTCTCCTAAGGGAGTTTTTGCACTTTAAACACACTGATCATGATAGATTTTAAAGACGTCATCAACATAGTCGTCATGTCATCATGATCGTGGTCAGTACCAATTTAACACATTAGAAAATACTGATGGGGAGGGGAGGGGCTGTTTCACTGAATAGATTGTCCTGCCATTAATTTTGTTTCTGGACTTTAAAAAACAAGCCCGCTGTTCAGGGAAAAGGACCAAGAAATGTTGCAAACGTGTTGTCAGGTTTCCAGGAACTGGCCATTGGCAGAGATCAGCTAGTGGTGCGATGGTGTCTTGTGCAGCTTAAACTCCTTGAATATGTAGAACAGTGCTAGGGAAATGTTCTCGCTAATGCAACGAAACACAAGGGAACAATACTACACGAGCACTTTCGACAAAAATTGCCTTGTTTGGGGGCAGGAAAATAGACAATAAAAGACTGTCCTCTTCTTCACTTCCTTCTTCTTTTGTTATCTATCTTCTTGCACCAGAAGAAGACAATTTTTGTTGAAAGCGCTCATAATGTACTGTTGTTTCCTTGTGTTTCATCGCATTGGTGAGTACATTTCCCTAGATCTGTTCTATTTTGTCAACCTCACCAGCAGTTGTTCACTCATTCATTGAATACATATAAGATCATATGATGCAATGAGGCAGTATAGCATTGGATGTAATATCAGTGCATATGATCCATTGGCAAATCAGTACTTGAAGTACAGTAGCTAAAGAATTGCACAATTCAGTGTGTTGATTGTGTCGTAACACTGCAAATTCATTGTTTTAAAAACTTAGTTGCGTCATGATTTATCGTGCAACTGGGAACTTGGGTTTCTGCATTCTGGCAGCAATGGGTCAACGGCGGCAACCTCGGAATGGCTGATCGAGGGACGGCGTCTGGTGCCGCTGCTGCCCCGTCTGGTGCCGCAGACGGTGTTCACCCAGACAGCCAATCAGGCAGCAAAAGAAGCTGCAGAGAAGAACCTGCACCTCATCAACCCCGCTCTCACTGGAAACAAGGAGTGTGAGTGGGTTATTTTTTCCAGGTGGCAAATCGTCACGATTATTGGCATAGTGTTTGTAGGTGTGAACATTTTTGTTGTTGTTGTTGTGTAGCGAAATCCAGTGCAGATTTGTGCGCTTGAAAACAAACAGAATTCTGTGTGGAGAAGCGTCTGTTTGTAATGCATAACATTTGAGCATTTTTGAACAGTCATTTGACATGTAGATATATTGCCCTTGGTTTTCTGAAATGTGGGAGAGATAGATACATGTATGCCATGTGTGTGTGTGTGTGCGTGTACACAAATACAGAAAACTTTATTGTGTTATGAGACATATTTGTTTTTAGATGGGATAGTTAAAACAAAAACAGTTACATCACATCAGTGATCAATAATAATCGAACATTTTCCTCAACTCCCCTTCAGTAGCCCTTCTTGACACCCTTCATACTCCCTCCATCCCCCAGTCTCCTCCATTACTTCCCCCTTCTCCCCTTCTCAAACACACACCCTCACCCTCACACGCACACACACACAGAAAACACACGCACGCACACACACACACACACGGCTCCATCCAAAAATGTTTTATGTGTGCTGCAGTGGCCAATCAGACCAGCGTGTCGACATCAACGACCAGCATGGCATCCGTGGCAACGAAACCTTCACGGCCGGTCAGCCCCACTTCCAATGTTGTGGTCTTGCCCAGCGGTACCTCCATTCACATCAAAGGTGGGACAGGTTGGGAGGATGTCGGCTCTTTGAAAGTGGGGACGATGGCAGCGGTAAAGAATACCTGTAGTAACACTAGTAGTTGTCATTGTCATGTCGGCTCTTTGAAAGTGGGGACGATGGCAGCGGTAAAGAATACCTGTAGTAACACTAGGAGTTGTCATTGTCATGTCGGCTCTTGGAAAGTGGGGACGATGGCAGCGGTAAAGAATACCTGTAGTAACACTAGTAGTTGTCATTGTCATGTCGGCTCTTGGAAAGTGGGGACGATGGCAGCGGTAAAGAATACCTGTAGTAACAGTAGTAGATGTCATTGTCATGTCGGCTCTTGGAAAGTGGGGACGATGGCAGCGGTAAAGAATACCTGTAGTAACACTAGTAGTTGTCATTGTCATGTCGGCTCTTGGAAAGTGGGGACGATGGCAGCGGTAAAGAATACCTGTAGTAACACTAGTAGTTGTCATTGTCATGTCGGCTCTTGGAAAGTGGGGAATGATGGCAGCGGTAAAGAATACCTGTAGTAACACTAGTAGTTGTCATTGTCATGTCGGCTCTTGGAAAGTGGGGATGATGGCAGCGGTAAAGAATACCTGTAGTAACACTAGTAGTTGTCATTGTCATGTCGGCTCTTGGAAAGTGGGGACGATGGCAGCGGTAAAGAATACCTGTAGTAACACTAGTAGTTGTCATTGTCATGTCGGCTCTTGGAAAGTGGGGAATGATGGCAGCGGTAAAGAATACCTGTAGTAACACTAGTAGTTGTCATTGTCATGTCGGCTCTTGGAAAGTGGGGATGATGGCAGCGGTAAAGAATACCTGTAGTAACACTAGTAGTTGTCATTGTCATGTCGGCTCTTGGAAAGTGGGGACGATGGCAGCGGTAAAGAATACCTGTAGTAACACTAGTAGTTGTCATTGTCATGTCGGCTCTTGGAAAGTGGGGACGATGGCAGCGGTAAAGAATACCTGTAGTAACACTAGTAGTTGTCATTGTCATGTCGGCTCTTGGAAAGTGGGGACGATGGCAGCGGTAAAGAATACCTGTAGTAACACTAGTAGTTGTCATTGTCATGTCGGCTCTTGGAAAGTGGGGACGATGGCAGCGGTAAAGAATACCTGTAGTAACACTAGTTGTTATTGTCAACTCTTTGGAAAATGGGGATGATAGCAATGATAAAGAATACCTGTAGTAACAGTAGTAGTTGTTAGTAGTAGTTGCTGTTTGTCTTTGGGGCCTGGTATAAAAACAAAACAAAAAAACTTATTAACTTTTATGTAGCACTATACTCCATCAAAAAATAAATAAATTGCAATCTCACATAACTGTACATTATAAGCAACAACAAAATCATAAAACTTAGTAAGAAAAAGGACGAGTACTGAGTATACGTAGTTTTATGTTGCTCAAACATTCCACACTCACAGCTACACTTGATTACACATAATTACACACACACACACACACACACAGCTTAGTGTTGGCATTTTTTTTAGACTGTTTAAATGCTATATTTCAGGCTGGATGTTGATAAACTAGACCTTCAGCCTGACTTTGATGACCTTGACCCACTTTCTGGTCCACAGGAGAGTTTGGATTTTTTTTTAAGTGACAGACTTTGCCTTTTTTGTTGACTGCAAGTTGACCCTGTGTTCAACTCTTCTCGCTCAGGAGCAGATTCATGAACCATGTTGTTGATTCGCCCCTGCCTGAAAGCCCACCTGGAACGATTTCTGGGTTGTTTCCATGGGCGATGGTGGCTGAGAGTAGGTTCTGCCGTACAGCCTTCACTTGTCCTTGCACCCCAGGCATGCTGAACCCTGACGAAGAGGAAGACACCATGGGCCGGCGCCAGCGCCGCAGTTTGTCCATTGACGGCCTGGGCGCGGCCACCGCTTCCACCCAGACCCAGACGGCTCGGGTCATCTACACCACAGCTTCCAGCACCCCGGGTAGCGCTTCACCAGTCAAGATCACCATCAGCAAGAGCCCACAGGGCCGTACCATTGTGTCCCAGCCAGGGGGGCAGCCTCCCAAGGTAAGGTCCATTTTTGTTGTCTTTTTGATGTCTACATTATGTGTTAGCTGTTTGTTAAATTGTTGATAGGTTTCCATCTTGATGTACATGTGCGTGTTACATTATGCTTGTTCAGCACTTTGAGCTGCTTGACAAATTTCCATTATTATTATTTTCTGAGCAAAAAAGTCTTGTCTTTTGTATTAGAATTAGAATAGCTGTTGTAAGTTTGGTATTTGTGAGGGTGCTGGTGTAGTGTAGCATTTTGGGTTTGTGATTACTGTGTGTTGGGATCTGTTTTTGACTGCTTTGTAGGATTGAGTGTCACGATTGTGTGCGAGTTTTGGGCTTTATTTAAAACGGTGAGGCTGTCTAAATTCTGATTTACTTTAAACCTTTTGTGTGTTCTGAGCTTTTTTCTTTTTTTTCTTTTTTCTTCTTTCTCTCACGTTGTATAGTGGGACTAGTACCATTTGGCCAGTTTCATAGAACTGAAATAATTACCTGTATCCCCCCCCCCCCCCCCCCAAGAAAGTTTGGGGTATTTTTTTTTTTTTGTCAGGGAAGGAGGGGGGAGCGACCCTATGTGGTGCTTGATCAAAGCTCTGTGTCAGGGTGATTTTTCACCTGATCGGACTAGTTTGCTTCTTGGGGACACCGGGCAGAAGCGTATTGCCCTGTTCAGGGTGAACAATGACCGGAAAAGCAGCCACCCATGACAGTGTGTTTCTGCGCGGCAGGTCATTCTGGTGACGAGCTCCAACCAGTCTTCAGCATCGACCATGTTTCAGCGCTCCATGTCAGTGCCCGTGATCAGGGCGTCCACCTCCACGTCCACATCTCAGAGCGGGGCCACCAGGACCTCCATCATCATCCCCGGCTCTCCAGGCCTGGCACACAACTCCTCCATGCCTGGGGTGGTTACCGTGACAACCACCTCCATCACCACTTCCACCTCCGGAACAGGTATAAAATTTTTTTTAGACAGAATAGAGGTGTCTCATTTTTAGGCTTGGGGTGGTGGTTTTGGGGATGCTTGTCTCGGGTTTTTGATTTCAGTTTTGGTACAGGACAGTGATTGTGGGTGAGGGGAATCATGGTTTCAAATCTGCACTGACCCTCCTATCATCAGAAAATTAGATTTTTTTGCTTCTACAGGACATGCCAAAATTGCTGAAGCTATGGTCTACTAGACATGTCTTAATTGATTAGTTGTTGGTTGCAGTGAGGTAGGCCTACCTTATTTGATTAGTCATTGGCTACAGTAAGGTAGGCCTGCCTTAATTGATTAGTTGTTGGTTACAGTGAGGTCGGCCTGTTATTAATCGATTGGTTGGTTGGTTGCAGTGACGATACCAACATCTGTGGTGGGCGGGTCACCAGTGTTCAGTCCATCCATCAACATTGGTAAACCGCGACCCAAGGTTGTTCCCAGGCAGCGCTTCCCCTGTGTGAGTGTGCATGGCTCCTGCATGTGCAGGCTTCCTGCCGTTTCCTGCTGTCTTTGAAGGGCTAGGACTGTTGATGGGGAAACAATCAGCCATTTACAAGGCCTTGAAAGTCAGTGAAGAATGAGATAATTCAACCAGGGTCTTTGGATGTTTGTGAATTTTGACTGCTTCGGAGAGAAACTAGGCTGAGAGAAACTGGCTAGATAGCTTCACACTTTGGCTGACACAAGTTGTAGTCAGGGAAACAGCAGTACTTTGGCATCTGTTAGTGTGAAGTAGGAAGGGTGTGCCTGTATCACACGCATTGAATTAAAGGTGAGTATTCTATGAAATGGTCTATTAATTTATATTTTTTTAAAAATCTAAATTTGTGAGTTTTAGAGTAAAAAATATGCATGAGCCTCATTGCCTGCCCATTGTATTTGTCATAGGTGTGTATGGTCAACTTTACTGTTTTCCAAATGTTCATTAATTTTGACAAAACTGAGTGACCATTAACACAGTCAGCTGTGGCTTCCCTGACAAAACAGTGACCATTAACGTAGTCTGCTGTGGCTCTCCTGACAAAACAGTGACCATTAACATAGTATGCTGTGGCTCCCCTGACAAAACTGAGTGACCATTAACATAGTCTGCTGTGGCTCCCCTGACAGAACTGAGTGACCATTAACATAGTCTGCTGTGGCTCCCCAAAAATGTCAGCAAGGGTGTTTACAATATATGGGTCCAGATTTCATTCCCAACTTACATGATTAGATCTGACAGACTGTCAGACCAAAATGTTCAGCCAATTCAACGGACAGCTGTTTTCTACATTACTTTTGTGCTGACATTTTCACAGTTTCTGACGCAAAAAAAAGTTGGGGGTGGGTGGGAGGGGGCTACAGTTTGAGTGTCCATTTCTGTATTACAAGGGGGGAAAGATCGCATTGAAGCCCCACGCTGCATGACTGGCTCACACTTCCGGCTTGTTTCAGCAGCATAGTGTAAGCTCCAAGGCTGCGCGACAAACGTATTGCATGTAGGTTTTGTCACTGCAGCCCCAGAACAAGCCGGGCGTGGTGATACCCATGGGACCAGGAGGCCCGCAGCCTGTTGCCCCCACTCCGCAGAGTCTGCACAACATCCAGGTGAAGACCATGCCCAAGCCTCCACCCATCCACATCAAGCAGGAGGGAGGTAGGTGTCTGTGAGCGGTGATCTGGGTCATTCCGCTGTCGTTGTCGTAAGCATGTGTGTCCGGGCCCATGTATGCACCCCCCATGCACGCACACACCTCCATGCTCATTGCACATAGCTGCCTTGTCCCCCTCACCCACCCTCCAACCCCCATTCCCTCACACACAACCCTTTGCTCCACTCCACCCATACACACCCCCCCCCCCCCACACACACACACACACACACACACACACACAGGCCCCTCTCTGCTCAATCTCTCTCTGCCCATCCCTTCCATCCTCCATCCCTTGTGCAGCATGTTGTCTGTGTGCAAATTAAGACTTTCAGGGGGTTAGCTAGTTTCGGTGTCGCCCAGCTTGTGTGCTGCTGGCTGTCTGCTTGGGGAATGTTAACAGGCAGTTTGTTGTTGTTCAGGGAAAGATCATTGCTTGGGGAACGCTAACAGGCAGATTGTTGTTGTTCAGGGAAAGATCATTGCTTGGGGAATGCTAACAGGCAGATTGTTGTTGTTCAGGGAAAGATCATCCCTTGGGGAATGCTAACAGGCAGTTTGTTGTTGTTCAGGGAAAGATCATCCTTTGGGGAATGCTAACAGGCAGTTTGTTGTTGTTCAGGGATGAAGATCATCACCCAGAGCGTGACGGGGGCCAGCAAGATTTTGCCCAAACCGGCTCAGCTGACCGGGTCCCCAGGCACACCGGTGGTGGTGGTCAACGCTGGTCCTTCCTCTTCGGCCGCCGGTAACACCACTGTCACCATGGTGCCCAAGTCTGTGGGCAGTTATGCTAGTAAGTGATGGGTCACTTGGGCAGCTTTAAAAAAGAGAGAATGGAAGCTAGACATGCGGAAATGTGCATGAGCATCCATGCACTTGCATGCACACACAGTCGTGCTCAGACATGCATGGATGCAATCACACACAAACATGCACTTGCGCACACACACACACACACACACACACACACAGACATGCTCAGACACACGTGCACACAGTTTTGGAGTCGGCTTTCTTGTCTGACAGTAGCTTTGGACCCAGAGAGCTAATGATGAACGCACACACATTAATGCGAAGACAGCAAAGCTCTTGCTGGACCGAAAAATAAGGGTGCTTGAGCTTGGGTCGTGAAACAAGAATGGCAGCTGCTGACCAGATCTGTGAGCTTCACCACTCCCAAGGCCCCTTTAGCAAGAGGGTGTCCCTCCCTGCCACATTCCTTTGGCATGTCTATTGTGCTGTCGGCATTACATGAGCTGTTGTAAGGTCAAAACTTTAAGTAGCAAGTGTTAGACAGTTTAGGGAAGTGAGGCATTCACAGGAAAGCGAGGTGTTCACAGGAAAATGAAGTGTTGGAGACCTTAAAGGAAAATGGACACATTCAGCTTTAGCTGAAAGTAAACTGACAGGCCAAGTACTGGAAGCTTTCAAGGCAAAGTGTCCAAAAATGTGAATACGTCACGTGGAAGAGGAAATGAGGATGCTTTTGTTTGTCTGGCAGCAGCCACCGGCAGCAAGGTCCTCAACATCACAACACCAGGGGGTCGGGTCATCGCCACGACAACCAAAGCCTCCAACGTGGTCACAGTCAACCCAAAGACGCTTCATCTGACTGCCGTCAAATCAGCAGCAGGCGGAACTACTGGTGAGTTGGAGTCCGTGAACCTTAGGCTTGCCTTACGCTTGCTTGCTTGCTCAAAGCCTTGGAACTTGCGATAGGTAGATTGGTCGGTGGGTAGGTGACCTGGGTGTGATGGAACATGCAGAAAGATGTTTTCAGAGAAGAGCCTGTTGAATGGTACTCAGGCAGACCAGCTTCTTTCCAAGGATTGCCAGGGACTGGAAGGGCCTTCCCAAGCAGACGGACCAAGCTGTTATCCATGATGCTTTTTTCCACAAGGGTGTCAAACCTCCACCTCTGAAACCAAAACAGTCCCCCGCCCCCCTTCCAAACATCTATGTGTATGCATGGTTTTGCTCATTCTCTTACAATTGCAGTGTCTCACAATGTTTGTTTTTCTGTGTTATTTGGCTGGCTGTCTGTAGACCTGTCTGTGTTTACTTCTTTCAGGGTTTGTATATGGGCCTGTGGCCAAAGTATAGTCAACCATCTGAAATCTCTCTCTCTTTCTCTCCTCTCTGCCTCTCTTGCTCTCCCCTCTCTCTCTCTCTCTCTCTCTCTCTCTCTCTCTCTCTCTCTCTCTCTCTCTCTCTCTCTCTCCCCATCAACCAACGTCACCTTCATAAACACTAGTAATGTTCAGTCTGTAGACAATGAGTGTAAAATGGAAGAAGAATGATGGTCATGAACACAGTTGTTTGGTTAATATGATTCATGAAAGCATTGTTTGATTGATGTGAGTGTGACCCATGCAGTCACTTGTTTTAGTGGTTTTATTGGTGATACATGCTGGGAGTTCTTTGATTTTTGTGAATAGCGATACGCTGTATCCAAGCAGTTGTTTGATGGGTGTGAGTGGTGATTCATTCAGTCATGATTTGTCCACACCTTTTATAGTTGTCCATATCTTTTACCTCTGTGTATCATGCACTCATCGTCCATGAATGTGTCGTCAGACCTCAGGAGCCGTGTGAAAGTCAAGTTGGCCGTCCAGGGCTCGCCATCCCTAATAGCTCTTATGGTTTCTGTGGGCGTATAGCAACACTGAACTTGAATGTGTCAAGCTGAGACTGTTGGTGACAACTAGAAGATTTTGTTGTTGTTGTTGCACTCTTTTGGTGTCCAAGCCCAACATGATTGTTGTGTTTTTTCCCCCTCTTTCAGTGTCCACGCCCAACATGATTGGTTTTTTCCCCCTCCTCTTTCAGTGTCCAAGCCCAACATGATTGTTGTGTTTTTTCCCCCTCTTTCAGTGTCCAATGCTTGTTCAGCGCTTTGAGCCGCAGGGTAGGCGCTTTACAAATTTCTATTGTTGTTATTATTTCAGTGTCCAAGGCCAAAGTGATTGTGTTTTTTACCCTCTTTCAGTGTCCAGGCCCAACATGATTGTTGTGTGTTTTCCCTCTTTTAGTGTCCAAGCCCAACATGATTGTTGTGTGTTTTCCCTCCTTCAGTGTCCAAGCCCAACATGATTGTTGTGTGTTTTCCCTCTTTTAGTGTCCAAGCCCAACATGATTGTTGTGTGTTTTCCCTCTTTTAGTGTCCAAGCCCAACATGATTGTTGTGTGTTTTCCCTCTTTCAGTGTCCAAGCCCAACATGATTGTTGCATTTTCGCTCTTTCAGTGTCCAAGCCCAACATGATTGTTGTGTGTTTTCCCTCTTTTAGTGTCCAAGCCCAACATGATTGTTGTGTGTTTTCCCTCTTTCAGTGTCCAAGCCCAACATGATTGTTGTGTTTTTTACCCTCTTTCAGTGTCCAGGCCCAACATGATTGTTATTTTCCCCCCCCCTTTCAGTGTCCAAGCCCAACATGATTGTCATGCTTTTTTTACCCTCTTTCAGTGTCCAGGCCCAACGTTGTTGTCCCCCCCCCCCCCTTTGAGTGTCCAAGCCCAACATGATTGTTATTTTCCCCCCTCTTTCAGTGTCCAAGCCCAACATGATTGTCATTCTTTTTTTACCCTCTTTCAGTGTCCAAACCCAGTGTGATTGTTGTGTTTTTTACCCTCTTTCAGTGTCCAAGCCCATCGTGATTGTTGTGTTTTTTACCCTCTTTCAGTGTCCAAGCCAAATGTTATTGTCGTTCAGAAGACGCAGGCCAGGCGGCCGCAAATTCCAGCCCAGGTGACGAAAGGGGGCACCACAGTCATCACCAGTCCCGCTGCTTTTGAAAAGGTGAATGCGCTTTGAATGGAGTCCTGGTGTTGGCAATGACGATGTGTTTTTATTGGGAAAAGTGACTGCATTTGGGTATTTATTTCAAATAACCTTACCTCAGCCTTACTGCAAAGGAGTTATCTCCCTTAGACCAAGCACCTAGCTGCATTTGGGTTTCCAAAGCAACCCAGAATTAGTGTCCTTTATTGAGTGGCCTCCCCAGATACCAGGGGGCGTCCCTTGTACAGGACCCCCAGAAGCATGCCCACTGGCCAGTTCCTTTGTGGTTACAGTATCGACGTTGATGCATGCTGGAAATAATGTACTTTCTCATATGTACTTGGTCAGTGCTGATGAGCATGATGACGTTGAAGCTGATCTGTCATCTTTCTCTCTCCCTGTGCCAGTGTACTGTGTGTGAGTGTGTGTGTCTTCCAGTTGATCTAGAGCTAGACCTAGATCTTTCCATCTTCCTCTTTTCATGTGGAACCCAGCAAATCGCTGTCTGTGAGACTTGAAGCTGATGGACCCAGGACGTGGCAGGAATTAGGTTAGGAGTTACCGTATTGTGGGTTACCACCCCTTCTGTGTTGTCCAGCCCCTGCTGGTGGAGGTGTGTGGCTAAAATGAAGTTGTCACAGTTTGGTCATATTCAGGAACTTGCAAACTTCATCCAAAAGGAGTCGGGGCGCCAGGTGTCGGTCAGCATCTCACCCAGTGGCACGGTCACCTCAGCGGCGGCAGCTGGGGGGCGGGCGCCGGAACATCGCGTCATCATCACCACGGCAGGGAACACGGACCCCAACCGACAGGTAAGGGAGAGTGGATGTTGCCACGTCGGGTGTTTAGCGCATGGTCCTTGAAGAGTGCTTACAAGTCCTTGAGTTTTGGAAGCCCTCCCCTTGTCAAGGCCTTGAAAATCAGAACTAAGCACAGTACCTGAAAAGCCTTGAAAATCAGTCAAAGCTAAGCAGAGTACCTGAAAAGCCTTGAAAATCAGTCAAAGCTAGGCACGATACTTGAAAAGCCTTGAAAGTTGAAAAGTCAAAGTTGAAAATCAGTCAGAACTGGGCACAGTAATTGAAAAGCCTTGAAAAGCAGTCAAAACTCAGCAGTCATTTTGTGGTTCTAGTCCTTGATAACTGAGACTGTCATTTTTTAGTTCTAGTCCTTGATAACTGAGACTCATTTTGTGGTCTAGTCTTTGATAACTGAGACTGTCATTTTGTGGTCTAGTCCTTGGTAACTGAGACTGTCATTTTGTGGTCTAGTCCTTGATAACTGAGACTGTCATTTTGTGGTCTAGTCCTTGGTAACTGAGACTGTCATTTTGTGGTTCTCAAAGAGTGTCCTGACAATGAGTGTGCCCCTCTCCCTTCCTGCTGTTTCTGACATACACAGCTTTGACTGGCAAAATATTACTTGTATTACTGGTCTCTAGCACAGTTTCAGGATCTTCAGACAAGTGGAGTTTAACTTAACACAGTGCAGTCTGAAAATATTACTTTGCCAGACTTCTCCATGCTGTCCCTGTCTTGCTCATCATACTCCTTCTTCATTCCAGTGTGTTCAAAATAGTTGGTGTCTTTCCTTGGTGGTTTAACAACAACAAATTAATTAGGTATGAAAATTGGCTCTTGAGAAGTCCCTGGACTCGTTCGTATCTGATCCAGCAGGCAGGTATAGAAGTATGGATGTGGACAGGTACGTCATTTGCCTGACCTCAGTGCCCAGGTAAGGAGCCATTGACCAATTTAGAAATAGGTGAGGGAGAGTGGACGTTCATGTGCGAGTATCTCAGAGGTGGCCGTGACAGATTTATGACCAGATTTTGGCCTTTTGTAATTTATTTTTTAGCCTTCATCAAACAGCTGTTCGTAAGGGTCCTTGCAGGATCGCTCTGTTGGCACTTTTGTTGTGGCAGTCCAGACGGTCTTTGTTCGGAGTCCCCTTTAATTTGGAAAACCCCAGCCACTCTGTCTCGAGGGATTGCACTGTGTTGCTCCATGATCTTGTCACTGTTGTACGACTGCTTGCTGTAATGAATATTCTATCTAAGCGAGTAGTGGTGTTGTGCAGGGCACTGTTCAGAAACTGGTGCCAACTGATGCGGAGAATCGAACCTCGCTGCTGGCGGAGCTGATCCAGGCGGCTGGCATTGCAACAGAAGGGGGTCCCGAAAGCGCAGGTAATGATTGGCTCCTCACTGTGTGCAGTCTTTCCTCTGTACATAGCTTTTCCATGCCTCTCTCCTCCACGCAATTGATGGTGTGATGTCCTTGACTTTGTGCCCACATGTAATGTCTCAAGCTCCTCAACACTTAAACAGTTTTGACTGACTGCATATTCTGCCTAGTGCCATACCTTACTTTTAGCCAAAGGTTATCATTTTGTAGCACTATGTACTTGTTATTATGGTTGCTGTCTTTTTTTCTTTTTTTTTTACTTAAAGGTCCAGGAAATGATTTTTTGTGTGTGATTAGAATGGAATTCAGAGCTGATCAATTTGCTTCTGGGAACACGGCCAGGGTGCTGGCCCATAACTGCCAGGGCAGCCCGTCTGGTCTCTAGCACCGTTTCAGGATCTTCAAACTAGTGGAGTTTAACATAACACAATGCAGTCAGAATTAATAGTAATTATAATGTGAGATTTTGAGAGCCCTGAGCGATTTCAAAGTTTGCGTGCATTTTGGGGGTTGGGTAACCCTCATTTTCTGAAAATCCAGTTTGAAGGTGAAAACGATATTACACACACACGATCACACACACACACACACACACACGATGACACACACTCACACACACACACACACTTTAACTTAACACAGTGCAGTCAGAATTAATAGTAATTATAATGTGAGATTGTGAGAGCCCTGAACGATTACAAAGTCTGTGTGCGTTTTGGGGGTTGGGTCTCTCTCTTTTTCTGAAAATTCAGTTTGAAGGTGAAAACAATATTACACACGATCACACACACACACACACACACACACACACACACACACACACACACACACACACACACACACACACACTACACACACACACACACACACACACACACATGTACAGACTGGTAGGGAGAGCCAAACAGCAAAGATGTCTCTGATCATGCTTTGCGTGACCAGGTGTGGGCAGCAACGAGTGGTTTGAGTATGACCTAGCTGAGGATGGCGGACAGACGGGGACAACCGAGTCGTTACCTGTGTCTGGCGTTCATACCATCATGGGCCTACAGAACAGCGGTGCCAAAATTGTGCATAGGTCAGTGTTGCTTTGCCTTTTTCCTGCTGCAATTCTGGTGGGAGTTTGATGCCTTGCTGTCATGTCCATTGACCATGTTGCCCATCTCTGTCCAAAGCTCATTGGTGGACATGACGCCGTTTATTCCAATACCATATACCCATCGCCATCTAAAAGCTAACTGCTGTCATGTCACTTATTCCAGCTTCATGTATCCATCCAAAGTTCACTGCTGTCGTGTCACTTATTTCAGTGTCACATACCTATTGCCATTGCAAAGCTCACTGCTGTCATGTCACTTATTCCAGCACCATATACCCATTGCCGTCCCAAAGCTCATTGCCATGTCACTTATTCCAGCACCTGATGCCATCCAAAGGTCATTCGTATCATGTCACTTTTTTCAGCTTCATATACCCATCCAAAGGTCATTGCTGTCATGTCACTTATTCTAACTCCACATACCCATCCAAAGGCCATTGCTGTCATGTCACTTATTCTAACGCCATATACCCATCCAAAGGCCATTGCTGTCATGTCACTTATTCTAACACCACATGCCCATCTGAAGCTCATTGCTGTCATGTCACTTGTTGCAATACCCATCACCATTACAAAGCTAATTGTTGTCATGACATATCTAGCACCATATAGCCATCCCCATCCCATTGCTCATTGCTGTCATGTGACTTAGTCCACCACCATGTACCTATGGCCATCCCATAGCTCATTGCTGTCATGTGACTTAGTCCAACACCATGTACCTATGCCATCCTATGGCTCATTGCTGTCATGTGACTTAGTCCACCGCCACGTACCTATTGTCATCCCATAGCTCATTGCTGTCATGTGACTTAGTCCACCGCCACGTACCTATTGTCATCCCATAGCTCATTGCTGTCATGTGACTTAGTCCACCGCCACGTACCTATTGTCATCCCATAGCTCATTGCTGTCATGTGACTTAGTCCACCGCCACGTACCTATTGCCATCCCATAGCTCATTGCTGTCATGTGACTTAGTCCACCGCCACGTACCTATTGCCATCCCATAGCTCATTGCTGTCATGTGACTTAGTCATAGTATGTGGATGAGTATGGTGTTTTTGTGTTGCAGGAGGGACAGTGTGGATGAGTATGCAGGAGGGACAGTGTTGATGAGTATGGTGTTTTTGTGTTGCAGGAGGGACAGTGTTGATGAGTATGGCGTTTTTGTGTTGCAGGAAGGACAGTGTTGATGAGTATGGTGTTTTTGTGTTGCAGGAGGGACAGTGTTGATGAGTATGGTGTTTTTGTGTTGCAGGAGGGACAGTGTTGATGAGTATGGTGTTTTTGTGTTGCAGGAGGGACAGTGTGATGAGTATGGTGTTTTTGTGTTGCAGGAGGGACAGTGTTGATGAGTATGGTGTTTTTGTGTTGCAGGAGGGACAGTGTTGATGAGTATGGTGTTTTTGTGTTGCAGGAGGGACAGTGTTGATATGGTGTTTTTGTGTTGCAGGAGGGACAGTGTTGATGAGTATGGTGTTTTTGTGTTGCAGGAGGGACAGTGTTGATGAGTATGGTGTTTTTGTGTTGCAGGAGGGACAGTGTTGATGAGTATGGTGTTTTTGTGTTGCAGGAGGGACAGTGTTGATGAGTATGGGTGTTTTTGTGTTGCAGGAGGGACAGTGTTGATGAGTATGGTTTTTTGTGTTGCAGGAGGGACAGTGTTGATATGGTGTTTTTGTGTTGCAGGAGGGACAGTGTTGATATGGTGTTTTTGTGTTGCAGGAGGGACAGTGTTGATATGGTGTTTTTGTGTTGCAGGAGGGACAGTGTTGATATGGTGTTTTTGTGTTGCAGGAGGGACAGTGTTGATGATGGTGTTTTTGTGTTGCAGGAGGGACAGTGTTGATGAGTATGGTGTTTTTGTGTTGCAGGAGGGACAGTGTTGATGAGTATGGTGTTTTTGTGTTGCAGGAGGGACAGTGTTGATGAGTATGGTGTTTTTGTGTTGCAGGAGGGACAGTGTTGATGAGTATGGTGTTTTTGTGTTGCAGGAGGGACAGTGTTGATGAGTATGGTGTTTTTGTGTTGCAGGAGGGACAGTGTTGATGAGTATGGTGTTTTTGTGTTGCAGGAGGGACAGTGTTGATGAGTATGGTGTTTTTGTGTTGCAGGAGGGACAGTGTGTGAATGGTGTTTTTGTCTTCCTAGGAGGGACTGTTGATGGTATGGTGTTTTTGTGTTTCAGGAGTGGACAGTTGTGATGATATGGTTTTTTTGTTGCAGTGAGGGACGTGTGGGTTATGGTATGTGTGTTTTTGTTTGCTGAAGGACATGTGCATGATGTAGGGTTCTTATGTCCGTTGCAGAGGGACGTTATGATGAGTATGGTGTTTCTGAGTAAGCAGGAGGGACAGTGTCTATATATGTGTTATTTGTAGTTGCAGGAGAGATTACAGTATTATTATATGGTGTTTTTGGTGTGACATGGAGGGCTGTTGTATACTGGTCTCCTTTCCCACTGAGTGCAGCAGTTAGCACAGTGTTGTGAAATATGCTGTTATTTGTATACTTAGAATTAGGCAGTAATATTGAGTTGGTGTTTTTGCAAGCCGTGCTTGTAAACCCAGGACCTAGGAACAGAGGGCGTCTGAGCCAGATGACGGTCCTCATGACCGCAGGGGAGCGCTCGCCACCAGCCCGGCTGGAGGAGTCATGGATCCCGTCGCCTGCGCCCCTTGGTCACTCCAGCGAGGGACGGTGAGGCAGAGGTGTGGGTTGCCCGGAGGGGGCACAGCCCGGGGACTGGAGAGCGGGTTTCTCATCGGGTCGGGGCCAGCAGCAGGTCAACACGGGGAGGTATGGTCCGTCCTTGTCGCCCCCCGGCAGCCCCCGATGTTGGCCGAGGGCAGGCGCCGCGGGTCTCCCTTTCTGTTGCAGGAGGGACCCCGTGCTGAGCCTCGAGAGTGGTGTTTTGCTGCTGCATGGAGGGACAGTGTTGATGAGTATGGTGTTTTTGTGTTGCAGGAGGGACAGTGTTGATGAGTATGGTGTTTTTGTGTTGCAGGAGGGACAGTGTGGATGAGTATGGTGTTTTTGTGTTGCAGGAGGGACAGTGTGGATGAGTATGGTGTTTTTGTGTTGCAGGAGGGACAGTGTGGATGAGCAGCCTGGTGGTTCTCAAGACCAGTACTACTCCCTAGGTCAGCCACTTCTTATGTCTTCATTCTTTCCCATCAGGCTTTCAGCACTGTGTGATCACTTTGTGGACATGGTCCTTTCTCTCTTCCTCACTGTGTGTGTTGTCTGTGTGTTTGTGTTATCTCTGTGTCTGTGTGTATGTCTTGTCTCTAGACTTTGTTAACTTTTTGCTTCACCCATGTTGCATTTGCCCTTAAGGCGGTTCATTAAATTACCTTTTAAGGGATGTATATGTATGAAGGATGTGTAAATATCTAGCAGATCAACAACAGCCAGGAGTTGCAATTCTATCATTTTGGTTACTGTCAGTCAGCAAAGGACCGTAGTCCATTAATCAGTAATTATTATTAATTGAGGCAATTACGTCTTTTTCTGTGCTGAGATGGAGGGCTCCTTGTTACCTTTCCCTCCTTCCCCCCCCCCCCCCCCCCCAACCATCAGAGCTGCAGTCTAGTTAGCCACAAGAAGTGTCCTTAAAAATGCTGTTATTATTATACTATATAATTTAGGCTAGTAATATTGAGTCTTGTTTTTAGAACAAGCCGTGTCTCTGCTAAACCCAGAGACCTCAACACCAGAGGGCGCCCCCATCCTCGCCAGCCAGACGATGACGCAGCACATCATGACCAGCAGCGGGGAGCGCATCGTCACCACCCCAGCCCGGCTGGCAGGCAAGACCATCATTGAGATTCCACGTCGCCTGCCGCCCAGCTTGGTCACATCCCAGGCGTTAGTGCAGACGGTGAGGACAGAGGTGGACGGGTCCTCACGACCCAGGGAGCCTGCGGTGCTGCAGCAGCCCTCTGGGGAGCTGGACCCGCAGACCGGGCTCTTCTACAACTCGGGGGTCGGGGGCCAGCAGATCATGGTCAACACGCGCGACGGCTCCATCCTCACCAGCCAGGTCCCGTCCTCTGTCGCCCCCCGGCAGCCCCCGCATGTCATGGCCGAGGCGCAGGCGCCGCGGGTCTCACAGCTTCCTGTCCTGACACAGCCGGCCACGCACGTGCTGACCCGGCCGGCGGCGCAGACGGTGGTGTCGGTGCCGGTGGTGAGCCAGCCGGCGAACCGGGTGGCTAGCGGCCAGCCCATGGACCTGCTTAGCAGCTCTCTGGCCCAGGCGCAGATCAACCTGGAGTCCTATGACTTTGGCGAAGAGGGCTTGGACCCCTACGCTGCCCTTGAGGCCAGCACAGCAGGAGTGGTGGTGGAGGCGGAGGAGGACGTGCTGAGTGACGACCAGCAGCCGCTGGGGGCGGGGGAGGTGGTCAACTTTGACGCCCACACTGCCCTTCTGGAGGAGTCGGAGGCAGGTGCCTCGGAGCTGTTGACCACTGTGCATCCTGGTTAGTGCTGATGGGGGGGGGGGGGGGGGGGGGGGGGGGATGTGTGTGTGAGCGAGTTTTTGTGTGGTGTGTCTTCTTGGGGACCACTCAGGTGGGAGCTCCGGTTCTCTGGGTGAAGGTTGCTATGCACAGCAGGTTGTTGTGCAGGCTGCCCCAAAACTCCCATCTGCCTACAGCCATGCTGATGACGTAATACTGAATGTCAAGTGCCTGCAGCCATGCTGATGACGTAATACTGAATGTCAAGTGCCTGCAGCCATGCTGATGACGTAATACTGAATGTCAAGTGCCTGCAGCCATGCTGATGACGTAATACTGAATGTCAAGTGCCTACAGCCATGCTGATGACGTAATACTGAATGCCAAGTGCCTGTAGCCATGCTGATGACGTAATACTGAATGTCAAATGCCTACAGCCATGCTGATGACGTAATACTGAATGTCGAGTGCCTGCAGCCATGCTGATGACGTAATACTGAATGTCAAGTGCCTGCAGCCATGCTGATGACGTAATACTGAATGTCAAGTGCCTCAGCCATGCTGATGACGTAATACTGAATGTCAAGTGCCTACAGCCATGCTGATGAGTAATACTGAATGTCAAATGCCTACAGCCATGCTGATGACGTAATACTGAATGTCAAGTGCCTGCAGCCATGCTGATGACGTAATACTGAATGTCAAGTGCATACAGCCATGCTGATGATGTAATACTGAATGTCAAGTGCCTGCAGCCATGCTGATGACGTAATACTGAATGTCAAGTGCATACAGCCATGCTGATGACGTAATACTGAATGTCAAGTGCCTGTAGCCATGCTGATGACGTAATACTGAATGTCAAATGCCTACAGCCATGCTGATGACGTAATACTGAATGTCGAGTGCCTGCAGCCATGCTGATGACATGTAATACTGAATGTCAAGTGCCTATTGCCATACTGATGACCTGTAATGCTGAATGTAAGGTGCCAATTGCCATGCTGATGACCTGAAATGCTGAATGTAAGGTGCCAATTGCCATGCTGATGACCTGTAATGCTGAATGTAAGGTGCCAATTGCCATGCTGATGACCTGTAATGCTGAATGTAAGGTGCCAATTGCCATGCTGTTGACCTGTAATGCTGAATGTAAGGTGCCAATTGCCATGCTTATGACATATGAATAAAATAAGGCTTTCATGTCTTTGTCATTCCCCCCCCCCCCCCCCCAACACAAAAACAACAACCAACCAACCAACAGGAAACAACTTCCTGGTCACTGGAGTCTCCACCAGCCAGAGGTGACTCCTGATGAGATTTTCTCGTAGTAGGCATGCTGCCGGTCTGACAGTGACAGGGGCAGAGTTCTGCATGAGTGTGGGTGCATGTGCATATGCGGATGTTTGCCTGCTTGCTTAACTTTGTCCATGGTTGGATGTGATTTAACTTTGTCCATGGTTGAATGTGATTTAGGGGTGCTTATTCCTGTACCATTGGGATGCATAATTTAGCTCTTTGTCTGCACACCTCTTGTTGCACAGTGTATTTAAAAGATTGGGGGTTAGGGGAGCGGGGCGGGGGGGCTAAAAGGGAAAATTGGTAGGGTGGAAGTGCTGAACCTGTTGTGATCATTGCCTTTCTTTCAAATTTTGTCACACTTTGTGCATGGCACAGACCGGTGATTGCTGTAGCTATAGCGGTTCATAGGAAGAAGGAGAGAATCGATGCTGTCAGTCACCTGGCATTAGGGAACCGGTGCTGACACCTGTCGTCCATGTCATGACAGGTCCGCCTCAGCCCGGCCACTCCAGCGCCGCTCTGCCGGTGACGGACATCCTGCCATCCGCTCTGCAGCAGAAACAACAGCAACAGCAGCAGTTGAGTGTGCAGCCGACGGTGTCTGTGTCGCGCCTTCCTGCTCGACCTGCAGCCTTCATTCCTCTGGAGGATGTGAAAGGAACTCGGTCGTCTGGCATCAACATCATCACTCGTGAACAGGTGAAACATTGTACTTTGGATATTGTGGGACCTCCCCCCCCCAAAAAAAAACAACAACAACAAACAACACACACAACAACAACAACAACAGCAAAAACAAAACAAAATGAATAGATAAGTAAACAATGATATGGGATGTATAGAGTGCTTTAGCAAACTCAAAGTGCTTGACAGCTTAATGGCACAGAAATGCGGAACGTGTAAATAGGTTTTTAAAAAGGAAACAAATTAAGACAGACCCCAGAATGACCAATGCAAAAAAGAGATTAAGACAGACTCAAGAATGACCAATGCATAAACGGGTTTTGCAAGAAGAGAAGACGGATCATTTCCTGCCTTGACACAAACCTGTTTGTAACAAACTAAGAGACCGTGTTTGCACAAGCTAGTTTGCACACTTATATGGGTTTGGTGACTGACTCAGTTCGAAGGGTACGGGAGAGTTTGGGACAAAACAGTGAAAGTGGAATTTTGAACTTCTCGAGTTGTTTTCCTGTTGAAAAATATACTTACTGAACAGATACCGTTACTTGAGGTGCTTTGCAAAATTTGAATGAATTTAGTTCTGTTTGGCGCTTTTCTTCTTCTTCTTTTCTCTCTAATTCTTTGCAGAAATGAGAGGCTGTGGTGGTAGTAGTAGTTACAGCAGTGCAACTTTTTGTTGGCTTAAGGGGCTGGAACTGAATGAGAATACCACTTTGTTTGACAGCGAGATGCTCCATCAGCACCAATATTTCAAAACAGCAGCGCTGCCTTCACCACAGGCACCACCACAACGACCACCACCACCAACAGCGCCGCACTGCTGTCAACATCCACCACCACCACCACCAGCAGCGCTGCACTGCTGTCAACATCCACCACCACCCCCACCACCCTTCACAACAGCAAAGTCTTTGCAGCACCTTCCGCTTCCACCCCTGCGCCAACCGTCTCCATCTCTCTGCCACCATCGTCATCTTTGTCCCCTCATGCGCAGCCCTCCGCACCAGTGACGCTCCCTGCAGTGCCGCAAGGTGGCAGCAGCGTTTCACCCTTGTCCCAGAACACCACGCAGAGTAGTGCCGTTTCAGCGTCGCCTCAGAACACACCAGCACAGCAGAGCATTGGTGCGACTTTTGTGTCGGTGACCAACGATTTAGTCAGAACTAATGTGACGCCCAAACCTGCGGCCGTGACTACCTCCTCCGCCCTCCCGCAGTCTGGGGCGTTAGAAAGTCCCATTGTCGGGGTGGGGTCAGACTCGGTGCCGAGGACGATGGCCACGGCCAACTCTGTGTCCCCCTCTGTGATGGTGGGACCGGCTGCGGGGGTAGGCGGCAGCATATCTGTGTTGGGGGACGGTCACGCCCCGGTCGTGAATTCGCGGGTGGACGGCCACAAAGCAGACAGCGCGAGTGTGCTGCCAGTGGGTGAGGTGGTTTCCGGGGTGTTGTCTGTGTCCGGGGCCTCGTCATCGTCGTCGTCGGTTGTGGAGTTTTCTGCCTCTGCTTCATCGCCTGTGGGGGAGCACGACATCAATGTGATAACAGTGGGGGACGCAGGTCAGGGATTATTGTTTGCTTCTTCTTTCTTTTTACCATCATTATTTTCGATGACATCTTCAGATATGATGCGAGTCTGTGTGCCACTGAATGAGTAAGTGCTGCAGCCTATTGTTGTATTTTTGAGTTACAATACACACGGAAACTGACACGATCATCTCCGCCTGGAGATAACTGTGTCAGTTTCTGTGTGGACAAGGTCATCAGATGGCCATACTGAAGTTTGTGTGTACCGGGACATCACACTGGCGGAGGCGATGTCACTGTGTGTGTGGGCAGGTGAAGATGGTCATGTCAGTTTGTGTGTGTACAGGGGCATTAGGTTAAGGCAGTCATGTCGGTTTGAGTCTGTACAGGGTCCTCAGACAGGTGATCATGTCAGTTTCTGTGTGTGTACAGGGTCATCAGACATGTGAAGATAATCACGTCAGTTTCTGTATGTGTACAGGGTCGTCAAATGTGGAGATGATGTCAGTTTGGGCGTGTACAAGGTCATCGTGTGTGTCTACAGGGTCATCGGACAGGAGATCATGTCAGTTTGTGTGTGTGTGTAAGATCATTGTATGTGTGCATACAGGGTCATCAGACAGGTGAAGACAATGATGTCAGTTTGTATGTGTACAAGGTCATCAGTGTGTGCGTGTGTATAGGGTCATTAGACAGGTGAAGATGATCATGTTGGTTTGTGTGGACAGGGTCATCAGGAGAAGATCATATCAGGTTGTGTGCTTACAAGGTCATGTGTACAGGGTCATCAGACAGGAGAAGATCATGTTGGTTTGTGTGCGTACAGGGTCATCAGATATGTGGAGATGAACATATCAGTTTCTGTGTGTACAAGGTCATGTGTGTGTGTACAGGGTCATTGGATATGTGGAGATGATCATGTCAGTTTCTCTGTGCACAAGGTCATGTGTGTGGACAGGGTCATCAGATATGCGGAGATGATGTCAGTTTCTCTGTGTGTACAAGGTCATGTGTGTGGACAGGGTCATCAGATATGTGGAGATGCTCATGTCAGTTTCTCTGTGTACAAGGTCATGTGTGTGGACAGGGTCATCAGATATGTGGAGATGCTCATGTCAGTTTCTCTGTGTACAAGGTCATGTGTGTGGACAGGGTCATCAGATATGCGGAGATGATCATGTCAGTTTCTCTGTGTACAAGCCATCATGCGTACGTACAGGGTCATCAGACAGAAGTGGGGATGGTCTGAGCTTTGAGGCCAACTCCTTGCGACAGAGCAAGCGGAAGCGCAAACCCCCATCAGCGCTGGAGGAGGCGGCGGGAGGATCGGCAGGGGGCAGTTGGGTCCGGGCAGCATCCAAGTGAGTAACTTCATCATGTGGGGGAGGGTGGGGGGGGGGGGGGGCAGTCTTCTGTAGTGTTCACCTTATTAGAATATTACAGCGATTCAATTGAAGGAGTGGTTTCAAGTGAGTCATTTCATAATACATGGGGTTGGGGGGGGGGGGGGGGGCAAACAGTCTTCTGTAGTACTCACCTTGTTACAGTGACTCAGTTGAAAGAGTGGTTTCAAGTGAGTAACTTCATAATGGGGGGGGGGGGGGCGCAAACAGTCTTCTTTACTATTCACCCTATTATACTTATAGTGTTTTGAATAAAGGAGGTTTCAAAAATCTGAAACAAGAATGACTTCTTATCAACCAATAAAAGAAGTTATTTTGCTTCTCATTTCTGTTTTGATCATTTTTCACCGTTTAACTGTTGTTTAAGTGTCATTTTGTAGCATGACCAAGGGGATTACCCTGAAGATTTGCAGATGGTGTGTTTGTGTCCTGATAAAAGGGATTACCCTGAAGATTTACAGATTGTGTGTGTCCTGATAAAAGGGATTACCCTGAAGATTTGCAGATGGTGTGTTTGTGTCCTGATAAAAGAGATTACCCTGAAGATTTGCAGATGGTGTGTGTCCTGATAAAAGGGTTATCCTAAAATCTGACAAGATGATGTTTGTCACCAATAAAAGAGATTATTTTCTTCCATTTTGATCATTTTCACCGTTTAACTGTTGTTTAAGTGTCATTTTGTAGCATGACCAAGGGGATTACCCTGAAGATTTGCAGATGGTGTGTTTGTGTCCTGATAAAAGGGATTACCCTGAACATTTGCAGATGGTGTGTTTGTGTCCTAATAAATATGTGTTCTTTCGAACCTTTTAAGTGTTTGGAGCGGTTTCAAGTCGGCAGCAAGCACTGAAAGAGACAGTAACAAGGGTGCTGCATAGTTGCAGATCTTGATCGGTCTCTCCAGGCCAGGAAAGGGGTGGGAGGTCTCTTTGGGAAAAGAACTGCGTGTGCTGCCAAAAAGGCACACCATATTCTGTGACCGTTTTCGATGCAGAGTTGTTTACAAATAGCATTGGTGCTGAGTGGCGACGCTGCGGAAGTGTAAGGGTGTGCACTGCTCATGCAGCAGCTTCAGCGGCGGTAACAGACAGTAGAAAGAGTTGAAGCATTGCCTTCACTGGAAAAAACGACGAGTCTGTCCACAGGACAGTGATGAGTGTCGGGCCGGCTGTGTTAGACCCCTGAGTTGTTGTTTTTTTAAAGGCTTCACTGCTGTATTTTGTGAACAGTGTTTTGGTTTGTGAACAGTATTGTGTTTTGTTTTGTGAACAGTATTGTGTTTTGTTTTGTGAACAGTGCTCTGCTTTGCTTTGTGAACAGGACTCTGTTTTGTGAACAGGACTCTTGTTTTGTGAACAATGCTTTGTTTTGTGAACAGGAATCTGTTTTGTGAACAGTGCTCTGCTTTGTTTTGTGAACAGGACTCTGTTTTGTGAACAGTGCTCTGTTTGTTTTGTGAACAGGCTTGTTTTGTGAACAGTGCTTTGTTTTGTGAACAGTGCTCTGTTTTGTTTTGTGAACAGGACTCTGTTTTGTGAACAGTGCTCTGCTTTATTTTGTGAACAGGACTCTGTTTTGTGAACAGTGCTTTGTTTTGTGAACAGGACTGTTTTGTGAACAGTGCTCTGCTTTGTTTTGTGAACAGTACTCTGTTTTGTGAACAGTGCTCTGCTTTGTTTTGTGAACAGCATTCTGTGGAAGGTGTGTCGGTTCAGGGGCAGCAACAGAGAGAAAGGAGAACTGAATGCAGCTGCGTGGTTCACACAACCAGGTCAGTTGGTCTGTTTACATCATCAACACAGACCTGTTTAGTCTACACACTTGGCGTAGAAATCTACACATTTGAAGCCCAAACTACACATCTACGCTTGCATTACACAATCTACACAAATGACTTCGTTTCAGCTACGTGATAGCGACGAGCGTGATTCGGTCCTCTTTTTTGATGCGATCCTATTTTTGACACGGCCGCCGTGTTCAAAAGGTCCATGGGCCCGCTTATGATATGCACGCATCAAGTCTTGCAATAGCAGCGCTGGTTTTGGCGCAAACATTGGTTCTGAACGCATCCGAAACTCCCTTCAGTTGGGAGAAAATGTCTGAGTCGAAGAAGCGAGCGTATAAAACTTCTTCAGAAGAAGACTCAGTGTTAGCCTCCAAAGGCTCTGCTGCTGCGATTAAAAGGAAAAAAGTTCCATCCCAGAAGTTTCTCCCAGCTTACCACGAAGTTTATCCGTGTTTGGTTCCTTCGAGGAAAGGCAGCGAACTTGTTCTTTGCACCACCTGCAAATCGGACTTTATCATGCAAGCGTGGTGGTCGATTTGACTGTAAGCAACCTGTTGAGAGCAAGTCCTACAAGGAGTTCAAGGCGACTGGAAAGTTTTTTCCAGCATCAAGTCTGTCACTTTCTCCATTTCCCCGCCCTTCCCCCCCTCTCTCATTTTAATGCAACATCTCTCATTTTAATGCAACAAACTGATATAGTTTTTCCGCACTTGTAAACATCAATAGCGTTAGTCCGTAGAGTTATCTCCCTTGAGCATTTTTTTAAATTACCATTACAAAGAACATGCGTTGTGACTGGCTACTTTGTTGGGGATCAGCCAGTGAGAAAATTTGTTGCTCACACTGTTGTGAGGTCCCGAAAAATTGTACGAGGCTGTTGAGTAAGGCGCTTGCAGCCAGGGTTGTTTGTGCGGGGGTGGGGGTGGGGGGGGGGGAGTGACTGGCAGACTGATCTGTACAACTGCACTCTCATTCTGAGTCAAGCTGTTGGCTTTACAATTTCCCCACATTCACATGTGCACGGCCCAGCAAGAGACCTGAACGGATCTACACCACTTGTGTGTGGCTGAGACCTTGGTAGCAGTGCCATGCTGTCACCTTACGTTTATGACTTACATTTTCAGGCACTGTGGTCTTCTGATTCTGAAAACTATATCAATTCAGTCAAGCTCATAGAAACATTGAGAGAAAGAGTGTGCTTGGTGTGTGTGTGTGTGTGGGGGACAAAATGATTATCTTGTCTAACTTTGTAACTGAGATAGAAAGAATATACTACGCTTACAAAAGTTTCTTGTGTGTTATCTTGACTCGTTGAGTGAGAATGAGAGTCCGAATGTGTGAACGATAAATCAGTCCAGTTTCAACTGACGCACTATGACTACACATTGTACCTCCTGACTACACATTTAGACGACCCAAACTACACTTGTGCAGTTGGGGGGTAAACAGGCCTGTCAACAGTTAAGCATTGTATTTGCTCTAGCGTGAAAATCTGCCGTCTTTTGAGTTTTGCTTGTTGTGTGTTGGTCGCAGTTACTGGCGTGCAAGGGCTGTATGCATGATCTCATTTACCATGCCTCATCTTGTGCGCAGCTTTATGTGACACTTGGCAGGGATGTCAATGGGGTATCATTTTGTAGCAGCGCTAAGGACTAAAGAACTGCCATGCCTCAGAAAGTGGGTCGTTGGAGAGTACGTAGCCCAGTAGCAACATTATGGAGGCTGAGATGTGTGGCTTGCACGCCAAGACAGAGACAAGATTCTGAAGTTTTCTCCCTTGTCTGATGAAGGTAAAACAAATTTGCCGGCATGGTTTGTTTTTCAGTGGATCCGTCAGATGCACCGGACTACTACTCTATCATCAAAAATCCCATGGACTTTGCCACCATCCGTAAAAAGCTAGAGGTGAGTGACTAGTGACTCTCTCTCTCTCTCTCTCTCTCTCTCATTCTCTCTCTCAGGGGGACTCTCTCTCTCTCTCTCTCTCTCTCTCTCTCTCTCTCTCTCTCTCTCTCTCTCTCTCTCCTCTCTCTCTCTCTCTCTCTCTCTCTCTCTCTCTCTCTCTCTCTCTCTCTCTCTCTCATGCTCTCTCTCTCTCCTTTCTCCTCTCCTCTCCTCCCTCTCCTCTCCCCCTCCTCTCTCTCTCTGTGTCTCTCTCTCCTTCCTCCCTCTGTAATAACAATAGTGCGATACTTACGTGTGTGGATGGAGGATGTGGTCTGTTCTGCTTCCATCTTCACAAAGGTACAAGGGGCAGGGCAGGAGGTGGAGTTGCTGGTTCAGCTGTTTGCGTCCACTTCTCAGAAGGAAGAATTGGACTAAGATTAGAATGCAAATTCGTTTGTGGCTTTGCCGCCGGACGTTGCTTGTGCTGCACATATTCAGTGAAAACTACATTTTCCTTAAAGAGCATCATTCCCGTTAGCCTGCTAATAGCCTTTTGATAATGGACTGCGTTTAAGTCTTCTTTTTTTTCCACTCATTTTTTTGCAGGGTGGACGGTATGAAAAGTTTGATGATTTCCACGCTGACATGCTGCTGGTGCGCAGCAACTGTTTTGTCTACAACCCCCCGGACACCCGCGTCTGTCGGGACTGCACCCAGGTTTTCAACTACTACAACCAGGAAATTGACCGTCTG
Source organism: Alviniconcha marisindica (assembly GCA_018857735.1). Classification (NCBI taxonomy): domain Eukaryota; kingdom Metazoa; phylum Mollusca; class Gastropoda; family Provannidae; genus Alviniconcha; species Alviniconcha marisindica. The sequence goes on along the minus strand of JABMCL010001991.1, from coordinate 211,768 downwards.
CTGGATAAATCCGCCAACAAACTGCCCACCGTGAGTGACCTCTTTCTTTCTGGGCATAAAGCACCAACCTGCTTCTGTGCTCAGTGTCTGCGATCACCATGGTGATGAGGACAGTCAGTGGTGAGGAGGATAGTTGATGGTGATGATAAAGTGATGGAGGAGGATAGTTGATGGTGATGATGGTGGCAATGATGTGAAAGAGAGCAGGGCACTTGGTACGCCATCTGACAAGCTGCAGAAATCTAGGTATTTAAAGTGTGCTAGCCAGGTGTAGACAAAGCCGCTGGACGAAGCAGGTGATGTTAGGCACATAGTTGGTTTGGACAACAGTGAGACTCATTGCATCGTGTTTGGTCTCAGGCTAGTGGATATCGTGTTGATCAGTGCACCTTGTCTCTGACAGTTGCATCTTGTTTTGTGTCTGACAAATGCATCTTTGTTTGATCCGTGCATTTTGTGGGTCAAATGGTTACGTGCTTCGTGGCTCTGACAAGTGCGTTCTGTTTCTCTGACAGAACATTGAACTTCATTTGTGACAAATGCTTCTCGTCTTTCTGACGAGCGTGTTTTGTCTCTCTAAGAATATATCTTTTGTTTCAGACAGGTGCATATTGTATCTGACCAGGGCATCTTGCATCTTGTTTTGTCTCTAACAAGCGCTCCTTGCCTCTCTGACAAGTGCATTTTGTCTTTCAGACAATACGTCTTGTTTTCTCACTCTCTGACGAGTACACCTTGGTTGTCTGATCACTGAGTCTTGTCTCAAGGAATGAGTATATCTTGAGGCTTTCTGATCTTTGTAACTTTAGTTTTTGTTTTCTGTGTTCCAGGTACACACAGGGTCTCCGGCCAAGAAGATTATTCGTATTGACAAAAGTCCCGGCAAGTCCTAGCATTGGGCTGTTGTTAGAAATCTATTTTTATTAATTGAACTGGCATTAATTTAGGAAGCAGCTCTTTTAATGTTCAGGACTTGATATGTACAAATGGTTGTTACTGTGGGATCTGTCACTCCCGCCTTGACTGGCTGGCAAAGGGCATTTTTATCCACCGCAGTGATTTCTTTTGTTTGCAATATGCATCATAAAGACATGGACAGACATAGATAACCATGCAAGCATGCACGCACCTATGCACACACACACACTCAAGTACACACACACACACACACACACACTCAAATACACACACATACACACACACACACACTCTTTCTCTCAGATATACACACACACTCCCACACACATACACACTCCCACACACATACACATGCACTCCCACACCCATGCACATGAACAGTTGTTGACTAGTCCCTTCATGGGTTTAGTTGTAACTCAGGTACCTGTAAAAACATTGTCAGGAGCGTATGCATGCCCCCATCGCCCCCTCGATGCAGGCCATCGCACCCTTGGCGCCATTGAGTTGTTGTCGGACACCGCAGTGAGATGTGTCTGTGGCAGGCAAAACACGACGTGTTTACGCAGAAACTTGGCAATGTGCGTCACTTTCAAACTGACTGATGACTGGAACTTCTGTGGACCGGATGGTCACACCTGTGGACTGGGTGGTCACACCAGACCCTGATCACCTGCTGCGTCGTCCAGGCGAGCATTTACCCTGAATTTTGGTCCGAAGCGCTCTACAGTCTGAGGCGGCTAGGTACGGAGAGACTCCTCAAAGTGCATCACTTTCAAACTGACCACTGACCGGAACGTCTGCTGAGTGGGTGGTCACGTAGTACATTGTATGTCACCGTCAGTGTCATCCAGACGAGCTCTTCCCTGAATTTAGGTGTAAAGCAGCAGGCCGTGGAAAATTCAGGAAACATTTTCAGTCAATGCATTGACCGAGATGGGTAGAGTGGTCACATCTCTGTCCGTTTCACCAGACAAATTAACCTTTCATAATTAGGCTATGGCACTGTTAAACGTTTTCATCATCAGACCACAGCACCATCAAAATAATATTTCATAATTAGGCTACAGTGCTCTCAGAATTACTTTTCATCACTGGGCCATGTTACCTTTGTAAGCCGGCTCACTGTCCTGGCACAGTAGGTCCATATTTGGAAGTACTGTGGCACAAAACAGATCGGTAATAGACTATCAGTTTGTTATTGAAGTTTAACGTCCTTCAACTGCATGTGGTCACCTCAGGACAATTTTTTTATTAGAAAAGGTTGTAAGTTAATTACGAGGAGAACAGTGCTAGTTCAGATTTGTTAATTATGATGAGAAGAATGTTAGTTAAGATTTTTAGCACCTCGGCTTCAGATGAGGGAATGATATTGATGAAGAGTTGATGAAACATAAATTTGTTGATGAAACCCATGAGGAAAGGATCATTAAACTGTGCCTTCTGTGCTCCGTCAAATTGATTTGTTCCTTTCCTCTCACATAGCCAGTTGCTTTCCATCAAAATTCAGGCGAGTGCTCGTGTTGGCAAATGTTGATGTTTGTTTAGTTTTGTTGATGTGTTGATTATAATCAATTGTAGAGTATTCAAGTGGCAGCTGAACTCTTGAGTTTGAATACTAATTGGTACATAGCAGAAATAGTTTCTGTGTGCGTTCCCATTGTATAGCCCTGCGTGTCGCTTCTTGAACTAAAACACCTGTGTGTCAAATTGCCATCTCTGGTGGTGGAGTAGCTGTTACGTAATGCCCGTAGTCCACTTCTGCATCCAGTTTTGATATTGACTGTTCATTTATGGCAGTGGTCCGCTTTTGCATCCAGTTTTGATACTGACTGTTCATTTCATTCATGTCACTAGTCCACTTCCTCGTCCAGCTTTGATACTGTTCATTTGTGGCAGGAGTCCACTTCCACATCCATTTTTGATTCTGACCGTTCATTACAGTCATGCCATTTAGTCCACTTCTGCATCCAGTTCTGATACTGACCGTTCATTTCATTTATGGCACAGGTCCACTTCTGCATCCAGTTTTGATACTGACCGTTCATTTCATTTGTGGCATTGGTCCACTTCTGCAATCCAGTTTTGATACTGACCATTCATTTGAGTTACACCAGTAATCCACTTCCACATCAAGTTTTGAAACTGAGTGTGCATTTCATTCATGGCAGTAAGTTTTCCAGTTAGTCTGCAGGGTGAAAACAGTTCATCGGATTTTAATTGTTCTTCGTGTTTTGTTGGAAAATTCCCTGTGATTTGTTGGTTACGTTTATTTGCACAAAAAAAAAGTCTTTAAATATGTTTTAACATGATGGAAACGGTGTTTTGTTGGAGAAGTTTTGTTCCTGCTACTGTGGACTGAGCGTTGAACTGCCTGGAATCTGGTTTCACTGCTTTGATTTTTCTCTCTCCATTAGCTGCTAAGCAGAAACTCACTCTGGATTTGGATCCCCCAAGTCAAAACATTGCAGTAAAATTCAAATATTTGTGCTTTTTTTATTTTTTTTATTTATTCAGTGCAATGAAACTGAAAGAGTTCTTACCAAAAGAACTGAAATTCAAATTATGTTTAGGAATATTTGATGGTCAGAGGGTGCATGCTATTGGATATGTGCTGAGCAATGCTGAAAATCATTTCACCTTTAAGATCTTCCCAGAATTCATCACACTGTTTGATATTTGCAGAGCGAAGATCTGTCTTGCATATATATATGCCAAATGCATCATTTTCAAATTCTGAATGAGCTTCCAAATATTGGGCTGCCTCTTTGTGAATTTCGGCCTAGCACGGTCTAAACTTAAACTTTGGTTCTTCCGTCATGTAGCTGCAGGCCTATTTTGTAGGATGGCTAGATACCTCTGCTAGGTGGCAGCTTGCTTCTGAATCTGAGCACTGTCTGTCGCTGCTAACTGTAGGATGCAACTATGAGCAAAGGAGAGACTGGCTGTATGTGTAGTGTGAGGGAAAATTGGCCCAAATTCTGTAGAAAATGATTAATTAATTGCTGGGTTATTTCGTCACTTGTTGCAGCTGGCATTTCTCAGGGAAATGAAGCTTCATTTTTGAGAGGCAGTTACTCGTGCTTGAAACATTGGAGTATACAGCAAACACACACACGTGTGCATGGCCATGCCCCCCCAACCAGCACACAGAAATAAACAGTAAATGAATGCGTTCAGTTTATTTGTTATTTTTATTCTTGTATAGGTTACAATTTGAAATTCTCAGTGAAGGTGGTGGGGGAGGGGGGGGGGGGTGTCCTCTGTACAGGTTCAGTGCATTTTCCTTTTTCCTGTCCGATTGGAATAGTTTTTGTGTAGCCATCGCTGCGCATTACCGGTCACAAAAGAGACATTTTGAAAAGTCTCACTGAACCCACCTGAGACGGAAAGACCAGCTGATTTGCTGCAAAGGTCACTGTGGACAGTCGTGGTTTGTAGACAGAGCAGCTGATTCACTGCAAAGGTCACTGTGGACAGTCGTGGTGTGTAGACAGACCAGCTGATTCGCTGCAAAGGTCACTGTGGACAGTCGTGGTGTGTAGACAGACCAGCTGATTCGCTGCAAAGGTCACTGTGGACAGTCGTGGTGTGTAGACAGACCAGCTGATTTGCTGCAAAGGTCACTGTGGACAGTCGTGTGTAGACAGAAAGACTTGCTGCAAAGGTCACTGTGGACAGTAGTGGTGTGTAGGCAGAAAGACCAGCTGATTTGCTGCAAAGGTCACTGTGGACAGTAGTGGTGTGTAGACAGAAAGACTTGCTGCAAAGGTCACTGTGGACAGTAGTGGTGTGTAGGCAGAAAGACAGCTGATTTGCTGCAAAGGTCACTGTGGACAGTAGTGGTGTGTAGACAGAAAGACCAACTGATTCGCTGCAAAGGTCACTGGACAGAAAGACCAACTGACCCACAACATGTAAACTGCCCTTTTACGCCAGGAAAAAAGGCCACAGTAGACAAAAAGACAAATGATTTGCCACACAGGTCACCGTAGACAGAAAGACCAACTGACCCACAACATGCAAACGGCTAAGAACCGGTCATTGTAGACGGAAAGACCACCAGGAAAAACACTGGCATCGAACCATGTGGCTCCCCATGACAGTGGATAAGTAATTGGACTTTAACGTCCTGTCAACCACACAGGGTCTGGCAAGGATATGAACGGTACTTTCCATGTGGAGTAATGAAGAACGCCATATTCAGCACTTGTCTTCCAAGAACAACAGAAGAAACGTCAGGGAGCAGGGATAGGTCAGAGGTAGCGCATCAGACGTGGGATCAGAAGGTGGCGGGTTCAGTTTGCTTAAGGAACAGTGGAGGAGTTTTGTTCGCCGGGGTCAACTTTCTGCGCTGACTCTTACTTTGGTCGTTGTTGTTGAAGCGTTGCTTTACGTCCACAGAAACCGTAGGCTTATTAGGGATGGGAGCACATGACGACCACCTCGACTTTCACACAGCTCCTGAGCTCTGGATTATTTCGGTAGTCATTCCACCCCCATGTTATGGCAGTAGCAAGTACAAGATCTTGGTTATTTCGCCAGAAGTGCAGGTGGCAGGTTGCAGCTAAACACGCACATGCACCGTGCGCATGTGGCTTTGAATAAAACTGTAAACTGGTGCATGGTTGTATGGTGTACACAGAACATGCGCCGAGGTGGCAGCAGTTCCACGTGGCGCTGGCCCTGTAAGAACCAAACAGTGCTGTAAGCGCGCCACTTGCGTGAACATCGAAAATGTGCTGTGTGAAGCTGCGGTCAGTCCGTCCAAGTGACATGAGACAGGAGTGCAACAAGTCTGCTCAGAAGCAGAGAATAGCGCTGTTTAAAAACGATCATTGACATTTTAATCAGCATGTTGTCTTTGGGCCCAGGATAGCCCATATGCTCAGCTCCCCCCACATGCATCCATGCGTGCACGTACACGCATGCAAACCCTTGCACGCACCCCCCCCCCCCCCCCCCCTCCACCCCATACCCCAGCCGTGCGCAGTTGTCAGTTTGTTGCTGCTATCCCCGAAGTGTTGCCATCGAAGATGCTACATGGCTGCCCACATGCCGTGGTGATAAAAATAACGGTCACACACACAACCACCTCACCCTATGGATTGCGTTTGTTAGCATTCAGTTGCGCGCTGGGTCCTCGGTGTGTTCAGCCCTTCAGTCAGGAAACTCTACAGCAACAACTGATGTGTCAAAATTCTGTTTTGATAATGTTTGACAGCAGCCACATTTTGTTGTCATTGTGTGAATCAAAACGCGAACAGTTGATGTTGATGGTAAACTCGTGAAAAAAGACTAGTAGGTTTGTGATATAGTGATTAACGGCTTTAAAATGTTGCTGGCGCCATATCAGTGTACAGGGTTAAACTTTTTTTTATGACTGCTACTACGCACTTGATGTTAATGTGTGTGTAACCCTTACAGACATAAGCTGCCCTGGAATTTAATACAGGATTTGGGGCAAAAGCAGTTGTATGCTGGATTTGTGGTTTGAATGAAACTGTTTTTGTTATTGAGAAAATGAAATTCTTTGTTGTTCATTTGATAATTTGATCTTGAGTTGTAAAGTTCTCCACATCAGTTATGCATTAAAAACAAACAAAATGATTGATGGACAGATGCATGTTTGTCCTTTGAATGGAAGCCAGCTGCACATGCTAAGGTATTCTGAAAGAGAAATACTTCAGTTTACACTCGTCCCTCTGAAAGATGCCATCAGGTCTTCTGAGTTTTTGTGGGGTTGTTCATGTGTTTTTTTTTCAATGTTTTTTTTCTCTCTTTGTTTTTTTCTTCTCCCCTTCTGCTCAGAATCTGTTCACATTTCATTGGTCATTTTGTTGATGACAATAAACATGCACTTTGTATTGAATTTGTGGATGTATTCAAAGACAAAATGCCTGCTGTTAGCATTGCTGTTAAGTTTGGCATAAATGACTTAACTGCATGAAAAATGGTGTCGGTGTCGAGAGAACTGGCAGCTTTCTGTGAGAATTAATGATAAGGATGATTGATTCCTGATGTGTAATGCTCAGTCAACCGTGAAGGTCGCATATGAGTGAAATGCTGTTCATGAAAATCACAAGCAAAGTTACAATACCGGTAATGATAGTGAGAAAGAGCGCCTAACCTTGCAATCCTACAAGGAATACAAGGGGTGCGTATCACAAACCAGAACACTATATTACTGTGCAAGCATTCTTCACAAATAACAGCATACACACATGCACACGCGCACGCACACACACACACACACACACAAACCACACACATAAGCCACACACACACACACCACATACAGACAAATCACACAGACCTCTCTCTCTCTCTCTCTCTCTCTCTCTCTCTCTCTCTCTCTCTCTCTCACAGGTTAAAATCTCAAAATCAACAAACAAGGGAGTTAGTGCTTGAAATACATAACACAAGTACAACAAAGACTTGAGTCGCCTACGGTAACTCTCACCTGGCATGCATGTAAATACAAGGTACATAAACTCCACCAGGGATACATGCTCAAACTGTAGGTTGATATCTCTTTATGTGCTGCTTTCAAGGTCATGCTGATGTCAGAAGTGTGGACTTCAAAATCGAGTTTGTTGAAAACTTCTTATCCATTTCAAACTTTGTTTGGTTCATTTAGGCAGATTTAACCACCATGGTTGACTGGGCATTAAAAACCATTTTTCTTCCATCTTTGTGGGGTTATTTCATGCAATGATACAGTCACAAGCGTGATAAGTTTACTAACTTTATCCAACACAAAAAGGTTCAAACGAACGCTTATTTATTTTAACATGGACACACAGTATGCAAATTTTCAGGGAAATCCCCTTTATTAAGCCACAAAACGACACTTAAACAACAGATAAACGGTCAAAAACAATGAAAGAAAAAGACTTGTTTTGGTTTAGTTTTGAAGTATTGTTCGGTGCTTGGAAGAATGCCAACAATCTTCCAAGCATCGAACAAGCTGTAAAAACTAAACCAAAACAAGACATGTCTTTTTCTTTCATTTTCGTTGTTTTTGACCGTTTATCTGTTGTTTAAGTGTCGTTTTGTGGCTCAATAAAGGGGATTTCCCCAAATATTTGCATACTGTGTGTCCTTGTTAAAATAAATAAGTGTTCGTTTGAACCTTTTTGTGTTTGAATTTTGTTTTAAAACGCTAGCAGTCATTCTGTTTCAGATTTTTTGGGATTTTTTTATACTAACTTTAGCTGTAACAGAAAGACGACATTTGCTGTTTCTTGCCTGTGAAAACCTTGATGCTGACATTTTCTCAGGTGCTTGAAGTAAGGGCCTGAAAACTGCAGGGTAATAATCTCTGACAGTCTGGACACACTTTCATTGGTTTACTGACGCGGAATATCATAGGACAGTGATATAATAAGCAATAATAGTTATTTTCCTGTTTCGAATGTGAGTTGACTGAGTATTTTACTTTGGCTATTTTCAGTCAATATCAGTATTTTTATTTTATGTCTGTTCACATCAAGGTGATATTAGACTGAATTTGTTTTTATTTACTAATTTACCCATAGGACTATGAACAGTCAATTTAACAATATGATTGATAACATCTATTTTCCTGTTTCGAATGTGACTTGACTGAGTATTTTACTTTGGCTATTTTCAGTCCGTATCAGTATTTTTATTTTATGTCTGTTCGCATCGAGGTGAGATTAGACTGAATTTGTCTTTATTTACTAATTTACCCATAGGACTACGAACAATCAATTTAACACTATGATTGTTAACATTAGTATTATACAAAATATCTCTTACGTTGTTGCAAGCATTTGAGTCGTATCCATTTAACTGTGGCTGTTTTCCGAGACGTATGTTGTGTAATCAGACCCACACAGTGAAATTCTGCAAAGTGGCACAAGAAGTCTAGCTCGCCTTTTCCTACAACAGTGTAATTTGGCGCTGGTTCTGAGCAACTGCTTTCATGAAGGGCCTGGCAGATGGAATCAGCTTTCGGTACTCTGAGTATGGTTGCCCAGAGAAAGAAGTCTGCTGATGGACTAAGGAGCGGTTGGTTTAAACAAAATGTATTCATTAAGTTCAACAAATAAGGAAACGCAAAAAGCAGCATGCTTATTTGAGCGTTACCTAAAGACGTAATGGTAATTACACAGACATTTACAATGGCACATTGTTGTCAAAACGTCGGAGGCAACAAAACAAAACAAAGACCAAAGCAACAACAAAAACAAACAAAACACCCCCCCCCCCCGAAAACAACAACAACAACAACAACACACACACACAATAACAACAAAACGGGAGGAGGGGGATGGGGGGAAAAAAGCAAATAACTAACCAAATGGTCTCGTGATGTTATCATAATTATTGATCTGAGGACTGGTGCTGCAGAGAAAGAATTCTTCTGACGGACATGATTTCTGTGCTCTAAATCATTGTCAGGCAAGCGCAGTGGGCCCCTAAGCACCAATCTGCTGCAGTTTATTTCAGTGATGTTTGTATCGGAAAACAAGGTAAGACCTGGAGAATCCCATCGTGTCAGCCCCTTAATAATTATAATAAAGGTCATTTATTTGGGGGGGGGGGATAAAAAGTGACTTGCTTGAACTGTGGGGCAAGTCGGTGTACTGATCAGTTTTAGGTTCAGCTGGCTGCTGGAAGTTCACTAACAGAAACGTTTATCCATAAATCTGAAACTATAGCTATATGTCTACAATTAGAAAGCAGCAAATTTGTTACCCTGGCTACCCTGCACACACTACACATGCATGCACACATACCCACAAAGTACACGTGTACAGGTGCACTTATACACATAGTATATATATATATATATATATATATATATATATATATACGCATGCGCACATACACACACAGTGCACACATACCATACACATCCTGGGTCAACTTTGTTTGTGCTGACTTCAGCATCCAGCATCTGTTCCACCCCCATGTTACTGCAGTAGCACATAAATGATCCCAGTCATTCTGCCAAAAGTGGTGTAGGTGGCAGGTACAAGCACCGTACGTGGCTTCAAATAAAGTGATACTGTGAACTGGTGCATGGTGTCTACAGAAATTGCACCGAAACAGCGGAAGTGTCACAACCAAACAGCGCTGTAAGTACATTCAGTGGACATTTAAAAACATGCTCTGTAAACTAAGCTACGGTCACTCGTTCAGAGTCGCGTACGGCTAGAGCACGGTAGGTCTGCTTGGATGCAGAAAACAGAGCTATGGTTGCTATTGTGACATGCTTGGGACTCGCCTTGAAATGAGGCACTCAACAAGTGTACACGCATTATAAATAATAATGTATGCACTCACACACACACACACACATTGTCTCATAAAATAAATGGGAACTGTCGGAAGAGATCATGGACAGTCTTGTATGTATGTAGCATGTATATAATATGTAGATAAATACATATCTATGGTTCACACCAACATACGGTCTTTACAAAATAAAATTAAATGAGGTGCCATTTTCCCGGCCTGGAAACTTGGGGGAAATAATGTGGGGGCCAAATCATGACTGAGAAAGGAAAGTACAAAATTGATTGAACTTTAATAGTTTAAACAACTCTGGGACAAATTGTGTGAGCAACTGAGCAGTAAATTAGTGCACACACACACACACACACACACACACGCACAAAGAGGAACCCTGTATAAAAGCAGCATGTATGTGTTGATTGCTAGGTGCCATGCACACATAATATACACACACACACATACACACATGCAGGTACCCTGTATATTAAAAGCAGCATGTATGTATTGATTGCTAGGTGCCATGCACACATATATACACATGCATACACACACACACACACACAGACACTCGCTTACTAAATAAAAACTGTAATATATATATATACACACAGAGAGGTGCACGTGTACTAGAGGAAGTTTGTCTTGACTGCGTTTTTGTCCTTTGCAATGGAGTGTATGTTCCAATCAGGAGAAATAGTACATAAAAGAGTATTATTACAAAGAGGTTAGAATTACAGAGAGGGACTGTGGCTAGAATTACAGAGAGGGACTGTGGCTAGAATTACAGAGAGGGACTGGTGAGAATTACAGAATGGGACTGTGGCTAGAATTACAGAGAGGGACTGTGGCTAGAATTACAGAGAGGGACTGTGGGAGGAACTGGTGATTGCCTGAAGGTGCTGTTGTTAAACACTGTAGGCTGCTATGAACATGGAAAACTTGGCCTATTTGATCCTGGTTCAAGCCTGCATCCAATTCCCACCTCATCTCATACTGAGGGTCTAGTCCTTTTGGGTGAGATGGAGGTCCCCTGGGCTGCCGGTTTGTGCATGTTAAAGATTCCACGGCATATCCCAGGCAGAAGTCTGTATAAGCTGCACCAAGGTTTGGAATTAGCTGCCAAGATTGGAGGCATGTTCCACCTCACCTCATACTCGGGGTTGTGAGCTCAGGGTCTAGTCCTTTTGGGTGAGACGGAGGTCCCCTGGGCTGCCGGTTTGTGCATGTTAAAGTTCCCACGGCATATCCCAGGCAGAAGTCTGTTGAAGCTGCACCGTGTTTTGGAATTGGCTGCCAAGCTTGCAGGCATGCCTCTGGTGCAGCTAGCCTACCTCAGGGAACCGCTTTAAAGAGCTCAAACCAAACTGAAAAAAACAACTCATTGCTCCCTCTTATAAGAATGGACTAAAAAAATAATTAAAAAATAAAGTAATAGACACAGCAGTTTTTCACTCCATTTCTCATTCAGCTTCTTAAAACCTCAGTTCCTGAAGTTGTACCTTCAGGCTGTGAAAATGTGCACACACGTCAATCTTAATTTGGGCAAAGGGGCAGGGTTTTGAGGGGCATAAATTGTGAACAGAAAGATGCTGTTCTGCAAAGTTTGAAAGTAACAGCTGGCCTTAGAATGTTGAAGAGACCAATGTGTGTGAAACTGAAAGCACAGCACTGTCCATGTCATCAGATAAGCCCCGCCCATTTGTATTCAAGCTGTCCTCACTTCAAAGCTTTTGAGTATTGAAATAAGACAAAATTCGCTTTCATCAATGCAGTGATTTAGCAGATAGAAAGCTCAGAGTGAATTTGATGTCGGCACTAAGTGTCATATTCAAGCAGTGGTCTGATTTCCAGATATTTGTGATAAACAGCAGCAATGTGACTGTCATACTTTGAAGAAATTTGTTTCAAAGTTGGTTACGTGTTGTTTTACATCCACAGAAACTGTAGGCTTATTAGGGATGGGAGCCCAGGACGACCACCTCGACTTTCACACAGCTCCTGAGCTCTGATTTGTTTCAAATTTCCCTGCCCACTATTTATAGGCAGGCCAACCCTTTAAAAATCAACCTTTGAAAGTCGCAAAAACATGACTGCGAGCGCAGCCATTTTGTGTCCAGGGGTCTGTATCACACACGACAGTGCTCATTGTCCTGTTTTTGCAACTTTCAACAGTCAACTTACTGCTCACGTTCTGGAACAAGATCCAAACTAAACACAAAAGGTTAAAAAGAAAACTGATTTTAACGGGACAACACAGAGCATAATATGCAAATATATCAGTGTTATTTCTGTGGAGTGAACTTTTTTATTATGTACTGCAGCATTCTAGAAAAAATGTAAGTGAAATCTATTTTTAATTCATAATAATGTGGTAATTTTTTGGTAAAATTAGCCAGCAAGTGAGAATGCAACTGACAAATTGTGACTAAAATAACAAAAATTCATACAAAAGAAGTGCCTACACCTGGTATGAGCCCCAAGTGCGTAGTATAAAACAGTAAGATCAACATCGACAAAAGTGTAGACTTAAGACAGCAAGGAAACTGCTTATTTTCTAAATACATTGCAACACTTCATTCAGCATCTTTCTCATCATTCAATGTGTTTTTCATCACTTCCATCACACCCACAAAAACATAAACACACACATGCACACACACACACACAACCTGACATGAGCCCAAAGTGCATAAAACAATAAGGTCAACATCAACAAAGGTGTACAGAATTAAACCATGAAACTTTACTATTTTTTATAAATAAAATACTTCATTCAACATCTTTCTCATCACCTCCGTCTCGCACACACGCACACACACCACAAAATGACATAAGTGATGAAACATTGATGCAGTTCAGTTCAAGATGTCATCTACACACTCAAAAAGCCCGTATTACGTGCTCTGCCCCATCAGAATTGTTTTCAATATTTGCATTTGACACAGTCGTCAGTTCTTGTGCCTGCAGTTATGAGAAATTGTGGATTCTGGCGCCTGTGTTTATGAAAAATGGTAAGTAGTGTGGAGAAAGAAATGGACGTAAATGTGTTCCTTGTTTGCATGTGAATATTTTTTACCTTCTCGCTGTTGTCAGTCACTTCGTTCTGTGTTCTTTTTTATCATTTCTACCAGCCTCGTTTACAATCGTAATGCTACGTGCGTCTTGGTAGAGTATGCAAGTTGTAAAATTTCAGTGTTGGGTTGTTCTCTTTTACGATTTTCATTCTAAGCATTACTGGAGTGTTACTGCAACTATGATGACCATCAGTGTAAATAAACATTTTGACAGAACACGGCATCTCGTTCTGTGTATGCATGCAAAAGAGTGTGTGTGTGTGTTGGGGGGGGGGGGGAGGGCAGAAGTAGAGTGTTTGTGAGAGAGAGAGAAGTGTTGGTGGGGGGGGGGGGGGGGGGGGTGGGGGGAAGAGAGAGAGGGTGTGGAGAGAGAGAAATAGAATGTGTGTGGGTTGGGGGGGGCAGAAGAGAGACTGTTGTGAGAGAGAGAGAGAGAGTGTGTGAGAGAGAGAGGTGGGGGGTAGAAAGTTTGCCTGTGTGAGAGAAGGTGCATGTGAGTGTGTGTGAGAGAGGGAGAGAATGTGTGCAAGAGAGTGTGTGTGTGTGTGTGTTTGTACGGTCACATTAACAGTGGGACCCTCTCATAAAAATGTCCTTTGGGCAACTTCCTTATCAGCGCAATCCAGTCACAGTTTATAACAAGGAAAATATGTGTGATGTGGCACTCAAAAAGATTTTGTTTTAAGCAAACTTTATTACAAAGGAAAGTTACAAAGGGATTGCACCAGAGACCATCGAAAGGAAAGTAACTGATACAGGTAAGCTGTTACTGCTGCATCCGTAATATCTGCTTCTGTTTTCACTGAGTTCACAGTGCCTTTTGAAGCAAATGCCTACTGGTGTAACGTGAAGTACAGAACTAACATGTACAGAGAGATAGAGATTGTTACTGGTTTAGCTTACAACTAACAAATAATGCATCCACGCCAACACAGGCAGATAACATTGTTCAAACATGAAGATTGCATGTAACACTAACACACACACAAACACATGTGCACACACACAT
>JABMCL010001991.1:192500-195000 GCA_018857735.1 Alviniconcha marisindica | reverse complement strand
AGAAGTAGAAATGAAGAAGAAGAAGTAGAAATGAAGAGGTAGAAAAAAGGAAGGAGAAGTAGAAATGAAGAAGGAGAAAACAAGAAGGAGAAGTAGAAATGAAGAAGGAGAAGTAGAAAACAAGAAAGAGAAGTAGAAATGAAGAAGGAGAAGTAGAAATGAAGAAGGAGAAGTAGAAATGAAGAAGGAGAAGAAAAGAAGACAAAGAAGGAGAAGAAGAAGAAGAAGAAGAAGAAATTTTATCTATAGGTACCACTCAAATAAGCATACTGCTTTCGTGTTTCTTGTACTTATTTGCTGAGCTTATGATTACGATGAATGAATAAATTTTTGTTTAAACCAAGAAGAACAAAATGAAGGAGAAAAAACAGAAGAAGAAGAAAGAAGGAGAAAAAAGACGTTGCTTGCAGTTCACCTGCGGCCACAACATGACGACAACTGATGATTTTTGTTCACAGGACACCAAAGCCACGGGTCTGCTTGTGGTCAGTGATGATAGTGCCTTGACCATCTGAAACACACACACACACACACATAAACACACACATACATAAACACACACACACATACATAAGCATTCATACATACACACACGTACACACATGCATAAACGCTCATACACACAAACACATACATAAACACACACACACACGCAAATAAACATCCACACCCCACCCACATAATCACACACACATATGCCCACATCACACCCACACACCCACAAATAAACACCCACACCCCACCCACATAATCACACACACATATGCCCACATCACACACACACACACACACACAGGCACACATGCACACAGACACACGCATACAGAAAAATCTGGTTTGAGAGCCATTCTAAGTCTAACACCCATTTAATAATACCATTACAATAAATCAAAAATTTTATACTATGAATATCATTATCACAAATATACACCTGTTTCCCATCAAACTTCATGGAGCACACCACACAGGGACTGCCAGCATCATGTTGCAGTAAATCGTCCACCGTTTGCCGCATCTGCATTTGCTTCTCGCGATTGGCGGCAGCCGTTACGTGCTGGGCTAACGTCTCCACCACTGAGCTGGCATGGTCACGAACTGTGTGAGGCAGCAGGTCGGTCTGCAGCATCTGCAGAGACAAGGTTCATTCTAACTGGTCATTTCTGGTATTTTACCAGTTAATATCGGCATATACCAGAAACAAAATCAGCAACTGGTCAGATGCACTGGTTGTGGTTTTGTTTGACCAATTCTGAAGAAAAAGAAGAAGAAAGTTTTGAAACACAGACAATGAGAGAATGCATGGTGTGTGTGTGTGTGTGTGTGTGTGTGTGTGTGTGTGTGTGTGTGTGCATGTGCATGCGTGTGTGTTTGCGTGCTTGTGTGCATGTGTGTGTGTTCTCAGCAGGGAAAGGAGCTGCGTGTTGTAGTAATGACACTCGTAGAGTGTTGCTGTTGTCATAGTTCTAACATCTGCAATGACAGGAAGCAAGAAGACAGAATGCGACACTCCAATGGTTGGATGCGATATGATTTAGTACATATAACTGAAAAAAGTTTTAGGAAAAGAAGTGTGAATGTGTGTGTGAAAGCATTATCGTTGAGGATAGATGCATGTTATACAAACACCACGCAATAAAAAAATTTAAAAAATTGCCACTGACTTGTCTGATGAGCTGGGATTTTTCTGTCAACTCAGCACCCGTGCAGTGGCGTGAGGCAACAAGGGCAGAGAACTCATCACACAGGGCGGTCAGTTTTGTTCTGTTCTCATGGGCCTGAAGTAGGACAGAAAGTGAAAGTTTCTGTTGCTGTTTACCATTGGTTTTGTAAGGTTCTCACAAAACGTGTATAGACATAGACACATTCACACATACTTGCACACATGAACACACAAATGTCTGATACACTCAAACACACACACACACATACACGCAAACACACATACAGTCCTGCCCTCCCATACCCTAAAACACACACACACACACACACACACACACACACACATACACGCAAACACACACACAGTCCCGCCCTCCCATACCCTAAAACACACACACACACACACACACACACACACACACACACACACACACACACACACACACACACTACACACAAACACACACACATCCACCCATCTAAAACACACACACACACACACACACACACACACACACACACACACACACACACACACACACACACACACACACACACACACACACACACACACACACACACACACACACACACACACATGCACTCGCACACATACGCACACACACAATCTTCCATCCACTACCATACACACATACCTTCCAACCTCCCCCTATCCTCCCCACAGCAACCAAAAGGTCAGCTTCAAGAAACAGAGAGGGAGAAAGCTGTTCAGTACCTGCATGGCACGGCCGCCGGTGACCGCAACGATGCGCCGCACTCCCTGCGACACGCTCGACACGTGCGTGATGCAGAAATCCCCAACGTCCCCCGTCTTCACCAC
>JABMCL010001991.1:172500-187500 GCA_018857735.1 Alviniconcha marisindica | reverse complement strand
CATCTTGTGCGGTATATGGGCACTATAGAAATCCCCCTTGTTACTATTATAAACAAATACACTACAACACTTCATTCAACATCTTTCTCATCACCATCCAACACACACACACAACACAGCACACAGCGACGCACCACGCACACACACACACATGCACACACACACACACACACACACACAACACACACAAAACATTTCAGCCCTGGAAATTCACACATGTTTTGCACTGGCATATCAGCGTTCTTTTTAACCGTTTTCATGTTTGGATAGGTGAAAGCATACAAAACAGTCAAGACAGAACACATATTACTAGGAAAAGACACAACAACAATCTGAACATTCCCTGCCTGTCGGTCATTTAAAACTGGAGAACAGTGAACCCAAAATGGTGCTTACTAGACAGAGGAAGTCGAAGGTGAGACGATCGGGTCGTACGCTGGAGCCTTGCTGTGAGGCGGAGGATCCCAGGTGTTGTCGCAGTGCCGACTGCAACAGGTGTGTGGCTGTGTGGTTCCTCATGCATGACACTCGCTCTGTCTGGAAGGGAAATGACAGCATGTTCCAGTCCCAGTTGTTTGGTTTGGGTATGCTAATAATAATAACAATGATCATTTCTAAAGCGCAAATTCTTAAAAATCCCTGAGTGCTTTACGTAGATCATGATGGGAGGTGGTGGAGTGGGTTAATGTACATGTACAAAAATCAAGCATACAGACAGTCATACACACACACATCCATGCACACATGCATGTACATGCTAGTGTGCACACACACACACACACACACACACACACACACACACACACACACACACATATATGTGTGCGCAGACACACATGCACATGTATACACACACACACATGCATGCAGGCACGCACACATACAGACACACATGCACACACACACACACACACACACACACACACACACACACACACACACACACACACACACACACACACACACACACACACACACACACACACACACACACACACACATATTGTCAATGGTTATTTCACCTGGGCAATGTGAGGGTGGATGAGGTCCCCAGTTGACAAAGTGCCTGACACCTGTTTACCCAGGTGAATGATGTAGCCGTTGAACTCCTGAACGTCCTCCACCACAAACTGCCCACTCTGAAACATTGGGGTCAATTTCTGCATGAAACATGTCAGCGATGTAGCTGTTCAACTCCTGAACACCTGACACTGATAACTGTCCTCTCTCAAGTATTAGATTACTTTCTATGTCAAACAGGTGAATGATGTAGCCACTCAACTCCTGAACACCTGCCACTGATAATAGTCCTCTCCGAAACGTTGGATTACTTTCCATGTCAGACAGGTCAATAATATAGCCACTGAACTCCTGTATTTCCATGTCAAACAGGTGAATGATGTAGCTGTTGAACTCCTGAACACCTGCCATGGTAAACTGTCCATTTTGAAACACCAGGGTAATTCCCACATCAAACACCTATGTATGCAAGCATGCACACACAAAAATACACGCACACACCCTCCCCCCCTCCGCCCGACCGACCAACCCTCCCCCCCCCACACACCCCTACACCCACACCCACATATGCACCCAAGCATGCACACCCTTAATCACACCCACCCACCTGCACACACACACGCACGCATGCATGCACGCACACACACACACACACACACACACACACAATACCTGAGAAACAAGAGTGCCAACATCAGCAGTCTGGCCTCCCCCTTCAGCATAGAAACAGGTTTTGTCCAGAATGACGGCAGCTTCCGTGCCTTCCAGTGCCGTTGTCCTGACCTCTTGACCTTCAACAAGGCCCACTACTCTGCAGGCCAGGTTGCCACACTCAGAGAAATCTGCGTGCAGTTCAAAAGAACATTCAGAACTCATGGTGTGCTTTGGGTCCCATTTTGTTTCATATCGAAACTAGTCAAACTAAAATATGCAGCACAATAAACAAACAAAGAAGAAAACTATGCATTGCATGTGTGCGTATGTGCCTGTGTGTGTATGCTTGTGCGTGTGTTTAGGTGTGCATGTGTGTGATTGCATGTGTATGTGTATGTTTGCATGTGTTCATGTGTGTGTGTGCATGTGTGTTGTTTGTGTGTATATGTATGTGTGTATGCATGCATGTGTGTATGTATGCATATGTGGGTGCATATGCACATATATACATATGCATACATGTGTATTTGAGTCTCTGTGGATGCAACCATGAGTATGTGCATACTGACACCAGTGATTCTGTGTGTGCGCTCTGGCTACGCTGCACCACCCCAGTGACCATAAGAAACACTTTTGGATCCATGATCACCAGCAGGAGAAGATGAAGAACAGAGGTACCTTACCATAACCAGACTGTGAGGCAGAGTAGGTGTACTTTACCATAACCAGAATGTGAGGCTGATTAGGTGTACTTTACCATAACCAGATTGTGAGGCAGAGTAGGTGTACTTTACCATAACCAGATTGTGAGGCAGAGTAGGTGTACTTTACCATAACCAGACTGTGAGGCAGAGTAGGTGTACTTTACCATAACCAGATTGTGAGGCACAGTGGGTGTACTTTACCATAACCAGACTGTGAGGCAGGCTAGGTGTACTTTACCATAGCCAGACTGTGAGGCAGAGTAGGTGTACTTTACCATAACTAGACTGTGAGGCAGAGTAGGTGTACTTTACCATAGCCAGACTGTGAGGCAGAGTAGGTGTACTTTACCATAACCAGATTGTGAGGCAGAGTAGGTGTACTTTACCATAGCCAGACTGTGAGGCAGAGTAGGTGTACTTTAACATAACCGGACTGAGGCAGAGTAGGTGTACTTTACCATAACCAGACTGTGAGGCAGAGTAGGTGTACTTTACCATAGCCAGACTGTGAGGCAGAGTAGGTGTACTTTACCATAGCCAGACTGTGAGGCAGAGTAGGTGTACTTGAAGGAATCATCCGTGGTCACAATGCCCTGTTGCTGCAGTGACTCATAACACTCTCGGCTAAGCACGCCTTCCTTCAGCAGTGGTGCATGGCTCTGCTGTTCCTGAAACATAGGGTTTGGTTTATTCATCTCTCTCTCTCTTTCGCTCTCTTTCGCTCTCTCTCACCCTTTCTCTCTCTCTCTCTTTCTGTTTCTTTTTGGTGCTGTAGTGATTCATAACACTCGGCTAAGCATGCCTTCCTTCAGCAGTGGTGCATGGCTCTGCTGTTCCTGAAACATAGGGTTTAGTTTATTCATCTCTCTCTCTCTTTCTCTTTCTGTTTCTTTTTGGTGCTGTAGTGATTCATAACCATCTAGCTAAACATGCCTTCCTTCAGCAGTGGTGCATGGCTCAGCTGTTCCCGAAATATAGGGGTTTGGTTTATTCATCTCTCTCTCTCTTTTTTTTCTCTCTCTCTCTCTTTCTCTCTCTCTTTCTCTCTCTCTTTCTGTTTCTTTTTGCTGCTGTAGTGATTCATAACACTCCTAGCTAAGCACGCCTTCCTTCAGCAGTGGTGCATGGCTCTGCTGTTCCTGAAACATAGGGTTTGGTTTATTCATCTCTCTCTCTCTCTTTCTCTTTCTGTTTCTTTTTGCTGCTGTAGTGATTCATAACCATCCAGCTAAACACGCCTTCCTTCAGCAGTGGTGCATGGCTCTGCTGTTCCTGAAACATAGGGTTTGATTTATTCATCTCTCTCTCTCTCTCTCTCCCTCTCTCTCGCCCTCTCTCTCTCTCTTTCTGTTTCTTTTTGCTGCTGTAGTGATTGATAACACTCCCAGCTAAGCACGCCTTCCTTCAGCAGTGGTGCATGGCTTTGATGTTCCTGAAACATGGAGTTTTTTTCATTCATCTCTCTCTCTTCTCTCCTTCTCTCTCTCTCTTTCTTTCTTTCTTTCTTTCTTTCTTTGCTTGTCTTTTTGCTGCTGTAGTGATTCAGCACAACTCTGCTGCTCCTGAAACATGGAATTTTGTTTATTCATCTCTCTCTCTCTTTTTCTCTTTCTTCTCTCCTTCTCTCTCTCTTTCTTTCTTTGTCTTTTTGCGGCTGCAGTGATTCAGCACAACTCCGGCTGAACACACCTTCCTTCAGCAGTGGTGCATGGCTCTGCTTTCCTGAAATATGGAGTTTTTTTCATTCATCTCTCTCTTTTATCTCCTTCTCTCTCTCTCTCTCTTTCTTTCTTTGTCTTTTTGCGGCTGCAGTGATTCAGCACATCTCCGGCTGAGCACACCTTCCTTCAGCAGTGGTGCATGGCTCTGCTGTTCCTGAAACACCAAACTGTGTTTATTCATCTCTCTCTCTCTTTTTCTCTTGTTCTCTCCTTCTCTCTTTCTTTCTTTGTATTTTTGCGGCTGCAGGATTCAACACAACTCCGGCTGAACACACCTTCCTTCAGCAGTGGTGCATGGCTCTGCTGTTCCTGAAACACCAAACTGTGTTTATTCATCTCTCTCTCTTTTTCTCTTTCTTCTCTCCTTCTCTCTCTCTTTCCTTCTTTGTATTTTTGCGGCTGCAGCGATTCAGCACAACTCCGGCTGAGCACACCTTCCTTCAGCAGTGGTGCATGGCTCTGCTGTTCCTGAAACACCAAACTGTGTTTATTCATCTCTCTCTCTCTCTTTTTCTCTTTCTTCTCTCCTTCTCTCTTTCTTTCTTTGTATTTTTGTGGCTGCAGCGATTCAACACAACTCCAGCTGAGCACACCTTCCTTCAGCAGTGGTGCATGGCTCTGCTGTTCCTGAAACACCAAACTGTGTTTATTCATCTCTCTCTCTCTCTCTCTCTCTCTCTCTCTCTGTGAAGATGTTTACCAGCTCTTCAAACCCAACAACATGTGACACTGTCTGTCAAACTACAGACACCACAGTTAATACAACAGAGGCACAATGATTTCGTTTTCCACTATGGAACTCAATTTATTTTTCAGGAATTTTGGATTCAAGCCCTCCACACGTGAGCGTACGATTTTTCTTCTTCTTTTGAATGGAGGAAGGGAGGGGCTGGTACTGGGGGAATTGACTACTTCTGTCCCCTGCTTTTCTTAACCATATGATTCATTATTTTATTTTGTTAACCAGATAAGTTTTTTTTGTTTTTTATATTTTTTTTAACCAGATGATTCAATATTTTGTTTTGTTAACCAGATGATTCATTTTTATTATCAAGTACCTTGAGCTGCTGCAAGCGTTGTTCAAACCCTTCCAGGTCGACGGTCACACCTTGCTCTTCGGCCAAATCCAGGATCATGTCCAGAGGGATGGAGCAGCCAAAGCGACCTTCTGATAACTGCCACGTCAGGTCACCTGAGTCATACAAATACACAGCTAAACACTAGCTGTCTCAATAAAATCAAAGTTTGCCTGTTGGACTGTGCTGTTACAGTGGCAACACCTTCACAACAATTAATGACAGTCTGGAACAGTCTCCGTTGCAAAGTTAGATCATCAAACACACAAATATGTAGGTGACCACTTGCCATCTCAATAAAAACAAAGTGTGCCTGTTAGACCATGCTGTTACAGTGGCAGCACCTTCAGAACAATGAATACCCTGTGTCTGGAACAGTCTCCCTTGCAAGGTTAGATCACCAAACACACTCACATCTTTCAAATCATTTTTGAAATCTCACCTGTTTAAGCTATCCTATTTACTGTAGTGTGTGTGTGTGTGTTGTGTGTGTGTGTGTGTGATGATCGATGATGAAAGATGCTTTATGTCTCAGATGCATTGACAATTAGGGACAAGTGTGCCTATGCCTGAAGCTACAGTGCAATAAATCTTTAGTCCACGAAACCGAGTCGTGGACGGCAGTCCAGGTAGTCACCCACTACTCTTCAACATGTCTCCCTGTAAGCCATGTTGTGTGTGTGTGTGTGTGTGTGTATGTGTGTCTGTGTGTGTGTGTATGTATGTGGTGTGTGTGAGCGTGCATGTGTGCATGCGTGTGTGTACAATGTGTTTTGGTTCTTTGCTTTTGCAATGTACTTTGAAGAAATAGCACATAAAAGAGTACATTTTACTATTATTATTATTATTGTAGGGAAGGGGGTTGGGGAGTGAGGGATGCAGATTGAATGTGTGAATGAAGAGTCACAAGTCAGATGGTGCAATAACATAACTTTTATTTACAACCAACCAGGAAACAGTGTAGGCTCTCCCCTGCAATCAGACACATGGATGCCGAGGCAGCAGCTCCAAACGACCAGGGGCATAGGTTTTTAACAATTTCATATGTTAGGGCCATACAACTTTCACCCAATCAAAAAAAGACAAAGAATTAAATTAAAAGAAAGGTGAAAATGTCAAGGGCCTGGAAAACACACAATGCACTCGGTTACGTTATTATTCATGAGGTCTGTAAAGTGCTGAATCCCATCCAAAGGAAATGGTTCAAGGCACGGATGTGGTATAGGGTAGGGAAAGAAGGCCAAACTAACCTATTAGTATTACACACAGGTAGGAGAAGGGGAAAAAATCCCTAAAGTGTGGCTGTGCACACATTCCTCATGCCACACACCACACAACTGCAAACCAACAAGGTTTTGTGGAACTGTCCTGCGTGGCCGGCCAGCTCAAATGCACGTCACACAAACATTGATGCCTTTCAGCGCAGACTCTCTTAAAACGTTCATGCAACCCCCACCCCTGCCCTGTGTGCAGTTGCATGTATTAGGACATTGTTTGGACACAGGAAAATACACACCAAATCAACCCTAGAAGATGGAATGTGGCTGCCCAGGTGACACGCAAATTATTGAAAATGTATGCAATCTGCCCCCCCCCCCCCTCAAAGGGTGTGTGCTACCTATTCTACCTCTAAAGGAAGACAGAAGAAGAAGTAGACAGAGGGACGGTGTGTTGTTGACTACCTGACAGGTGTTTGGTGTTGGCATGTCGCAGCATCTTGACGAAGGTGTGTCTGGCTTCTTTGTGCAGCTGAAGGTAACCCCCCACCGTCATGGCAACTGCAGACTTTACCTGTCAGGTATTGGGAACATTGATCTTATTAAGGGAATGAGAAAATATGAGACAATGCCTCCCATTCCCTCAACACAGACACTGCATCCCCCCCCCCACCCCCTCCCACACACACTACATACACACACAACACACACACACACACACACACACACACACACACACATACACACACACATCACACACACACCCATCACACACACACACATACACATGCATGCACACACACACATGCACACATGTACGCACACGTGCATACATGCACACAAGCACACATGCATGCATGCATGCACCCGCACACAAACAGCACTCTACAGTTCATAAACAGGTGAACATAAGTCAGAAAGAAACAAAGAAATGAAACAATCAACAAATCATAAACCACACTGTCAAACAAACAAAAAAACAAGCATGATGACAGACAAATAACAAACTTGTAACACTTTTCTACCCTTCACAAAAAGAAAAACAACTGTGCAACTGATCACATGCAATTTGAAAACATGCACAGCATGGAGACATGTAATAGCTGCAACTGTCCATAGCTGCATAGCCCACTAGATATGCAGGGGACCAGTAATAAAAATATATTTAAAGTCAGTAGCCTCATAAGTTGCAAATTAGTTGACTGAAATAATAAGAATAACCCAAAATACAGTAATACTCACAATATCTTTTCTTTTGGTTATTTCTGGAAATGCAGCACCCTGTAAGTACATAGAATTCCATGACATCAAGTTCAAGTTCAAGTTCAAGTTCAAGAGAGAGAGAGAGAGAGAGAGAGAGAGTGAATGTGTGTGTGTGTGTGTGTGTGTGTGTGTGTGTGTGTGTGTGTGTGTGTGTGTGTGTGTGTGTGTGTGTGTGTGTATGCATGTGCATGTGTGCGTGTGTGTGTGTGCATGTGCGTGCGTGCATGTGCATGCATGTGTGTGTGTGCATCCATCTGTGTGTGCGTGGTTGTGTATGTGCACTCATGTATATGTGTGCCCCCATGTTAAAAACCCCCAAAATGTTTGAGTCTGAGAGACACACATTTGACAGCTGACAGAACTCAACAGGGACTGGGACACATGGTCCACAAAGTTTAACAGCGGATGCATGATAGGCACACATTTTGTATTGCCCCTTAAAAGTAGCGTTCATTTTCACCACTCGTGTCTAGATGATGCACAGCTCACCAAGGACTCGGCCACATGGTCCACAAGGTCACACAGCAGATGGGGGTCGGCACCAAAAGTCTTCTGGGAGTAGCGCACGCAGCGGTACATCTGCTGCCTCAACTTGTGCCTGACATAACGTACAACAAACTCTGCTGAGTGACCTTAGCAAAAACTAAGTACACAGATAATTAGCAGGTAAAGGACAATATATTACAGCAGGTAAAGGACAATATATAACAGCAGGTAAAGGACAGATAAACAGCAGGTACAGGGTAGATAATCTGAGGGTAAAGGACAGATAATCTGCAGGTAAAGGACATACAATCTATGGGTAAAGGACAGACAAGCAATGGGTAGAGGACAAATATGCAGTGGCTAAAGGACTTCTAATCAGCAGGTAAAGGACAGATAAACAGTGGGTAAAGGACACATAATCTGTCAGTAAAGGACAGATAAGCAGCAGGTAAGTAGTGGGTAAAGAACATATGAGCTAGCAGTAAGGTGTTAGGGTGGTAAGCAAAGGGACCTTGGTTCAAATCTGCTTCGGCTCTCCTTTCTCTTCAATAGTTGTGGTTTGTGGACACTGTCTTGTGACTTTGTCCCTCATAATTAATCAAACATTAAAATGGTTCTCATCGCTGCCCATCATAATGCAGGAGTCATTCTGGTGGTGACAGTGTAGCGATAGGTATATAATTTACCTCCCCCCACTCCATACCCCCTTCTCCCCATCCCTAATAAGCCTTGAGGTTTTTGTGGACATTAAGCAACATGTTTACTTTATAACCCACAGGTAAAGGGCAGACAAGCAATGGGTAAAGAACAGATAAACAGTGGGTAAAAACATAACCCATGGGTAAAGGACAGATGAGCAATGGGTAATGGACAGATAGGCAGCGGCTAAAGAACGTATGCACAGTGGGGGAAGGAGAGAAGGGAGAGGAAAAGAGAAACAGTAAAGGGGGGGGACAGATGGTGAAAGGGGCGGAGGAAGGAAAGAGAGCGGGAGGAAAAGAGATGGGGTTGGAGGGTTCAGGGTGGTGGTGGTGGGGGTGGGGATGGTGAATGAATCAAGGACAGACCAATTAAGAGAGAGTGAGGGAGAAAGAAGAGGGAGAGAGAACGAGATCATCAACTGACCCCAGTCCATTCCTGCTCGGCATGAGGCCGTCGGTGATGGCCACGGTGTACATGCGAGCATGGTCAGCCAGGATTCTGTAGGCCGTGTCAATCCCTGTGGTGTCCGCTTGGCCAACTTTGCCCCCATACTCCGCAGCCCCTGATGCCTGCACCGCAGAGAGATCGAGTCCCATCCAGAGTTGCAGAAGTGTAACAAACAAACAAGCAAACAAAAAAGGCTACCAAAAAAGTTTCTTACATAATAAACCCCACCCCCTCCGCCGAAAGACAAACCAAAAAAAAGAAGAAGAACAGAAACAGAAACCACAAGAGACTGTTATTCTGACCTGTTGCGGGAAAAAATTCATTCATTTATTCCACGTCTCGCACCCCAAAACCTTTTATCTCCGTTCACAGTCACACCAACGGTATCTGTGCAAACGCTTTGTTTTCCTCCCCAACTGTTTTTCAAGGGAGGCGGCATTTTCAAGAATATGTGGGTGAGTATAAATAACATGTCATTTGACACGCTATTGGCCAGAGCTTTGGAGCTGTGTGAAAGTCCAGGTGGCCATCCTGGGCTCCCCATCCCTAATAATTATGCCTGGTGGTTTCTGTGGACATAAACAACACTGAAATGAAACGCTATTGATGTAATGGCTGAGGGAGGGGGTGGGGGTGGGTTGAAAGAGGGGAGGGATGGGGTGGGGTGTTGGAGAAAGGGGGGGGGTGGAAGGTGGGGAGGGGGAGGGAGTGGCAGAGGGAGCGGAATGGAGGAAATGGGGGAGGGGGGGGGGGGGGGGGGGAGGGACAGAGATAGATGTGGCCTTCATCCATAACATTCATGACATTTTTTCACTTGCACCAGTTATACAGGGTGCAAACATCAGCTTCCTGAGGTTGGAAAAAGATTCCACATTTTCAAATTTCATATCTTATCTTTAGCTCACCTTTTGTATGGCAGCAAAGAGGGGCTGAAATAGATCGCTGTCATAGTTGGAGCGAGATCCGTTCAGCACAGCCAGAATCCTCTCCAGCCCCATCCCAGTGTCAACATGATGTTGCGGCAGCTGAGATAATGTGCCATCTTCATGTCTGGAATTATTACAATGTCAAAGTTGTGGTAATGGACCACACTCCTTGAGACAGGCCCCGAGATCTAAACCGAGTTTGGGTTCTGTACTAACATGGGCTCATTCTTGACGGCTTAGGTTACAGTAGGTCACAAAACGGAAAGTGTTGGGACCAGTTCTAACTGAGAAGGGAATGGTGGACTGCCGGAGCTGGAACAGAACTCAAGAGGCAAGGTTCACTTAAGCCTTCAACTGTTTGCATGCCAAGCAGAGTCCAGGCGAGATCAAGAGGAGGGAGGTGAGCTGGACTCTCACGAAGAAGTTAGCCCAGAAGAGATCAAGAGCAGGGAGGTGGAGCTGGGCTAGAGAGTTGGACTTCTTTTACTTCAGTTGTTTCCCAACGGCGGAGCTATGGACATTGTCTCTGTGACTGTTCTGCATAGCAGTTGGGACAGCAATTGCGTGGTGCGGTGGTTGCTGCGCAATGCCGGGCGGACACTGCCTTAACATTCTGTTGTTCTGGCGGCAGTCCACAGCAGCCTTGGTCTTCTGGGTTGGCGCCTGTTTTGAGGTTTCACTCTCCTGTCCCCTTTTCCCCATTCGTCCCCATCCCTAATAGGCCTAATCACCTCTGTGGACGTTAAGCAACAAAGTCTCTCGCATGTCATGCTTGCACAGTACTGCCAGGAAAGGGAAAATGTGTTGAAATGACCCATTACTCCTTGAAACTTGTGTGCAGTCTGTGTTGAAATGACCCATTACTCCTTGAAACTTGTGTGCAGTCTGTGTTGAAATGACCCATTACTCCTTGAAACTTGTGTGCAGTCTGTGTTGAAATGACCCATTACTCCTTGAAACTCATGTGCAGTCTGTGTTGAAATGACCCATTACTCCTTGAAACTTGTGTGCAGTCTGTGTTGAAATGACCCATTACTCCTTGAAACTTGTGTGCAGTCTGTGTTGAAATGACCTGTTACTCCTTGAAACTTGTGTGCAGTCTGTGTTGAAATGACCTGTTACTCCTTGAAAATTGCACACAGCTCAAAGGATCATTTACTTCAACCGTGTAACAGGGAGATGTTTCAAATGAGCCTTTACCATGTCAACACATGCAAAGTTTTTCATCAAACAAGTATTTTCTAATAAACAGACAAACTCAAAACTAAAGTGAAACCCATGAACACTGACCTCTGATACTGCATAAAGACCAGGTTCCAGATCTCCACCAGGTCAGGACTGTCCGCGTTGACCAGAGCTGACCCATCGCGACCACCAACATGATCAAAGTGAATCTCCGTACATGGACCGCAGGGCCCTGTGTCCCCCATGTCCCAGAAGTTGTCCCTCATCCCAAATGGCAGAATTCTCTCCGAGGGGACCCTGAAACAGGAGTTGTTGTCATGGTTTTTAATGAGGTAAGCCTGTCTGCTATCACTACAGCAACCACTGAATATGAGCATGCATGCATGTGTCTGGGACACAAAAGTTGTCCCTCATCCCAAATGGCAGAATTCTCCCCGAGGGGACCCTGAAACAGGAGTTGTTGTCATGGTTTTTAAAGAGGTAAGATTGTCTGCTATCACTACAGCAACCACTGAATATGTGTGTGCATGCGTGCATGTGTCTGGGACACAAAAGTTGTCCCTCATCCCAAACGGCAGAATTCTCTCTGAAGGACCCTGAAACAAGAGTTAAAGTAATACTACAACTACTACTAGTAGTAATAATAACATACACTTTTATGAGCTATTTCTCAAAACTGGAGCCCATAGCCTATTACAAAGCCAAGAACAAAAATACAGTCAAAACAAACTTCCATGAGCATACAAGTGCACATGCATGTATGCACGCACGCACACACACACACACACACACACACACACACACGCACACACACACACACACACACACATGACACACACACACACACACACACACACACACACATGCACACACACACACGCACATGCACACACACACATGCACACACACACAATAGAGTCAATACGATAGCTTGAAGAGGAGATATTTCAAAGATAATCTGAAAGATGTGAGTGTGTTTGATGGCCTAACTTTGCAAGGGAGACTGTTCCACTTCCAGGCAGACAATACAGCATAGAGAAAGATCTCTGACCAAGTGAGTGCATGCACACAGAGGGAAGACAAAGAATAAAGTATCAGAAGTAAGTAAGTAAACATGGTGCTTAACGTCCACAGAAACCGTAAAGCTTATTAGGGACGGGGAGAAGGGGGGGGGGAGAGGGAGATTATATACCTATCGCTACACTGTCACCACCAGAATGACTTCTGCATTAAGATGGGCGGCGACGAGAGCCATTTTAATGTTTCATAATTGTGAGGGACAAAGTCACAAGACTGTCCACAGACCACAACTTTTGAAGAGAAAGGAGAGCTGAAGCAGATTCGAACTGAGGTCCTTCTGCTTACCACTATACCAGCCTAACGCCTTACCGCTAGGCCAAACCAGCTCACGGTATCAGAAGAAGAGTGTCAAGCATAAAGCAGGGTCAAAGTTGGGCAAAAATCAAGGTGTTTCTGCTTTTTGATTTGCTCATTTCTTGGTTTTTGGTGCCCTGATGCTTTCAGGATGAATAGAGGCTTGAGATTCTTTTAGTTCCACTCAGTTGCAGCATTTTTTTTAGCAATAATTAAAAAAACTAATACAATCTCTCACACACATGCATACACGCCAACACACCATACACACACACACATTAACATGTACAATCATACATTTTAGAGCTTTTAGGTTGAAGTGTAGAAGAAAAAAAACAAGCAAGTAGTTAATTGTTGAGGCATTATATTTAGATCCGGAAGACCTTAAACAGAATAAATCTGACAGATTTTTTTTTTAAATGGAGAAACAGAAAGTTGTACTCCATTCGTAAAGAGCCTATTGGGTGCATCAGTCCCCACTGGAGCCAAATCCGATTTTTGGCCCACAGTGCCAAGCAGAGAGCAGAGGGGGTATCAAAAATCTGATCAAAAATCTGATCCTGCTCTGCCTACTCTGCCTACTCTGATCCATTATTATGTTGGTTGCCTTGGTCAGACACGTGTTTTGCTACCTGAGTAGCTCATCAGTGACCACTGGCACATAAATTCCTAAAGGTGAGAGGATATCAGCCCAATACATTTTAGAGCTTTGAAAATTCACCTGGGTTTGGGCATGCTTGCAAACTATCATTCTGCCTTGGGGGAGAAGTGGTGGATGGGGGGGGGGGGGGGGGGGGGATCACCTTACCTGGAAGGTGAAACCTACCTCTGTATACTGCCACAGCCTAACCTCATATACCTCCACAGTGCTACATGGCTGACAAAAACAGACTCACCCGAGGGACCTCCAAATATCTCTGCACTCTGTGTCAGGCTGAAGGTTCAAATCCGCACTGCCACCAAAGTATGTAAAGTAGAGACGCTCCACAGGCAGCTGGTAGACGGAGGTCAACAGTTCAAAGGCCATTTCGCATGCCTGCTCCTGAACAGAAGAACACAGCAAAGACAGCGTTGAAATTGTAGGGTTTATTAGTTGTGGTAATAGATATGTGTAACTAACACACACACACAATTAAAAAAGACCACACACATGCACACACTTTCAAAAGACACACATGCATGCACACTCCTCCACACATGCACGCACACACACACACTCACACACAATAAAAATAAAAAATAAAAATACAAGTCTTAGTATCTTACATGACTAAAATTAGGCAAAGAAAGGAGTTATCTTCCCCTAGCCCATTACAGCAACCGATCCAGGCTACTCCCCCCTCCCCTCTCCCCCCCTTAAAAAACACACAACATTATTGCTATATCTTTCGAGTCATTATTTGTTTTCAGATCAAATCCATAAACGGGAACAACTGGTGTCTGGACCTTTTGGACAAGGAGACAGTCATTTCAGTCAATCAGTTGGGAGTTCAAAGCGTTTTTAAGAGATAGAGTGTCATTTCAAAATTTTAAAAAGGCAAGCAAGTATAATATCTAATGAAAATATGAATAGGCAGTTGGTGTTTTATCAAAAACAAATTAATTTATTTTTTGTCTGATTATTTTTCTCACGGGAGGGAAAAAAATAAACTAAGGGAGATAACTCTCCCGAACTAATTTAGTTGGGAAACAAAATATGTATTACTGTATACGAACTACATAAGAATTACATACGAACAGTTAATGTGAATATGCCCACATACACACACATGCTGATCAATGGAATGTTTACTTCAGATTATAATGCCTGGATACAAAAAAATATATATAAATAATAAATAAAAATGGCGGCATGGTCAGTCGAGTCATGCATGATTTTAGTTAAAAGTATATAGTTCAAAAGATCGCTGTCATTCAATGGATGGGTGAAAATTCTATTAACTTTGAATTCTTAAATGTCTCTAAATTTGTATTGTACTCGTGCACAAATTAAACAGTTAAACGTTTTCTCCACTTCCGTCTGCATCTTCTAAGCACAAACACTAATCAGTCACTGTCCGATCGCACGCTACAAACCCTGGAGTCGCCTCCCTTGTTAAATTTTTTCTTGTCTTCTGCTATGGCAAAATTTTCTTTCAGATGATAAAATCCACCTGATCTGACGTATTAAAATTATTTTAACTAACACCTGCTAAACGATTTTTCAGCAAAGCCTTTACAGTGTT